>CM034703.1:46277364-46295370 GCA_020142125.1 Phrynosoma platyrhinos
GGGGGGCTTTTGGGGTGTTGGGATGGGATGGGAACTGTATTTATATACATTTTAATGTTATAAGACACCCCAATTCCTCTTCAGAGGGGCGGGATATAAATAAAATTATAATTTATTATTATTATTATTATTATTATTATTATTATTATTATTATCTATTTACATATTTATAATTTGCTTTAAAGTTATGTAAATCACCCACTGGGTGACCTTGGTAAGTCACACTCTCTTAGCCTCACAGAATGACAATGGCAAACCCTCTTTGAAGCAACTTGACAAGAAAACCCCATAGTAGGTTTGCCTCAGGATAAGTCAGAAATTACTTGAATGCAGTATTTGCACTTTCTTCCTTGACTTTCTTCAATAGTAATTCCAAGTCTTTGCTATTTTCTGCTACTAGTATGGTTTCAGCTGAATATCTAAAATTGTTGATGTTCCTTCCCTCAATTTTCATGCCTCCTTCCTCTGGGTCTAATTCCACTTTGATATAATATTCTGCATACAAATTAAACAGATATCTGAAAATCATTCTGTTTCTCCATATTGTCTTCTGATACTAGTTTCTTGTCAGGAGTATAGGTTACTTATTGAGGCAATCAAATGTTGAGGCACACCCCCTTCTTTCATAGTGAGCCATAGCTTTTCATCATCTACCCAGTCAAAGGATTTTGTTGTAGTTATAAAGCACAGGTTCATTTTCTTCTGAAATTATTTGGCCTGCTCCATTCCCCAATGTATGTTTTCTCTTGTGCCTTTTCCTTTGCTGAACTCTATTTGTATGTCTGGCATTTCTTGTTCCATGTGGTTTTTGTTATAAAATTTTGAGCATCATTCTGCTTAGATTGAAAATCAGTACAATAGTCCAAAGGTTACAGCAGTCTGTGGTATCACTTTTCATGGGGGTTGGAATGTATATGGAGAATTTGACAGTTTTTTCTTAGAACAGGAATGAATTCTGTCTCAGCAGTCTGAAACAACCCTCTTGGGTATGTCATCTGTACTAGGTGATTTATTTTTCCCAAGTGATCTGAAAGCCTTTTCTACTCCATTTTTTAAAATCATGATTTCATCTTCAAATGATTTTCCTTTGAAGTAATCTGTCATTGTTTCATCTCTTTACAGAGTTCCTCATTATATTGCTTCCATCATCTTTTTATTTTGTCTTGTTCAAATGTGATCCCTGTCAATTATTCAGCATCTCTACTCTTGCTTTGATTTCACCTTGGTTTCTTAGTGTTTGTGGAAGAGAGTTCTGTTCTACTTTTTTGTTGTCTTCTATTTCTTCACATTGATTATTATATTATACTAGCAATTTTTGTCCCTGTATAAAGGTCACTGAATAGAATTTTGCCCCTATTTCTGCAATCTTTTACTTTTGCATCTCATCTGTCCTGAACCATTTGAAGAGTTTCATCAGTCATACATTAAGGCATTTCTTTCTTTTTAGAGATAGGAATTGCTGGTATTGGTGGTGAAATCAAGGTATTGGACTGAAAGACACTAGATAGCAGTGAGGTGCCACTATTTGTATCTGAGGGCAAATTCACATAATATAAAAATGACACAATGTCTGCAATCACATGTCACAGTAAGCCAGGTGTCATGGTTTTTAAAACTACACAGTAAACAAACAGCATGTTCAACTTGTTCTCTTCCACTTCTCTCTTCTTTCAAATGAGCAGGTAGAATCTAAGAAAGCAATGTAAGGGAGAGACTTGTACTATAATCAAAACTGGTTTATTTACTAATTCATGAAAAGGGGTGTGATAGAGTGAATGGGTTGCATGTGCCAACCTACAACTCATTTGTGTTACAGTATTCTAGGAGGACCTCTTGCTTATTGCTATATCTTAATGTGATTACTGTCCGTAGCAATATCCACTGTGGGTGTACAAAATTAAAGGCAGTGCAAGCACTCATTTTCTTGCCAGAGTTGTTGAATCTCCGATGACTCACACAACTTACGGTGTGAGTGGACTCATCTAAAATGTTCCCCTAAAAAGTTCCATATAAAAGTTATTTATACAATGCTTTGGTTGGTTTATCCCACATAATTCATACTCTAAAGTACAGTGAGCTCTTTATCCACTGGAGTTTGGTTCCAGGACCCTCCATGGATACGAAAAATCTGTGGATGCTCAAGATGCCACTGTATACAATGGCACCGTAAAATGGCATCTTTTATATAAAATGGCAAAAAGCATTTTTTTTAATTAAAAAAAAAATATTTTCAAGCTGTGGAGGGCTGACTCTAATGCTCATTTATCCTGTATTGAACCAAAAATACAAACTAGGCAGAAAAACCATTTGTCTTTGGGACACTGTAATTAATTCTATAAGCTGTGTTGGAAAAGTACTTGGCAATTGTGTGATTGTGGACTTGTATGCCTGGATTAGATTGCTGTCATGGCCAGCCATGAGGAGGACTCGGAGGATGAAGAGGAGTATGGGTCTCCTCCAGAGAAGGAAGAGATACAGGCTCCACCTGGCTCTCATTCTGCTCTGCCTGAGCCAAGCCCTGTTCTCCCAGCCCCAGAGCAGCCAGGTCCTAGTGCTATTCCTATGGAGGCTCAGCTGCCTAGTGGGGAGAATCAGGAGGATACAGCAGGGCCAGTACCTTCCTTTAGGCAGAGGAGAGCTGAGAGTGCTGGCATTCGCAGGTCCATGAGGCTGGCTGAAAAGCAGTTGCTCAACAAGCCTCAGCTGGCACTGAGGTAGGATTTGGCTATTTAAACATCTGCAAAAGGCTTCTTCTGTGGCAAGACTTTTTGTAGTTTCTTGGTGAGACTATGGTTGGTGTGGCTCCTTGTTTCCTGCTTTTTGCCTTGTGGAACCCTGTTGCCTTGACCTCAGACCGGACTGGACTTCTGTTGATTGCTGCCTGCCCTGACCTTAGACTGACTGACTTTGAATTCTGGACTCTGCTTTGTTTGTGCTTTGACTACAGGAAGGTTTGTAGCTGGCTTTGCTGTTTGTGCTCATCCTCACCATCCCTAGCAGCAATTGCTGGAACTGAGGCTGGCTGTAGTCCAGGACAATTGCTCAGAAATTAATTTCATAATTATAGTTATTTGTATAAGGCCTAATTTTCTTTCAGCTCATCCTGACATAAAGTTTATATTTGGAACCATGATGCTATATTAAAGGTCATATAAAATGCACTATTCTGGGTTCTTTTATGATATGAAATCTCATCACCAGTAATGTTAGCACAAGTGAGGCATTCATGTAAATGCTTCTTGAGAGTGAAGCCTTTAAAAATGGAAGTTGATGCTTCAAACCAAGTAGAATGTATAACAAATTAGGCTTCAATATTTCAAAATAAATGGGCCCTCAAGAGGCACATATGTAAATTGAGAGGCATATTGTTGATTCAAAAGTGACATTTATTTTGTTCTGCACAATTTCACTGGCAGTAAGTCATGTGGGTGCTAGCATTTTAAGAGAGCTCTACTAATTTGAGTATGCAAATTTAAATGAACTTTATCTCTCATCTTAAAAAGAGTTATTGCACTTGGATCTCAGTGTGCAGTTGAAAAAATTAAGAATGGATATTACATAATACTAGAATTAAGTTTTAACTGCTACAGTCCAAAATACCATATGTTCCCATGTTCGATAGAGCTAAAAAGGTCTGATAGTGTTGTGTGCCTGGCATGTTCATATTGCTTTACAAAACAGTGCTGCTATTTCATACCGATAACTAACAAAAAGGATTACAAACAACCACTTTCAAAGGCATCCCAATGAAACATGGCACAGAGTTTCCCAAGCTGATCTCCTACTTAAACAGAAATGTTTGGTGCTTTCATGCTTCACAGTTGCAGCCTTGGTGGGGGAAAAATTGTAATCTTACATTTAGTGATGCCTCTGAAGTTCAGAATTATTTGATCCATCAATCAAATCTTGAAGCTTCCGAAGTCTAGTTTATAGGGACCCTGATTTAGGATTTTATTGCATGACTAACAAAGCATTTTACCTGAATCAAATTTAATTTTAAATTGGGCTATATCCAGACCCTATCATGAAGATTTTGCTGCTGAAATCACTGCCCAAATGCAGCTCAGGTCTATCTCTGCTTCCAGGAGCACTCCAGTGACCATTTTTCAAGCCAGAAAACTCCCAGGTTTGAAAAGAGGTGCTTTTTCAAACACTTTATTTTAGCTATGTAATAAACTGCTTAGATACAAAAAGCATTATAGTTCCCGTAATACAAAGTTCATGTTTATTCTGTTCCAGACCTTCATGGATGGACACAGCAATGTCTGGTGATTGAAGGGCTTTTAAAGTATTTACCCATTTATTTATTTAACTTTTAAAAACCCTCTCTCAGAGGTTAGGAAGGGTGACCCCTGCCATGGACTTTCAAAATGGAGCCATAACTGTACACAGAAATCCTACTATTTGATCGTGTTTAAAGGCAGAAAAAAGAGAGATTAATGTCATCTTTGTTTTATACATGTGCCAATCATGCTGTATTATGAGAGGTTAAAATTAATTGGAATTTTCTAAGCAATTTTTGTCTCAAGACAAAATATTAAATTCATAAGATGTTGATAAATGTGAAATTTGTCCATCACAATTTTATTTTAAACTATCTTCATAACTATAGGGGCTAGAAACATACTGAAATTCTTGGGATGTGTATTCTCTGTTTTTCCTGCACATGCATAGAATTATAGGAAACACACAGGTCAGGCTATCTGCTGTATACTGATCCCATGTATTCTGATGCCATACCCTTCATATATTGACACTTCTACTGACAACAATAACAATCTGAAAGATAAGGGAAATGTTCAGCAACCATAGCTTTTTAATGTTTGCTTAGTAATTCATAATTTCATTATGTCTTAATGACTTCTGCTTAATAACTGGCTAGTATGTTGTTATATATTGATGCCGGGAAGACTTTCAAAACTACTACGAATAGCAAAGTGTACAAGATTGCTTTGGCACAAAATTGCTAAACTGGAATGCTAACATCTTGTCCAGCACTATGTTGTTAAATAAACTGCTGTCTTCAATCAACTACGGACTACATTCTTGAGCCCTAAAAGAACAATGTTCACCAACATAATCCACATCTCACATATTAAATAGTATCCTATACTAGCTAACAGTGTAGTCTAGCAAAGTTGTGCCCTTTCCAGATACTGGTGATTGCAGTGACATCGGAAAGGAGTTCCTTTTGTCCTTTAACACCCTCCCCCAGATATGCATTCAATAATATTTATGAATGTTTGTCAGAAAAGAAGCACCCTAGCCCCTATAAACAAGGACTGTGAACGTATGGATGGAGAAACCTGTCAGTTTCATTTTCTCTCACACATGGACTTTTTCTTTTCTTTTTCAAAATAAACGTCAAATTCATTCAATCTTTCTATCAATCTATGATTTCTAGTAAATTCTTCAAAATATAAATGATTTTTTTCCTTATCTGCAGTGGTCAAAACCAGCAGGTCTTAACACAGAATCAACTATGTTTGACCTGTCTGGATGCTCTCAGCAGAAAAAAAAAAAGAGATGGCAACCACAGTTCAGCACTTTGCTATTTTTGCCACAATTTTGACTTATTTTGAGGGTCACAACCAAAAGATGAACCTACCATCAGGTTTTCTAGGGCTGGGAGTGTGTGACTCACCCAAGGTCACTCAGAGGGCTGAGTGGGGAATCATACCCTAATCTTGAGAGTCATAGTCCAACATTCAGACCACTACACCACATTGGCTCTCATTTTCACCACTACCCTAACCTAATATATACACATTAAAATTGAACTGTGGCACTATTATTAAGCTGTAGGATGAGTTGGACAAAGTAATCATTTTCAGCTTTCTCACATGCATTTTTATTAAGTGTCCAGATATAAAGTCGCTTGCAAATTTTGGTGAATTCTTGTCAAAAATGCATATATTTGATATTACTCATTCCTAGATGCACCAGTCCAGAGACACAGCATGACAGTCTAATAAATTATTATGTATAGATAAAATGAGAAATGCAATAAAATGTTGTATTGAGAAGGATTCCTGTTCATGGTTCCAGCCAACCAGCCCTACTTTCTTCAAGGTCACAGCAATCAAGGCACAACTCCAGTACTCTGCTTTCTGTGGCTACTAAACATGTGAGCCAGAAGGATGAAACAATAACAACAACAAAATCCCTGACACTCCCCTGCAAGGCAATAGTAATATTATTATTTAAAAGGCAATAACATTTTATGGCCATCAAACATTACCATTTCTTGCCCTAGATAACACGGAGAAAATACAGCAGTTTGACAATAAACTGCGACACTGTTCAGAGCCCTTTACTAGTTTTGTAATGCACAAAGCAATTTGTAAAGTGTCAAAGTTCAGATCTCTTTATCCACAACTGAAATGGTACCATAACTGAGAAAGAAACAGAGCTATAAATCTTGCCAAAGACACACAGATACTTCAGCTAATAAACAGGAGAACAAGTGAGCTTTGTGGTTCATTTTAACAAACAAACAAACAGTTGTTCAGACTAATGGCTGGCTGGCTTGTTTCAAAATGTAAAGAAGCTCACAAGTTGGTCAGATGGTTGAAAAGTTGACTATGGGGATGGAAGTTGGAAGGTAAGCTATTAGTAAGTTACCTTCATTACATCCTCCTGCCTCCTGTGTGCCTAAGTATAGGAATAAGAAGGGGTATTGTAAATTTGTAATTATTATCTTTAAAATTTTTTAACAAAGTTTGTTTTGATTTGTAGTTCTTAATTTATTCCTACAAGTGAAAACAAACTTTCTGTCAAATTTTTTTAAAGATGATAATTAAAAATTTACAATACTAACCAGATTTATACATTTTTCCCAGCATTTCTTGACCCTCTGAATACTACTACTGTAGAAGTCTGTATATTGTGCCTTACAAGGATTTTACACTTTATTCACTTCTGGCACAACCTGTCACAAAAATAAAGGACACAATGAGCTGATTTTCTCAACATCATGCACTTAGGTACCAGTGATGACACTCACAAAATTTCATCAATATATTATAATAACTTCCAGGTGATAATTATTACTTTACGATACCCCTTGTAAGGCGCAATCTGCAGACTTCTACAATATCAGGCATTCAGAGAGTCAAGAAACGCAGGTAAAATGTTTAAATCTGGATGGTGGCTACATAGAAATAAGTTAACTACAAATAAAAACAAACTTTTTGTCATTTTTTTAGAAAGATGATAATTAAAACTTTATAATACCCCCTCGTACTATTGTATGGAGGCATTTGACTGTAGTTCTACAAGGACAGATAGAGTTGTATTAGTACCACCATTTCTTCTCTAACCACCTCTCCTTCCACCAATTCAGCCACTGCTGGGATTTTAACTTTTTTAGGAGGCATGGTAATAGTATTTCCCTACAATTACCCACAACTTTTACCTCAGGAAATACGTCTAAAATATCAATGCCTCAACTGAACTTAAAGACAACACCTATATCTTGAAGCCAGAGTAGTGATTCCTTACTTTACCACAACTTATACCTCAGGAATCACTAAGTGTATTTTTACTCTTATTACTAGTCTCCTACCAATACCTTGGCATGTTTACCTCGGAGACTAGTTACTTTCTAGCATGGTCAGTTTCCAAGTAATCTCCTACAAATACCCTTATGTGAATACCTCAGAGATTACTTTACTGATACCAACTCCTAGATTTCAAAAGGTTGGGTTTTTTTTAACCTTTTCATTTTAGACAAACCATTGGGTATCTGGCATCTCACACTCAGACCCCTTCAATTGAAACACACTTTTGCCTATTGGATTTGTCAAATCCTGACACTAAAACACTATTAGCCACTGGATCTTTTCATATCCCAGTTCTGCTGCCAAACTTATGTGGAGCACACTACTGTCACCTTTCTCCTCTTTCACTTTAATTCTAGCTGGCAGTCCTGTAGGAATTTTTTATCCCACCCTTGCCACCTAATGAAGTGTAAGGGACCCACACTGTCTTTTGTATGATGTTCCTCTCCAAAACTTCCAAATATTAGTAGCATATTTTGTGACTAAAACATAGGCCAAGTGATGTTGGAACAAGAAGAAAAGTTTATTTTATAATAACTTGCTACTATAGTCTTTCTTGGTTACAACATTATAACATTTGCTTCTAATTCACTCACAATACCTCAGCCACACTGGCTAACAATATCTGTCTGGAGAGAACACCACAGCAACTCTCTTCTTTAGAGTTCTGTGAGTGTTCAGAGCATCTCCTTTCTAGACTCTAACTCCCCAAAATACAGTTCCCTCAGGAACACCCAAAATACAGTTCCCTCAGGAACACCCTAAACACAGCTCTCTCTCTGGCTTAACTTTCTCAACTCTCTCCTCATCTCAACACTAACTCTAACTATCCACCAATTGTTAGCCTGGGCTGTTTAAATGTTCCCAGCTGGAATCCCATTGACTGGCTCTCAGCTGCTTCTTGATTGGCCAGCTGGATAGTCTATTCACCACAATTGGGGATGCATCTAAGGGTGGAGAACCTGAAATGAGACCCCCTTCCTGGTTAAATAGCCAAAATCACTTTGTTTGTGGTCCTTAAATCCCCACAATGCCCACTGCCACATGTTGACCTTTAGACTGAAGAAGATGGAGTAACAAGGATGGTCCCATCTGTATGGTCTCTTCAACTAAAAATTAAGTATAGATTATCATATGCATCTGGGGATCCTATGCACTGGCTGAAAGTTTCATGATTCTCAGCTGGAAATGGTGTAAACTGGCATCCAAAGATAATTTGTAGCACAGGATCACAGGACCTCTGTTGTCTGAAGAGATGCCCTCCATTGAGTGAGGGAAGACCAGTAGGTTGTGTTTTGAGTATCTCATTGAAAAAAAAATTAAGAGTTTTCAAGGGTTTGAACACTGGGAAAACTCCCATGCTAATCAAAGTCCAGGAGAAGCTGTAGGTGGCTTACCACCAATAGTTAAGAGCAGAGTTTGGAAATAGCAAAGTATGAGGAGGGTATAAGTAATGGTATCACTTGTAAGACATTAGTTTTCAAGCAACCAGAGGACCATGACCTTAGCTGTTGTTATGTGACTTCAAGTCAACTCCCATTTATGCTGACCCCATCTTCTGTTTTCTTGGCAAGAATTATTCAGAGCAGATTTGTCATTGCCATCCTCTAAGACTGAGAGGGCATAACTTGCATAAGGTTACTGAGTGGTTTCTCATAAAGGAATGGAGTTTTGAACCCTGGTTTCATGGAGTCCTACTTCAAATAATCCGTGTCAAACATGATATTTGATTAAAATAATAAATAAATAAATATGGTGTCACATTTTACTGTACTGAGGAAATTGATAGATTCTAAAATGCTGCTTTTTCAGCAGAAAAATTTCATATTTTAAATATTTTCTAATAAAATTACAAAGGTAACACAGATGTATTAGAAATACAGCACTGTGTGTTAGTCTTCAAATAAGAAGCAATGTGTAACATGTAACACTAACTAGCTACATCTATAACTGAGAAATAACATGAACAAATTACTTTTTAAAAATCACATTTCTAGGTCTAGTTACTTTCCAAATTAATCTCCTTTTAGTCTCAACAAATGTAACAGTTCCATTGGTATGCTTCCCTCTGCTTCAGGAGTCAACATTTGCTGCTCAATACTCCTTATCCTTTACAGCTCCTAAATCATAGCACACTGCAGGTAAATCTGTTCCCATAAATCCTGCAATATCACTAGCGTTGGTTCGTCTTCTGTAGCATCTAGTCTCTTAAATATGTAACCAGAAACCTGCTGGAGAGGCAACATCTCTGTGTCTTTTAAAATATTCAGCATCTGTAAAATCACTTCACTTGGTAATCGGAAGAGTATATTAGAGCTGGCCAAGTCTGTACATAATGTTAAAATTATAATTAGAGAAGATGCCTGCTAATTTCCAGAGCTTCAGCTTTCTGGGTTGCAAACATAAGAAGGTTTTTGAAGACTAGCAATCTGTTGTACTGCAGATTACTCCTGAGTATCTACACACACAGAGATAGAATTGAGCTAGCTTTGGATTACTTATTTATATTCTGCCTTTCTCCCCACATAGGGACTCAAGGTGGCTAAAAACAAAATTCAAACAGTACAAAACAGTGGACTTGATGAGCAAATGCCCAAATTAGTTTTAAAAAATAGAGTGTACTTTGGCTGTGCTCCTTATCTTTAGCCCCATAAACAGATTGATATGGCTGCTGAGATTCTTATCCAATTGAAATTGTGTCCCAGGGCAAAAAACAAAACAACACTAACACCTAACCTTTACTTGGACTTAATAGGAAGTATGAGGGGGATATCGTAAAGTAATAATTATCACCTGGAAGTTATTATGGTATATTGATGAAATTTTGTCAGTGTCATCATCACCAGATGACTTTTTCTTTTCCCAAAAATGAAAAATCTGTTCCAGGGTTGCTGATTTGACAACACAAACAATATCATCTCAGCAGCCATATCAATCTGTTTATGGGGCTAAAGATAAGGAGCACAGCCAAAGTACACTCTATTTTTTAAAACTAATTTGGGCATTTGCTCATCAAGTTATTATCATTCATGAAGTGGAAGAGTGGTTTAAGGTGCAATCTGCAGACTTCTACAATAGTGATATTTGGAGGGTCAAGAAACACTGGAGAAAATGTGTAAATCTGAATGGTGATTACGTACAGATAAGTTAATAACTACAAACCAAAACAAACTTTCTGTCAATTTTTTAAAGGTGATAATTAAAACTTTACGATAACCCCTTGTAAGCTTATTTAAATTAGTTGGGCTGACCTCTGATTAAAATTGTAAAAGATTTCATTGCCAAACTTCTATTAGCATTGGTAATCCTTTGATCGCTTCCACCAGTTTGTGATCCATGATGTCATTCTCCATATCTCCATATCTTAAAACTTCTACACCATTGTCAGTATGGTGGATGATGTGTGTTGCAGTAGTGATTACCATGCAGCAGAGTTGACAGGAAAAGCTGACTCTTCTCCTGCACGCCTCCAGACTTTTCTTCCCATCTCAAACTTGTTGAATCTCCTGCCTCAGCTCTCCAGCTGTCCAGCAGTCAGAAACCACTCCAGTTGTAAGCAAATAAAATGATGCTTTATTGCTACAACTATTAAGCTATGTACAGTCCTTGGTTATTTACAAACAATTCCCTGCAACACCACACAGCGTTAAACCAGATGAAAACACCAACACCTCCCAGCTCTCTCTCACAATGTTCAGACAAAGGATTTTGCCTCCCCCCAAGCTTCCACCCACGTATCCCTCATTGTTGATTGGATGTGACTTATTTTCCCAGACTCTTAGTCCATCCTCTGCTACTTGTGTCATTGCCCATGTGACCTGCAAAGTGTCAACATGCTGACGTTATGTGTTTATGTACAGTACTTTCCTCTTTCCCAAAACACCTTGTTGTTTTCCTCCTCTCTGGTGTCCTGTTTATGTCTGGTGAGACATCTGGTGTTTTCTGGCCTATCTTGCCTCCAAGCCTTTCTCACAGGAAAGTTTTCCCATACATCTTGTACATTTCCACATCTGACTCTATACCCCATCCACTAATTTCTGACAATCATATCTTGGTTCATATGTAACTTGTTTAGAGGTCTTCCATAAAATTTCTTAATGTCCTTTCCATTTGACTATAACTTCAGACTTTGCTCCCTTCTTTACAGAATTATGGCTGACAAGAGTCTAGTCTTACTCCTGGTTGAGTGCCCTAACTGATCTACTACCTGGGCTTCCATGTGAGTGAGGCTGGTGAATCTGCTCCTGGTTTTAACCTTAATTATGAATGATCCAAACTTCAGCACCTATTGAAGATGGTGCAGTGTGTCTTCAAATTAGGTTCAGAGCCTTACATTTCTCCTTTAAAGCTGGGATTAAAACCTGGAGAGATTTTACTGCTCCAGTGACATGGAAGCTAATTTATAGCTCCTCGGAGAGATTATAGCATTTTCTTTGAATTCAGAAAAAAAATCACCCTTTTTTCATAGGAGGCATATTAATATTTTCTTCTACACTCTTTCTACAAACTGCTCTTTAAGCATTCAAACTGTACCTTAGACCCCTTTGATATTTAGTGTTCAGGTACTTTTAAAGCTTCTGAGAGATCACAGAATATACCCTGAAACTCTCTGTAAGCTCCTATACTCTCTTTCAAAAATATGTGCACAACTGTGATATTGTGTAAACCTTAAACCTTCACCCAAATTGTATCTCATTCTATTGTCTCCTTCTACTTTCTGTCTGGCTCTCTTTTTGCTGCTCCCACTAATTGGCTAGTTAAGACTTCCATTGTCTGCCTCATGGACAACTGCAATCTAAACTCATACTTTGTTGCTTGTAGTTCTTCCAGTACTAGCATTTGTCTGGATATCTTTGCAGAAAAACCTAGGAAGGCAGAGCAACACCCCAGCCAAAAAAAAAAAAAAAGGGGGGGGGGCAGAGGATTTTCCACCCATATGGTTGCTGAATGACATCTTAATGTACTTTTCAATGTTTTCAGTATTCCAATATTTCCATAATGATGCTCTCTGATTTGGACTGCTCTATTATACTTGTGGCACCAAGTATAAAACCATTATATTATTGGTGAACAGCATACCAATCCCAAGTGTACAGTACACTAGAAGAAGCAAATGAGCAACCAGTTCCTATATGACAGAAAAATGCTTATGCGCTGTTTAGTTGGAAGCTGGCCAAAAGAGATAAAGCAAAAGATATAACAATAAACAAAAAACACAATATATGAATAAGCCCCATAATTTTGGTTTCCACCTCAATCAGTTTTGATTATTTAACAACAGTGCACATTCTTATGTGAATGTGGGCAGGGAGAATGGAATCACAATCACTGGTCCTAGGTCCAATCTGTTTGTATCTATTAACAACTATGAACAAACCCTATAGGCATAGAAGTATTTAGCTTGTGTTCTCTTCAATATGAACATAACAGTTGCAAGGTGGGGTTAGTGGTTGTGATCCCTTCCACATGTTCTGTTCTGCATGTCTACATTCACTGTTATGTGGGATGTGGAGGATATGCATCAAACATTTTTTTTCCATATTCTTCAGAAATTATGGAAGTCATTCTATACACAAATTCTTTTCAAAATGTTAGTTTTTCCTTCTGTGTTTTCATGGAATCATAACAAGAGGAACCCCTGAAGTTCTTTTACTTCAAAGCCTGGTCCAGAAGAAATTTTTTCCACAAAATCATGTCTATTTTTCTTTTCTAGGTCATTTTCTTTACTTGCTCTTAGCTTCCATCAACAGTGTTTTCTTACTATTTTACTGGCATCTTAACACACTTCTCTTCAGGCTCCTTTGCTTGAGACAAATTCTATGGCTAAACAGGTATAACTATCACAGTGCCCTCACCCATTTGAACCTGCCTATTTACTGAGGTCTGTGTCAGGATGTTCCCATTTCAGCAGAAGGCTTCTCCTTAGGGATAGATTTCTTAGGGATATTTGCTTCTTCACATACAAAATTAAAACTCATATTTGAACGAGTGTTTAGAGACTTGTGCATTGGTTGGTCTTTCTCCTGCTATTTATTTGTTTGCTGCTTATGTGCCGTTTATTTAGATATTATAATTTTAATATGGTTTTCATTCATTCTTTTTACATTACATTCAATTACATTCTAGATATTTATGTGAGCTGCTTTGTGGGCTGTAGTGTGAAAAGGCGATGTATAAATATTTTAACGAGTGAATGAATCATGCCAGCAGGCATATGAATTCTTTTTTTGTACTTTGACTTGCAGCAAAATATGTGAACATTTTCATAATATGAAAAATCTTCTGTCAATACCATTCAATCTTTATTGCTGTTTTTATCTCTCAAGTTTGGACATGAGTCTTATTGCTTTTCGTTGCTGTCATCTGATATGATTGAATATTTTTGTGTAAACTTAACCTTGGTCTGTCCAGTGAGAGGAAAGTTATCAAAAAATAGCAATACATTAACTTAATTATAATATGCTAAAAATCTATTTCAATTATGCTTACATTGATAGTACCATATTTTAAACAATTAAAACATTACCATATTACACTAAAAGCTTTAAGAGAATGAAATAGAGAACTCCAATCTATTATTTTATTCTTCTCCAGCCTCATTTTTGTACCAGATTTCAGTTTCATTCGGAAGGAAACAACTGTGTGAATTTTTAAAAAAAAATCATTTCTCATACACTCCACTTGAAACTCTTCTCTTGTTTTTTTCCTCCTTTTATAATCTTATTTCCACATCCTATTGTTTTCCTTTACCTTACTTATTGTGATACTTATTTCAGAGAAAGTCTCAAATTTGAAAGCTTCAGCATTCATTCTTATGGGTCCCATGAAATGTTTCTATGAAGTTTCCAGTGTCGAGCATAAGTGAACCATCTAGATGCAAGATGACCACTCCATTCCAAGCTGTTAGTTTATTTTTTTAAGCTTGGAATTAAAAAAAATGTTCTTAATTAAAATATTACTGAGACTACTAACCTCAAAACCTCCTTAACACAATTCATCTCACTATCCTTGCATATTTTTTGATACTTGTGATCAAACACTGTAATTTCCAAACCTTGATTAACCAACAAAAAATAAAAGGTTTTGCAAAAATCCAAGAGATTTGGTTAAACAACAACCTGGGTAATTTAAAAATTTGTTGGCTCTTAAGCACTCCCTCTCATTTAATTAAATTTCAGTTAATTTATTTTTAGAAAAGTGTGCTGAAATACCAACTTAAGTCAACCATTTTAGCTTTTTAAAAAATGAATGTAATTAAGTTGCTGCCTTTCATCTGCAATTAATCCATACATCAATTGAATTTAATTAGTTCCTACCACTGGGTCTGTCCTGAAAGATATGTTGTTTATATCACTGAGCTTTATTTTGAATGTATGTTATTCACATTGCATTTGTTCTGGGATCATCTGCTCCTGCTCCTGCTTTTCAGATCTCATGCACATCCCTGATAACAACCATGGTAAACCAGGATGTGTGGTGAAGAGTGACCTAGAACTACTTTCTGCAACCTGATATTCATTAGGTATGTTGACTATCCCTCCCTATCATCCTCAACTAACATGGCCATTGTCACACAACACATGTGGAATGAACCAGACTTGGAAAGACTATCTGAAAGATACATTTAAAGAATCTTACGAAACTACAGATGGGAGAAAATAGACATGACCAATAAGAATGTAAAGATTATTCACAAATTTCCTCAACACTGATAAGAGTGTTTGAACATATCAAGTCATCCCATTCAAAAAATTCTCATATGACATGAGATTGTTCATCCTTCAATGAAAATGAATGTTCAGCATGTTGTTTTGATTTTTTGTGTTTTTTTACACAGAAACATTATCTGTAAAAATATATTTTATGCATTAAAATATGCAAATATTTGTTTTCCAAAACTATTCTAGAATGTGAAGAATCATCATAAAGTGCATTAAACTCTCATAGTGCTTCCCAGAAGGGAGGGGGAAAATCTGATTTGTTCCCCCATTCCTGTGAATAATTTAAGATTTATATCCTTCATGAACAGCTGAATTTAGGATGACTTTTGTCAAAGTGTTGACAGTTTGTGTACATACATTTGTACACAGTGGATCCTTTTCATTCCAGATACTTTTCCTATATGCTAACCAAGGATGTAACTTATGGGCCACATATGGCTTTTGGTCCCCTCACTTCTACTTCCCTTTTTATTCCAGGCAGGGGGATACCCGTTGGGACTAAAAGAACCTTAGAAGGGGCAAATAGAGTTAACGAGCCAACTATAGTCTCTAGAAAAAAATAATGGCTATTTTAGGTTTGAAAAGAATCCATGAGTGGGAGGCATAATGGGCTTGGTGGGGTAGTGTAGTCTTCCAAGGTCTCAGAAGGTGAGATGAAGCCCTCCTACTCTGGATGATACCTTCCAAGCACTCACAGATCAGTTCAATTCCCCAGCATAGGAAATGAAGCAGAGCTTGACTATCTTTCTACTGGCAGAGAGGAGGCGCCTCATCCTGGGCAATTGGATTTGCCCAGAGACGCCTGAATATATATGTTGTGCAAATGGTTGACTGAAGAGAGAAATAGTAACACTGGTGGTGTTCTGAATTGCAGAAGACACCAAAAATGGGATGTTCTGGGGTGGGACAGAGACAGCCTAGGATCCATTCAAGTCAAAAGCCCAGTTATCAACTGGAGAGCACACAGGATTGTTCAGGGGGTTCTCCACAGCTACCAACCTGTCTGAAATTGATATAAGAATATTCCTTGAATAGAACTGACATCAGAGGATAAAGAAACTGAAAGACTTCTGTGGGATAAAATACAATATGGCCCAGAAGAGATGGCCCAGAAGTTTGGGCTGTGACTGCAGTGATCACACAATCCACTTCCCTCAGAAGAAATCCTGCTTGGTCTTCATGAATCAATTTTGCTAGAACTCTTTTCAATCTTTTTGTCAATATACATGCGTATATTTTATAATCTATATTTAAAAGCGTTATAGGGTGATAATTTCTTAAATTTTCAGGGTCTTTGTTTTCTTTCTGTATGAAAGTAGTTAATGATTGTCCCCAGGATTCTGGATATCTACCATAATCTATATATTGGATAGTTTTATGCAATATAATAGCCAATTCATCTTTAAATGTTTTGTATTATTTCGCTATTAGCCCATCAGGTCCTGGAGCTTTGTGATATTTTAAATCCATTATCGCCTGGTCTACTTCTGCTAAAGATTAAGTGGGATGAAAATATTTTATTGAAGCTCATTGTTTATCAGAAATTGAATGTACACAACCAGGAATAAGTATAACTGAGCTGAACAGAGGTTAGTGTCTGATAATGATGGAAAGTCAGACTGTTTAAGCCTAGTTCTGAAATTTCATTAATGGCTGTTGATTTTGGATGTCTGTGTTTAATCAGAGTATAAGATTCTTTGAGTATCAAAACTTGAAAAGCATTGTGCATATATGTGTTTGTTCACTGTGGGTATGACTGTGGATTCTCTTTGGGGACAAGGCCATAGAGACTGTCACAGTTTATTTAAAAATTTATTTTTACAGTACTGAATGTGTCACAATTATGTCATGTATACATAGCGTCTAACACACTAGTGGCATTCCATAAATTTTAGTAGTGAAAATGCTACACACACAGAGAGCACTCTCCACTTGTTGATGCCAATAAGAAACCTATAATTTATACCATGATTTTATTTCAACAAGCACAATATCCAATTTCTATAAAAAGAAAAAAAAAAATGACATTTTAGCCTTTTCAGTTAAAAACAAGATGGAAAGACAGTTAACTCAAAAATGCTAGAATGATCACAGTTACTTTGATAATGATTCCATAAGGCTAGCTCCTGTGTTAAATGTAAGCTCAAGAAAAGGAAGGGGTTGAATAACAACTCTGTTTATCTAAGATACTTTAGAATTGTTAATGTTATTTTAGTTTTGAATGTTTGTTATGCTAATAGTATATACATATTTTTGATTCATTGGGTCAAGGTAATGCTTCGTTTTAATATCCACTTCACTGTTGTTGCGCATATATCAGTTAACATACATTAAAGAAACAGATTACATTTATGACAGTCAGATTCCTGTTTTCCATTCCTCTATGCTTAACAACATAAAAGTTTAACAATGTCTGTATGAAGATCACAGACACTTAATGCCTGAAGTACCTAGACCTTACAGTGGACTTTACATATTTCATCAACTCACTGTGGAGCTAATCTTAAAATAGCAACAACATGATAGCTTCTTGAACTAAAGTGATAAGAAGCAAAACAAAAAGAAAATAAAAAGCCCTATTTAATATCTTTTCATTTCTAATCATTTATCCAGTGATCTTCATCTTGTTAGCGGATGTCCTCCATTTTTATTATATATTTTAGCCATATGGAGTTCCCCAGCCTGACCCTTGGGAGATGGCAGCCATAATCCCCTAAATGTAG
>CM034703.1:46313209-46328612 GCA_020142125.1 Phrynosoma platyrhinos
AAGAGATCCATCTTAACAGCCTTTTTGAAGCTGTTCAGCATTGTAATCTGATGGATCTCATCCGGCAGTCCATTCCATAATCTGGAGGTGATTACCGAGAATGCCCTCTGGGAAGTTGCAGACAGCCTAGATTTCGTTGGCTGGAGCAAGTTCCTCCTAGAGGACCGGAGTGCCTGAAGAGGATTGTATGGGAGGAGGTGGTCCCGAAGGTAGGTTGACCCAAGCCATTTAGGGATTTTAAGGTAATAACCAACACCTTATACTGGGGCCAGAAACTAATAGGCAGCCAGTGGAGGGACTTTAACATTGGAGGTATGTGGTCCCTCCTAGATGTTTCAGAAACCACTCTGGCTGGCATGTTTTGTAATAGCTTGAATGTCCAGACCAAGCACGAGGGTAGCCCCATGTAGAGTGCATTACAGAAGTCCAGATGAGAGGTTACTAGTGCGTGCACAACAGTCTCAAGGTTCCTTACTTCCAGAAAAGGTTGCAGCTGGCGTATCAGCCGAAGCTGATAACAGGCACTCCTGCTCGTCACATTTACCTGATTTGTCATCAGGAGCGACAAGCCTTGATGGCATCAGGAGCAACAAGCCTTGATGGCTATGTGTTTCTCTGCAGTTGGCAAGTACTAAGCAGAGAAAGAGAAGGAAGAAATGGCTGAGATAATGTTTCTTTTCTCTTCCACAACAAGACATGAAAAGGAACCTCTGTTGCTATTTGTAGGGCTATTTAAAATTAGTCCTACCTAGAATAGATCCATTGAAATGAAATGAATACATTAGTCACAACAAACATAAATCTTGCTCATTTTTGTGCACCTGATATAAGTATAACTACAAGTATACCTCAGTTAACAAAGTAAATGTGTTCTTGGACTTCCCATGGGCACTGGCTATAACTATCCTGAGCAGTGCCTCAACTTCCAAATTTAGTAGTACATAACTGTTTGCAGGGGACACCTTGTGCTAATTCAGTGCATGTGAGCTCCAGATAAGCTCCCATGGTAAGAACACTGTTATTTATAAAGAAAGTAGAAAAAGAAGTCACGTAATGTCCTGGGAATAGACACTTTAAACTGTCCTTTGCCAAGTGTCTTGGAAACAATGAATCAGCAGGTGGGAGGAGTGCTCTAGCATCAAGAAGTCAACAGACTGTTTCAACTGCATAAAAATCAGACACGCTTGTCAGGCTACTGGACAGCCAAGCAGTTTTCAAATGAGGCTCCATATTTCATTAATGAAATACCCATCCAATCTGCCATGCCAGATAATTCTGCATTGGAAAACTCTTCAAAAAACTCATTGAATCTATTTGTTAAAATTATGTTTACTGTTAGAATGTGGGTTTGGTTTGATCCATTTGTTTTTGTAATAAATTTGTACAATCCATTTGAATTTGTATTACTTTTCAAATGTAGGCGCTGGCACAAAGGAAACATTTCTACAGGGACAGCAAAGACTCATCAGTTTTCCCTTTCTTGGAGTTTTCCTCCAAATGATGGGTGGCACCTAAAATTTCTTGCTGCTGTTTCTTAGCTTCATGAGATGCTGGTATTTTTCTCCAGGCAGGAACTTCTTTCATATATGAAGAGCATCTTTTCTCAGTTGTTAAACAGGCACACTTCACTACTGGGAAAATAAGCAGTGCTTTCATCAGTAAAATATTTCTGTTTTTTTGGGATGTGAAAAGCTGTCTCATTAGTGTAGAATTCTCAAAGATTTCCACTGGCCTTCACATCCCATTCCATTTCTGTATTAGATCATAAGATTTCACCCATAAAACATAGAATTTTGTGCAAGTTATTACACATTTTTGTACCTACAAATTTTCTATACAGCTTTACTGGTAATTAATAATAAATAATAATTTATAATAATTAATTATTATTAATAATGATTAATAACAATAAATTAATAATTGATTAGATTTTCCATTTACTTTTTTCAAATATGCAACTTTAGTCGTGCACCTTTTTAAAAATGCATGCATGGTTTCATGTGCTTTTTTCATAACTGAAATGCATCACCACTTTTGAAGAAGGCAGAATTCTGAGAACTCACCTCATTGACTTGAGAGATATGAAGTTGAAATTTTCATAGAGAAATGTAAACCAAATTAATTTATTTTCTATTCCTAGTTCTGAGTGGTGGTTGGAATATGGCTGGGTGGTGACTGCACCAGTGACAATGATTGGAAGACTTTTCTTCCTCATTATTACACTGTTTTGTAGGTATGTTATGAACACACATAAATGTTGCTGCCTTCATGGGGGGAAAGTCAACTTGTGCAAGGGTTTTTTTCAACTACCAAGGGAACTTTTTTTCATTTTTTGTGGAAAAAAAATATATTGCAGAAAATACTAGGCTTTCTGCACAAAATATCACTTTGGTGCCGCCTTTTGGTTTGCAAAAATATTGAGAAATATGAAAAAAGTGCCCTCCCCAAAGGTTCTTGCAGTCCCACCCAACACAGAGACAAATTGTGTTGTTGTTTTTTTCATTTTCATGTGCAAGTACATATTAAATGAAGACTTAGGGCCTTTGCAGACTGCTAGAAATAGTGCAAATTGAGTCCACTTTAAGGGTTAGGGTTAGGGTTAGGGAATCATGGGAACTGTATTTTAATGTGGCACCAGAGCTCTCTGACAGAGAAGGCTCAGTGTCTCAGAAAAAAAAACACAATTCCCATGATTCTCTAGCACTAACCCTAACCCTTAACTATTTCTGGCAGTCTGCAAAGGCCCTTATTTCTTTGTTATTCTATACCTTTTAATTTCATACCTTTTAAAATGTATACTGTTATTAGCTAGAGTTTGCTAAGGTACTGCAAGACTGAAACATACTTTCAGTAATGGTTTGAGTTAGGATTATGGTTTGGGTTCGGGTTACCAGGACCATCCCAGTATATTATGCAGGGGCAGAATGTTGTACTCCTCATGGCAAATCAAGCCAATACATCTATATTATTTTAAATAAAATTTTATTTGCTCTCATTTGGAAATGCTATGCTTCTGTTAAAGGCTGAATTGAAGAATGATGGAAAACACTAAAAATCACTGAAAATGAATTTTAAAACATCATTTTTCCCTTACATTGAAGGACTTGCCACTATGGATGGCCTAAAAAAAAGAAACTTGTCTCAGTTTGGAGTGAAAATGAAAAATACTATTTCAAAGATTCCATTTTGATTTAGTTATATTAGTAAAGAACTTATTTGATAAAATGACAGTTATCAGACTGAAGCTTGTTTACTTACTTAGTGCCATTGAACTTTAAATCCTAAACACAAAATTATTCCCAAAAAAAACCTCTGAACAAATCTTGCCAATGCCTATTATAGGTTTTCCTGATGGTTGCCATAAGTTGGAAATGTCTTGAAAGCATGCAACAACAACAGAAGAACATGAAAAGTAGCATCAAGACAAATACATAAAAATAATTTAGCCTTCTGTAGGCATGAACTCTCCCCCCTATCCTTTCTATTGCAATCCCCATTGCCATATCCAGGGTTTCCAGACCCTTCCTGGCAAAATAAGATACAGGGATTGGGTTGAGCAAGATTGAAATGAGAAGAACTGGCAGGAAATCCATGTTGTAAAAAGCTCATTTCAGATTTTGTTCCTCTGGATTCATTCCTGTAAAAATGTAGCCACCATTCTTTGATATGGGACAAGATAAAAATACAGCTGACTTTTTTTTTTTGCCATGATGAGAAGTTGGTACACTTCACAATTTGCATTGTGTGCTTTTGCCAGCTTAATAGGTAGCATCTCAGCACACTCTGAAATTCCTTTCTTTACCCTGGAGCACAGTACACCCCAAAATATGCTGTATGTGAGTGAAGAGGGTGTTGATATCTTTTGGCTACACAGCAGCTGTGAATTGTTGTCTGCTACTTCTCTTCCATCCTAAAGTCACTAGATTCCCCACTAATCCTGGAAATTAAACAGGGTCAGTTGTGGTTAATACTTGGATGGGAGACTAACAATGAATATCAGGTTCTGTAGGCTATACTTCAAGGAAGGAATTGGCAAAACCATCACCCTATTCCTTGCCTAGAAAACTCTGGGCCTCAGCAGACGGAGGCCCCGGAGACGCCGCGGGTCGGAGCACCGGCGGAGCTCAGCCTCCGCACCGCGGCACTCCTGCGGCGAATCTAAAAGGAGCTCCAAATTGGCGCTCCTTTTAGATTTCAGGGAAAGTGCGCCCTAAAAGCAGCGGGCGCACTTTCCCTGACTCAAACACCGCGGCGCGTCCGGTCGCCGCGGCGTGAGGTCATCCCCGGAGCGCCAGCCATGCGAAGGGCCGGCGACTCCGAGGGCGACCTTGAGAAGAGGAAGGGGCGGCGCTCGTGTGGCTGCCCCTCCTCTTCTGGGCCCGGAAGACGGTTCAATTAGCCGTCTGCCGAGGCCCTCTGTGAAATTCATGGAATCTCCATAAGTTGAGAGCTGACTTAAAGGTGTGTATGCATATGCACATGCACACACACACACATGCACACACTTCTGTCCCACTTCTGAGAGTTTGTTCAGGTCAACAGATCTGTCAGATTTTTTTTTCTGTCAAGTGATGCTGCCACTCCATTTAGCCAGATAAACACTACTTTCTCCTTGGTTCCAAGATTACAGATTGAGTTTCGTTTATCTAGAATTCTGAAATCTGAAATATTCCAAAATCCAAAATTGTCCACATGGGTTGCTGTGGTGGTGACCCCTTTGTTTTCTGATGGTTTAATGTACACAAACTTAGTTTCATAGACTTTTTTAAAAAATATATATTGTGAACAAAATTACCTTCAGGCTCTGTATAAGGGGTATATGAATTTTAAATGAATTTTAAGTTTAGATTTGGTTCCCATCTCCAAAATATCTCATTATGTATACACAAATATTCCAAAATCCAAAAGAAACCCCTCCAAAATCCAAAATATTTCTGGTCCCCAAACATTTTGGATAAGGGAAACTCAACCTGTACCTGAAACAACTGCCTGAAATCATCCCTTGGTAATAAATATTTGTTAACTGCTAGTAAATGTCCTCTTTACATATTTCTTGGAGTAAGGCTTGGAAATAAGAAGTTGCAAGTAATTTAATTATTCTAACAAGCTACTTTCTGGGCAATGAGGGTATAATGAAGTTACAGTTCAGACAAAGTATAATGAGTGTGAACAATGCTACTTTTCTGGTGTAACAAATAACATTTCCTAAATGCCCTGTGAAAATTCTTTTAAATGACATTTTTAGGTATTTATATGTCAAAGGCATTTTAACAGGAATTATACAGGTTTCATGTCATTCTCATATCTATCCTAAGATATTTTTTTCTCCAAGAAAGTAACAAGCAATATAATGAACTGTAGTATGTTACTTTTCATACATCAATCAAAATCCTATTGTTAACTTCATCTAGACAGGAGTAGGCAAACTGTCCCCTTTAAGGGCCGAGGGACTTCAGCTCCCAGAATCCCAGACTATTGGCCAACATGGCTGAGGCTTGGTCAACATGGCTGAGGCTTCTGGGAGCTGAAGTCCCTAGGCCCTTAAAGGGGACAGTTTGCCTACCTCTGAACTAGTCACCTATGTTTTGAGTTCCATTCAATAGCTGGTTTAATGAGTTTGCTCTAGTTGAGATTAACCAACAAGATTCTGGCCATTATAACTCTATGAACTCTTCCTTGAGCATTGCAATGAATAATAGAAACAGATTGGTTTTAACAAGTAACTTTTCAGTATTTGCTCTGGAGTGGAAGGCTTAAAGTTTTTAAACCCTAGGAGCAATGGCAGCCCAAATTGGTTCACCACCTTGAATAGCTCTTTAAAATTCAGATTAAACCCGAGAGCAGATTCACTACCCTGATGTTTTGGAAACCACCAGCTTTCATTGCCTAAGAAGTTCTTGGCAACAGTAGCCAAGAGTTTCAGAAGCATAGTATTTAGCATAGAACTGATGCTAAAGTTGCCTACTTTGTTTTTCTATTCATAACACCCTCCTGAAGCCTCTGATCTTCAGAACAAATAAAATAGCAGCACTCTTAACTTGAAATTGCTGTGACTGGCAATTCCTGCATTTTTATTACTGCTGAAGGTGGTGGCAAATATATTCTCCTAATTAGTAGAAGAATATTAAGGGATACTTTTACATTTACTTCAGATTAGAAATTTATCTCTAGGCCTTGTGAATGCATAAGTGAACTCAAGTTTAATTAGTAAGATGATGCCACTTTCAAGAATTTCAAAATTCTGTAGGCACTGGCATTTCCTATCTGCTTTCATTTGCTTAATGGTAATGAGTATGTTCTTTGCAGAGTGTTTGTCACTTTCTCAGTGAGTCATGCAGAGGTTTTTATGGCAGAAGATATTTTGCACATTTATTTCCTCTGCGAAGGAGAGTTTGGACTTTTCTCCAGTAGTAAGATTTTTGATACCATCTGCTAGCTCTTGCTTTCCCAGAAGCCTTCTTTCAAAATGAATAAATACAAAGATTTTTTTTTATTTTTAAAGAAAGCATAGGCGGATTGGTTAGTGAGTTTCTACTCTTTGCCTTCAATTTTCTATTCGTGTATTTCAATATTTACAGACAGCAGTATATAAACACACACATCAATAGCCAATGGCTTTCCTCCTGTTCAGGCATGCTGTTTTAGGTGGTGTGAGGGGAGAAGAATCCCCTTTGAAATATGAATAATGGATTTAAATCCCTCTTTGATATACAGTTTCTCATTTAAAATTAATTTTGATAATATATATTAACATATTTGGTTATGTATATAAAGCTTTCTGCTCCTCGATTGTCCTAAGTATTGATATGCCTTTTCTAGCCCCATCTTCCTTTCAGAATGCAATATCCCAAGATAACTGAATAAAGGACAGTTTTCATCAATTCTGTAGCACCTTTCAGGACAGGGGGCTCAACTGCAATGCTTTACAAGTGGGTACACAGATGTATGTTGTTTGAACAGTTAAGTCATTGTTGAAGTAGACTAACTAGCTCCCAAAGGCATATAAATGCATATAAGGGAGACACATACATTGGACTTCTCACAATGTCCTGTCCCCTTGTCCCTCATCCCCATCATTGTTAGGTTGAATGGAAAAATGTGAAGGAAAGATAGGTTTAACTCACTGGGACATGCACAGCACTCTGTGTTAACAGAATTCCTAGCCACATGGATATTCTTTCTCTCTTTCAAGCCTTCAAACTTCTGGGTTCAGTGATGGGTGTAGAATAAACCCATGCATTTTGAACTGAATAAATCCTTACATACTGAACCGGGTTATTTTGATGTTTGCCAATACTTTGCAAGTGTTTCTATAGAAAGAGCCCAATGTGGCTTGAGGTTTTCCCATGCATGTGTTTTTAGTCCATTGGTAAAATAGTTTCCTGATAGAAATGACATGTACTTTGAGATATTTTGGAATCACCAGTGCATGGATAAATATTTTTCTCTCTTGTGGGCTACACTTTGTTGAGGATCACTATCAAGAGATGCACTGATAAAGTGCGTGGAACTGTTTAAAAGTAGTGACAAAATATTTTTCTCTCTCTTTTCCATCCTGTAACCCCCAATTTTTCTGTCTATCCTTATTCCTTCCTACCCAGTGGACCCCTGGGAGAGGACAGGTCCCTCTTACCAGATATTTGAACAGACCATTTTCAGAGAACTTTTGAAAATCAGCCTGGAAGCTGCCTGTGACCTTTGGGCCACAATTTCTCACCCTTAAACTAATTTCACATTGCAATAAAATCTCCAAAGAAATAGTTGAAAGGTAGTTCTCTTTCTCACTCACCAAACCAGACACTTACATATTGCCCTATTATATACAAAGAAATATTATGGCTCAGCACATTTTAAATGTGAGCAGTATGAGCAGAATGCAGTAACACCTATCACTTTTCTAATTTATCCCAATAAACTAGAAACAGTAATAAATACAAGTACTGGGATAAACTGCACAGATATTCTAAGTGACAGCATAGTTGCCTGGCAATCATTTTTAGTGTGCTTTCCAGTATTCCTATGGGATTGACAAGGACTACAACCCCAATCAAAAGCAAAACAACAACAACAAAACTGCTGACCACTTACTTGTCTTCTGTGACATTTATATGCTGTCCTTCATTCTCCCCTCAACCATGAGCGAAATCTTTCCACCATGGAAAATTTCAATGCAGGAACAATTCTTCCATGGTCTCTGATACAGAAAATCAGCAAACATGGTCATTTGGTGGTCTGGAGGTAATTTAGTGTGATCGTATTATAGCCATATATCTATTATTTCCCCAGACACTTTTACCTGTCATCAATTTGGCTGTGAAAATCACATTATAGCACCATTAGTCTTTCCTGAAAATTAAAAGAAAGATTCCTCATGTCTATGTGTACTCTAGGCACTGAACCCACAACATTTACTTAAGAACTAGAAAATAGAAGGATCTCTAGAATCTACATTCTATCAAACACAGTGCATGAAATGCTTCTTTCCCTTAGTTGTACCAAAGGCTTGTCTTGGCTGAGTTAATAAAGTCTCATGAATATGAGGAATATGCCAAGTCTACTTTCAGTTTTCAAAGTTCTTTACAATCCTTTTTTGCTTTAAACTTCAAAACAACTCAAACATTACTTTAAATAGTGAGAATTAAAGTTTGTGAGATACAGCTGGTCCAGCTTTTTCCACAAGACCACTCTAGCTGTTTTAGTACTTTTTCAAAAAAGACTCATTTATCCAGGAAACAGCTAGTGATGGCTACTGTTGAAAATATTTCCCTACATATCTTTTACAAATGAATTATTTAAGGCAGAGTGTATTGCTTTGTTGGCAGTATGAACAGAATTATAATACTCTATCTGCCCAAATGACATAATCCTATTGAAAATATCATTCAATTTTAGCTTGAATAGACTCCCATTTCTTCAAGTTCATGCACTCTCTCAGTCATTTCTTTGTTTGGAACCCCAGGGAAGGAATTAATCTACAGCATCCTGTCTGATGGAACTGCCATGAACAGCATTTTGAAATGCTGAGGAAGACTAAAGTTTGCTCAGGGTGTTGGAGAGGCCAGAACTAGCTGTCTGATCCTATGTATACAAGTTCAAAGGACAGGGCTTATGGTGTCAGATTCCCTGGTGAGAGAATTTTAAAAAGTAATGTCAGTGGATTGTTGATCTACCAGACAGAAAATGTCCTCTGCACTGCTACAGGGGTGAATGTTGCCCTTATGCTATTCAACACCTAAATGAAATCACTGGAAAAGACTGCATGAAGATGGGCAATCCAAGGCAATGAAATCCCTGAATCATGGAATGAGTGAAGGCCTGGGTGAAGACTAGAAGCATTATCTTCCAAGCCAATCAGGGGTACATGTTTGTATGTGTCCAGATGGCTTGCCTGATGTATTCATTTCTGCTTTTGATGACCAAAATTCATATAGCCATGTCCTCTTCTGGACAGTGGGGTATTAATCATAGGGATATGACTCATGCAGAAGTATTTCATGTCACCTTCTAACTGGTCAGAGCAGAGTAAAGCTTTTTGCCCATCTCACCTCTTGGAAGTCTCACCACCATGACATCTGACCAAGACTGACTACAGAGTTCTTGTTCCAAGCTTGCTAAAGTGTTGATTGAAGCCCAAAACACATGGGCCAAATGATGTGGATTCCGACTGTGTTCAGGATGTACACCAAGCTGCACCAAGCTCATGTCATCCAAAAAAGAACCGGGCCAAGAAGGAGCATAGAGTCCGCTCCTTCTGGCAACCTAGTTCAGGACCATAGTGGGAGCCCAGATTTGGACCGGGTGCATGTGATTGCCACAGTCCTGGCATGAACGGAACCAGTATGGCATCACACTGGTCTATTCTGCCCCTCTGTTTTGGGCTTGAAACTACTAAACATAGAGAACACATTACAACACTTTGTTACATTCTTTAAAACTGTATTCTATATTTTTGATAGCTAAGATGCATATAATTTAAGTATAAAATTGAAGAAATAATAATGCATAGTGAAGGATCTAACACCAGTACTAAGGACTAATAATTGTCAGAACTAGGAACTGATGTTAGCATGTGGGATATGCAGGAATTCCTGGGCATAATAGTACAACATGGCATTTTGTGGGCATTATAAGGTTCATGATGGGTTTGGTCATGGCATCCTAAAAATTATGTGAGCTGTTTCTTAGTTATAGTTTTGGCAAAGAGTTCTGGAGACAAATGTCTTTTCTTTCTTTCTTTCTTTCTTTCTTTCTTTCTTTCTTTCTTTCTTTCTTTCTCTTTCTTTCTTTTAAGTCAAAGAATTCTGTTTTAGCTGCTCTTGTTAAATTACTGTCACCCTACCACAGCTTATAAGTAATTTTTCAATATCATGAAAGATAAAGACCATGCACATTACTACCATTGACTAACATCATAGATCACCTTTTACAGTCTATTGCTAACATGCCCCATATATGTTATGCTGATTCCTAGAATGCCCACCATAGTGTAGTACAGGGGTAGGCAACCTTTCCCCTTTAAGGGCTGAGGGACTTCAGCTCCCAGAAGCCTCAGCCATGTTGGCCAATAGCTCCTGGGATTCTGGGAGCTGAAGTCCCTCAGCCCTTAAAGGGGAAAGGTTGCCTACCCCTGGTGTAGTATATCAGCGTAGCTGAAGTTCCTCTGAACTGCACAGAGTCCACTGCATAGTACATTGGCTGTCCCTGAGATGGCCAAATGTGTTTTCCCCCCAAATGGCTGATACCATCCCCTGAAAATCTTACAGGGCACTATGGTCTATTTTTCACCTTGTCATTGGATTTTGAAACATTTTAGGGGGCTTTCTTTTCTAGACAAAAAGTAACTGGACAATCATGGAAAAGTTAGCAAAAATGCCACTTATCAGTATGTGAAAGATCTTTCAAGAAAACACACTGATTCTTTTGAAGGATGTAGGGGTTTAAAATCAGAAGTGGATAAACTATAAATGGACTTAAACATTACAAATTTGCATAATACGGAATTTCATAAGAGGACACATTCTATTAGCTGTCAGAAATCAAAACAAAGTTTTACCCTCCTGCCAACTCCACATGCCCTCTCTCTGTTGTCATTAGTCAGACGTACACCATTCTAACAAGGACTCCATTGTGACCTCGCATCAGTCTCTAGTGATGTAGCAGTCACTGTAGGACTATTGAATGTGTATGTGAGTGGGAGAAATATGAACCTTTGTTCTCCTTTTCTACAAAACATAGGGTTGTGAAAAGAGAAAATATTGTGTAATGAAATTTTACCATTGAAAATGAGAGCAGAATTTTATATCTATCATTTCATGATTCATCAATAATAAATATAGACTTGCAGATCGTTGGTGATTGGTGGCTTTCATGTTAGCAGTGTAATAACTTTGTGTTATTCAAGATTTCAGAGGAGCTATCCAAAGTGCTGAACACATTTTGCTAAAAGGGTTTAGCACCTTATATAGCTCCTTTAAAGTCTGAAATAAAACTAAGAGCAACTTCACCATTTCCTTTACATGGAAGCCACTGGGCACCACATTTACAGATCCTGTTTCAGCTAAAGTATATTTCAGTTTGTGAGATTTTTTGTGAAAGTACAGTATGACCTCCTTCTCAGCAGAAGCGGTACCCAAAATTTCACTTATCCATGAAAAAAAAAAGGCCTGTCCAGATATCTGGAAGTCCTCTTACATTATCAACACCTATGGTCAACATCTGCAAGAAATATACGGTTCTCTATTATACATAATTTTCACTATCTACAGTAAATCTGGCACTGTATCCTCCCACAGTTATGGGGGGGGGGGTGTTTCAAACTGCAAAAACAAACTGTTTTTGTTTTTTGCATTTCTGGAATAAATTGGCTATTTGCCAAATCAGTACTTTGTACTAAAAGGAAGGAATTTTTTTCTAGGAAAAACTCTCAAAAGGTTAAAACAAAAACAAATTTTAAAAATTAGAGTTTAAAAATCTTTGTAATTTGCTGGTGGGGAGATATTTTTCTTTTCTTTTTTTCATTTATTGCATTCAAGAAATGAAATAAAAGAATGTTTCATCCCTAAAAAAGATTGTCTTTTTACTGGACTATTTTATTGGCATACAGTCATTTCCAAGCTTCTGTATATCCTTAAAAGTTTTCAAAAATTTTGGGGTGCAAGCTCCTTGATGGCCCCCTGTGACTTTTCAAGTTATACATAAATCATAATTCCACTGTGTGGTTCTGGTATCATGTGGCCCTCCAGGAGTGCAGCTCCAAGGATTTCTCACATTAGCTTTGCTAGATAGGGTTGTTGGGACTTGAAGTCTAAACAACGTCTGGAAGGTCACATGATTCTCACCCCTAGTGTGGCTCTTCCAGTTACACTGTGAAAAGTGTCAACCCAGAATAGCAATAGCAAGTACATTTCTATACTGCTTATCAGTGAACTAGCATTCCCTAAGCAGTTGCAATGTGTAAGCCAGTTGCCCTCAACAAGCTGGGTACTCATTTTACTGACCTATGAAAGGATGGAAGGCTGACTGGACTGCGGATCTGGACTGGACTACAGGATCAAACTCACAACCTTATGGCTGTGAGTGGCTGCAGTACTGGCATTTAACCACTGCACCACCATGGAATCTGTCTCATGTCACAAAAACCCACTGTACATAATGAATACATACTTCTTTTTTTCAGAAGAACAAAAGTACTCAGTGCTCCTTAATGTCCTAAAGACTTGTTGATAGTCTGGAAACACCTTATCTTTACAATCCTTCAAAAGTATGAGCAATCCTATCCTTGCCCTTCAGACAAGGAAACTGGAAGATCTTAGGTCACCTCTTGGTCATAGAAGGCACCAGTGACCTTGTTTTTGAATGGAGAGCTGAATAAAATTATTGATTCACTTTTGCAAAGCAGTTCAAAATGTATTTTGTGGAAGAGACAAAGAAGCTACAAATAATGAATAGAGATGACTATTGATTACTGTTTGGGAAAACTTTTCTGTAAAGGACAGATGAGTTATTCCATTTAATTTCAGCACAAGTTGCTTCCCTTCTGTGCATAAACAGAACATCTGATTAGCTGGCAGTGTATTAGTGGCCCGAGGCTTTACTTTAGATAAACACTAAGTTAATTAGGTTCTGATGTCACAGGAGAAAAAAAATAAATCCCATTTTGTTCAAAATGAAGGAAACAAGCAAAATCAACATTCCAAATGAACAGAAAAGATGGCTTATCATAAGTGTGTTTTAAACAAGAAGCTGTTATTCAGTTTGAGTCAATAAAATGAAAGTGACCAACAGCACATTTTTTTTTTTGGCAAAGACAGATATATTTTGCAAGTGTGATTAATGTGGTTTGAACATGTGTTTCTTGCATTCCTAAACAATTGTTTTTAGAGCCTACAATGTGTTTTCCTCAATACATTGAGGAATGTCTCTGGCTTCATCCTTCTGCTCCTTGCTTGTTAGAGACATGAGTTATTGTAAGGGGCAGAGAAGGAGCGCAAAGGGAAATCAGTTGTTTTCATGAAAGCATTTCTGCAAATGAGCTAAGCCAGTCTCCATTATAACAATGTAGATGAGAGACCTAACTTCTAAATCAATACAAACCATCTGGGTCTTGCCAGATCCAATATTAAGCTGTGGGGATTTGGGCAAGTCTGAGGCCTGTATCGAGTCCATGTTCCATCTAATGAGCTGAAAATGAAAACAGCTGTAGATGTGACTAGAGGCAGCAGCTGGATGGCCCATAATCCCACACACTCCTAAATGACAGATAGGATAGATGACAAAAGAAGCAGAAACTGCAGAAACATCAGAATCATCCATCAGAAAGGAAAAGAAACAAAGCAGGGAAGAGAGCGCAGCCTTTGTAAATTTCAGTTAATGCATCCTCAGACAATGACCTTGTCTGGTTGTTGCAAAATCAGGGAGAAGAATTTAGGATTTTTGATTTAAGGACCACAATAGTGAGCCAAGCAGGAAGGAAGCAAGGAAGGAAGGAGTAAATGTAGTAGATGGAATTGATGGGAAACAGTTTCTGGAAAACTAAATTGATTTGCTGGGCTTCTTAGCCTTGAAGCCCACCTAGGAGAAAAGTGGGTTATAAATCCATTAAGCACATAAGTAAACAGATACATCCCATTGTAAAGGTAAGAATATTTCCAAGCACCTCAGCCCCCCAAAAAGAAGATTGAGGAGCAGGCTGACCTGAGTGCATTTGTTATTAAGCGGAGGAACCATTTCAAACAGCTTCCCATAGGAAGCTGTTGTAATTGTACAAAGCATCAAGATCAACTATTTCAGTCCTCTCTCTCTTTGAATGATGCTTTTTTTCCCCTTCTCCACTCAGACCCAGGGCCTCGGCTACTAATTCTTTCAGGGTGGGTTAGTTGTTTTCATTATGTCTCCACCTTTCCATCAGGTCTCTGAAATCCTTTGATAAAACTGTAACATAGAATTAGCATGTGCCTTGTGGATGTTCACAGGCAGCCTGTAGCCCGGGAAGGTGTCTGTGGAGAAGCAGGCCTTGGAAGGAAGGCCAGAAAATGTTGCAGAAGCCCTCAAAGTATGGCAGCACTGTGCTGGAGGATGATCTATACCCAAAGAGGGAGAGACAGTTTGAGGTGAATAAGCATTCCTAAATAATGTGCTTTTCCCCTGAACTTTCCTAACCTTTCATGCAAAACACCGATTTCAGCTGCTGGAGAAGGATACAGATACTACAGAGCAATGTTAATATAAAATAAAGGTAATGTGAACTAACTAGTTGGCATTTCTACACAGACAAACAAGGACAAAATAATTAATAGTGTCAGCCAAAACCCATCCAATACTCTTCTTACTATCTCCATGTGCCTCATGCAGTAGGAAGCAAGAGTAGCCTGCCTGGCATAGTGGCTTGAGTGTGAACTGTGACTCTGTAGACCAGTGTTTGATTCCCTGCTCAGCCATGAAACCCACTGGGTGACCTAGGGCAGATCACACGCTCTCAGCTTCAGGGGAAGGCAGTGGCAAACCCCCTCTGAACAATTCTTGCCAAGAAAATCCCATGATAGGCTTGCCTTAGGTTCGCCATAAGTCAGAAATAACTGGAATGCACACAGCAACAACAGCATATCTGACTAGTTCTGCTCTGCTATTGAGAAGACCTTAGAGAAATATCAAAATAAGAAAAAAGAAAAGGAATCTAGATATCATGAAAAGGACTAAACTAGTTGGGGAAAACAGATCACATGCAACAGACTAGAGGTAGATAATAATCTGGACAAGGGGAGGCAGATCTGCTCAGTTTGCATACTTTTTCTTTCATTTCATTATTTTTTAATCCTGCCTTTGGGAAAAGAAGAGACAATTGAATGATTTTTTTTTTCTGAGCCATTTCATACTTCATATTTGTAGCATTTTACTTGTCATGGCT
>CM034703.1:46337613-46353900 GCA_020142125.1 Phrynosoma platyrhinos
TGCTTCCAGGCGGCTTTGGACGTTCAAGTGTGAAAACGTCCAATGTGTATATATTGTTCTGCAACATACTTTATATTGTGTTTGTGCATGTACATGCCTTCTTGTAGGACTACTGATAATATTTCAACAGAACTTCAATGTACCAGTGTTCAGTGGCATCACTAAGGGGTGGAGAGGGTGCAGACTACACCAGGTGATACCCCAGAAGAAAAGTGATATCTGTGAGTGCCTCTCCACTTCCCTGCTGTGTGCTGTGATGTACGGCAGGGAGGAAGAGGGCCAGCACACCCCACCTCCCTGCTCAGCACCATTTTACTTGCAAGTAAAGTGTTGTCGGGCAGGGAGGAAGAGGGCACAGAACACCCCACCTGCCCCATGAGTAAAGCAGTGCCAGGAAGAGAAGGAAGGGGCATGGCCCACCCTCTGTGCCCCCCTGAAGCCCCACTCTTACACCAGGCAACACCCCAGACTGGAATGTCACTGCTACTGTGGAGTAGTGAGAAAGTAATGGGGTGTATATCCTTATATAAGAGCCACTGCATTAGAACTAGGCCAGTGTATAAACATTTGCTTACCAGCTTGTAATGCCATGCGTGGTCACAAAACAATGACATGAGTAAGAGACTTCCTATCAGTCCTTGTTCAATAGTGCTGGTTGTTTTCTGTCTCCTACACCAGCCACTATTGGATCCTTCAGCACTAACTTATGCCACGTTCATTTCAATGCATCTGTTGTAATTATGCAGACACACAATTTTTAAAATTTATTGTCAGATCAAGTGAAACATAAGTAATTATAGTGGGGAAACAGATCAGCTTGAAAGCCAACTTCCAGCCAGCTTGAGAGTGTGGCGTACAGATGCCACATGCCCCCAAGATGGCCAGAAGTCACGCAAGTGCTCAGATGTGAGCTGGCTTCTGGGTGCTGCAGTGTGGGAAAAGCCACCTTTTTGCCAGACAAAAAACAAGTGGCTCTTTGCTGCTCCTTTTTCAGCCAGCTGCAAGGTGGATTGGGGCTGTGGTGTGTGTTCACTGCAGTTCCAATCCATCTTCTTGCCAGTTTTCCCCCATAGTGCAGAAAATATACAACTTTCTGCATGTGGAAAACATCTTACTTGATTTCACACACATTTTATTCTCTAATGAAGGTGACTTTACCAATCCAGAAAAGTCTTGGGATACCATCAGATATATACTTTCTTAAAGGTAAATTTCATTAAATTCAGAACAGATGTGTGTGTGTGTGTGTGTGTGTGTGCACCTTTAAGATGTCTGTTGACTTATGACAATCCCATAAATATCATGGGATTTTCTTGGACAAGAAATATTCAGAGGTGGTTTTGCCAGTTACTTCCTCTGAAATATAGCCCACATTACCTGGTGTTCATTGGCTATCTCTCATGCAAGTCATGCAACCATGACTGATCATGCTTAGCTTTCAAGATCAGATGGGATCTGGCTCATTTAGGGTATTTAGACAAGTGCATGACAAAATATAGATGCTCAGGATTACACCATTAAACTTCAGTCCTATACACACTTACTTGGAAAACAAGTCCCAGTGAACTCTACAGGGCTTACTTCTGACTATACCAAAATCCTCCTGGAGCTGAAAATTATTTTTTTCAATAAATTGCAGGGACCCTTATCCTGTTCAAGATAAAAAAAAAAAGGAATGCCACAAAGCTATCAGAGCATCAAAGGGCAAGAAATTTGTCCCAATGCTCACTGGAATTGCACACAGTTAACAAGCCATTGCTCAGAAAAATCAAAGGAGTTGACCATCATCTATATTGATAACATCACTGTGTAGTTATTGTGAGGAATACAAAATAACCACAACAAATGTCATTTAAATACTCAGCATTTCACAATTAATATTTGACTGTAACTAAATCTTTATATATTGTTGAATATTTGCACTCCTCTCCATTTATCCAGTGCTTCATTTATCCTAGCATCCAATTTATCCCATTTAGCAGCAGCTTTTCAAACTGAAGCCAAAGACCCTCCTTGGCCAGTTCCCTCAAATACTTGTAACTGGGGATGACAGGGATTGAACTTGTGGTCATCTATTACAAAATGCTAAGCTACTACTAATGAAGTATGGGTCTTGCAAAACATGTCAATACACTGTGAGGCAGAAAGTTCAAATATATGAAGTACAATTTGTAATCCCACAAAGATATTAAATGAATCTGTGTAATCTACATTCATTTTATGCATTTTTTCATTTGATACTAAAATGGTCACATGTTGTCCACTGAACTGCAGTTTTATTTTACACATTATAATAATTTTCCACATTACTGTTTAAGATCTATGACTTTACTTACAAATACCCAAGTTATTACTTGAACAAAGAAAGGAGAGTAAGGCTTTAAATTAGTTAATTAATTATTAGAAAATGTCTGCCTTCCCAGTACTACCAAATGAGTCACTAATTCTTTTTATTTTAATTTTCTCCCTTAACACTCATCTCACTAGAGCTATTAAACTCTTTGCTTGATCAGTGAATCCCAAATCTGTAAATCTCATCTTCTCAGCAGGAGTTTTCTTGCTGAGATCATTTATGCAAAAACCAAAGCGCTTTTAAAAATGTGTTTTGCAATCTTCTTGTCATATGCAAAAGAACAGCAGTTTTCATTTGCTTTTGTCTGTTAGTTGGTTGGTACATGCAGCAGACATGTATATACACTTAAGGGTAAGATTGTTCTCTGAAATTGAAACTCTGCAGTCTTTTTAGCTAAAGAGGTAGAAAATGAAGAACTGAAAGTTAGCGTCTCAAATTATTATGTACCTCTTTCTGTTTCTCATTAATATTGTTTAATGTTGGTGCCATGATCCAAGGTGCATTTCCATACACATGCACAGTAGTGCATATCCATATCGAAAGCCAGCTCAATATGAATTTTCTTTTCCTTCAGGTCCCACTGCAGCCTTCTGTAGTGCCAAACCCTGCCCTGGATGCTTTTTAAAAATGCATGTGGGTGGCACAAGTGGGAGGGAAAGAGAAGATTCTGGACGCAGCAGGATCCCCTGGAGGCACACCACTGGATCCTGACCTAGATTCTGAATAAATTCCTGAATCATCAGTGCAAGTTCTGCTAATTGGTAATGCTGTTTGTTGATTTTGTTTTGCCTATGAATATATAATGGTTTAATCCAAAATGAAATACAGTCACTCCATCAAGGTTGGGGTTGAGGATGATGGAAATCATTATATTCTATTTTTAAAAAATCTAACTGGCAGGCTTTTTTACCAGCAGATGTAAGAAAGACATTTCCACCTGCCATCACTATGCCTACCATAACCTCCATTGCCACCCCACTCTGACCATTTCCATGTTGGTTGCCCTCTATCTCACTCAGAAAATCAACTATAAGGTGGGTGACCTCTGTGCAGAGCAACACTGGCCAGATATAGCACCTCTCTACAGAGCTCATGGCCAGGCCTAAATATCTGGCTTTGTATGATTCTTTCTCAGAATTGTCATTCTTGTTTGTGTGTCCTTCTCTTTCAAAAGTGAATTCCTTGGGTTAAATTGAATTGAACACTAGGAGAGTTAAAACTGCAACTGGAATACATATGGTATATGATGTGTTTGTGCAAACCCTGTTGCATAACGGCAAAAATGTGAAAAGCTGCTTATGCAGTGAGGTGCTAAATCCCAAGGTTGTAAAAATTCCAAAGATGTGAAACTGTTTACACAGCCTAGATATAGATATTTTATTTTATGTTTATCTCTGTATCTATGACTAAACAAGACATGTGGTTCCAAATCTTAAACACAGTGTTTTAATTTCAACCAGGAATAGGAAACTATTTTTTCCTATTAAGGGCCATATCTCCTCAGAGGGATTTCTTTTGCTGGAAACCTGTTGTTGATGGGTAGAGCTGGAGGCCAGAATTGATGGAATTACTCCTCCCTCTTTCTCCACTCTCTATCTGCCCCTTCCCTCCCTCTTTCATTCTCTATCATCTTTGTTTTCATTACTCAGTTTTTAATGGGAAATACAAATCACTATTTCCAGACATCTGAACTGGTCACTTATAGAAGGTTCCTCCTTTCCATTACTGCATCCATTTCATCTCCACCCTCATTATTTCTTCTTTATTTCCTCCAATTGTTTAGCATTAAGCAACTGATTACACAATGCTCTTGGTAGACTACAGATTACCCACCCTTTGTAATAGATAAATTTGTCTAGTAAGAACAACTACCATTACTACTAAACAAATAAACAAAAACAGTATTCAAGAAAACAGCAAAGAGCCCCCCAGCAGCAATAGATTTATTTGTAGATCATAGTTTATTACCAGCTTCCATGGCTAATTCCAATTTCAGGCTCCAATACTAACCATATTTTCTTAGGAGTCAGACACACTGAATGCAGTGGGACTTGTTTCAAAGTTAAATGTGTTTAACATGGATAGGATTCTGCTGTAATTCTATTCTGAATGGCAGCACATCAGCAATTCAGTGTTCAGACTGAGAAAGGTAAAGCTAGCTCCTATTGTGACAGTGTTTCTTTGACCACATAGAATGGGATTTTATTAGAGACCATCTGCAAAAATGTGGAGGAAAGAGGAACTTATCTTTTTGTGTGTGTGAGAGCCTCAAAGAAAAGTGGAATAAGGACAGCAGGAGACAAAAACAGCAATATTAAGATTTGGAGAAAAGGCACAAAGTAGAAACATATGTTAGAAGAGGGGGCAATATTGGAAGATAAAAGAAAACAAGAAAGGGTTACTAAAAATAGGATGATACTTGCCAGAAAAGAACAATGAGGAACAAAACATAATAAGTTTAGAAGAAAATTTCAGCATTACTTTCTGAATCCTCTTTGTTTTTTTCTCTCAGGATTTTCTAAGGCAGAAATGATAGGAATAATTGCAGAGTCTGAAGTTACAAGCTTGGAATGACATATTCAGAATTTTATTGAAAGTAGCAGAAATGTGAATCAGACAGGAATTGTAATTCAGTTGTTGAGCATATGCTTTGTATGCAGGATATTCCAGGTTCAATCAAGTTAACATCTCTAGTTAAAAGATCTCCAGTAACTTGGTGAAGTAATGTCTGTGTATGATACCTTGAAGAAATGCTGTCAGATCATGTAGAAACTATTGAGCTAGATAGACAAACATTCTGATTCAATATGTCAGCTTGAGATGCAGATATAGCTTTTGAAAAATTGTCAGAATGTAGCTGAATTTTTAGAAAACACCTTTCAGCCAAATGTTTACATTTATACAGCTGACTTTTCACATCAATCAATAGTTTTGATGAACATACTGTGGATCTCAAAAGGAATTTGAAATTACAAGAGACAAATCAAAGTTTGAGCTATTAAAGGTTTATCAAAATTGGAGCATGGGTAAGAACTGGTGAACTATACTGGGCAATCAATAATTAGTATTCATGGAAAGAAATAAAACAAGAAATAAACAGAATAATGGAGTAAAAAGTGGAAGTGAATAAAGAAAGATGTTTAACTCTAAATCTTGAAAATATACAATTAAATAAGGATGATTATTTTTTAATAAAACAATTATTAAAGTGGTGCAAGCTGTAATAGGATATGGGTGGAAGAAAAAGGAAAGATGGGATCCTAGTAAATGGAAACATTATGTATCAGAAAGTATGTAGTTTGACTAGAGGAATCAGAAAGTAATACTAAAAAAATTGCTTCACTTACAACTATATAGCAAGCATTTTATAATGTCATACAAAAAAACATCAAAAAGACAAATAAACCTTATCTTCTATCTTCTCACCAGCTTTTCAAACTCTTGTGATTACATTAAGCAAAACTATAATCTTATTCTCCCTTCAATCATTATCTTATCGTACAATATTTTTTTTCCTCCTATAAACTTTGCACTAACATGACTGAGCTCTATAGTACAACTTAATTCTTTCTATATAGTATTTAACAGAACTCTATCTTATGATCTAACCTATTCCATTTTGTTGTCTAGATGGTTTTAATCTCAGTTATGACCATCTTTCCTTGCAATACTGCATCAAAAGCTTCCACTCATTATCCCATCCTCTATTATAGGTATTATTCACGTACATCATCAGCTTATCTAACCCCATCATTTCTACACATTTGATTAATCAATTGTTGGGCTACTTTTTTCTTTCCATTTTTGTGCATATATTTTTCTAGCTGCCATGATTGCATATAGAGTAAATTTTAGATGTTTCCTATCATTTTCTCCTTCCACCATATTTAACAAGAAATATTCTGGTGTCATTCTTATAGATATTTGTAATATTATTTGTAATGACTTATGTACTTCTTTCCAAAATTTCACTGCAATCGGGCAAGTCCACCAAAGATGATATAATGATCCTTCACTTGTCTCACATTTCCAGCATTTCCCTGATTCATAACGTCTATCATCAGTTTGTTGGGTGACAGATACCACCGGTGCAACATCTTATAAAATTTTTCTTTTAGATCCATACATAATGTAAATTTTAAGTCTTGATTCCAAGCCCTTTCCCATTTATCCATTTGGATGTGGTAACCAAAATTCTGAAACCATCTTATCATACTATTTTCAACCAGTTCTGTTTCTAGTTTAATTTTTAGCAACTCCTTATATATTTTGGCTATAATTCCTTTTGTTGATTCTGTCAGTGCCTCATCTATCTCATTCATATCTCTCTTAAACCCTTCTAGTTTAAGGTATATTTTAAATCTTTCCATTAATTGACAGTATGTGAACCAGTGACATTCAAATTCCTCCATCTCCTTACAATCCCTCATTCTCGGTGTTCTCCCTTCCCAGTAGAGGATTTGGTGATATCTCAAAGACTCATTTGGTTGCGTTTTGTAACCTATCATCCATGCTTCTTGTGAGGATAGCCAGTCCAGTTTTTCTCTGTAAACCTTGTTTTTAATTTTGATCCATACCCTTAACACAGCTCTTCTAATTATATGATCATTAAATTCTCTATTCACCTCTGCTCTTTTATACCAAAGATAACCATGCTATCCATATATTTTGTTGAAACCTTCAGGGTTTAACATCTTAGTGTCATCAAATGTTATCCAGTTACAGATCCAGTCTAATGTACAGGCATAATAATATATTTTAAGATCTGGAACTCCCGGTCTGCCTCTTTCTTTTGTGTCCTTTAAAATTTTCCATTTTATCCAAGTTTTCTCCTGAGCCCAAATGAATTTTGAGATATTAGCTTCCCATTGCTTAAATGATTTATCATTTAGCAAAATGGGTAGATTTTAAAATAGGAACATAATTCTTGGTAGAATAGTCATTTTGATTACCAAAATTCTGCCCATGAAAGATAAGTTTAGCTTTGACCATTTTACCAAATCCTTTTTAATTTCTTTCCATTTCAAACTGTAGTTGTTGTCGAACAACTCTGAGTTCTTTTTAGAAAGTGTAATACCCAGATACTTGACTTTTTTTTTTTTTTTTTTGCAAATTTGGAAGCCAGATTTCTTCTGTAATATTATATCTTCTTTTTCTGACATATTTAATGTTAGAATACTAGATTTTGTTTTATTAATTTTAAAAGCTGCATACACTCCAAACTCCAGGATTAAATTCATCACATACTCGATCTTATCAATTGGTTCTTCTAAAATGAGTACCAGATCATCTGCATAGGCCTGAATCTTGTATTTATATCCTTTAATTTAAATTCCTTTAATATGATCATCTTCTCTTATCTGTTTAATTAGAATTTCTAAAATTAGGATAAATAACAAGGGTGATAATGGGCAGCCCTGCCTTGTTCCTTTTGTTATTTGGCAAGCTTTGGTTCTATCTCCATTCACAATTACCTGGGCTTGTTGCATTTTGTATATTGTTTGAATCCATTTCGTAAATATTTCACCAAATATTTCCAAAGTACGTATCATAAAATTCCAGTTTACCTCATCAAATGCTTTTCCAGCATCAAGAAATATTAAGGCTGCTTTTTTTCCCAGTTTTTTTTATATAATACTCAATTACATTTATCATTGCCCTGATGTTTTGTTTCATATGTCTTTTAGGGAGGAAACCACATTGTTCTTCCTCTATCAGGTCTTGTAATATTTTCTTTAGTCTGGACGCCGATATCATTGCAAATATCTTATAATCCTGATTTAGGAGGAAGATTGGTCTGTAATTCTGTGTCAGTTTTCGGTAAAAGAGTAATATTAGCACTCTGCCAAGAATTAGGGATTCCTCCTTGCTCTATCTCATTGAGCAGTGCATGAAATGGTGAACTTATCTCTTCTTGTAGTACTTTATAATATACAGCCATCAATCCATCTGGGCCTGGTGCTTTCCCTGGTTTTAATCCCTTTATTGCTTCCATAACTTCCATCATAGAAATTTTTGCATTTAATTTGGCTATTTTTCCTCTAGCATGCTTATTTATATATTTTCCTAGTCTTGTAAATCCATCATCCTTTTGCCCTTCCTTATATAATGTCATATAGTATTTCTCAAAAACCTTGCAGATTCCATTTTGATCTGTAATTTTTTTTTATCTCCCTCTTTCACCTCTATTATCATTCTTTTCTCTTTCATGCATCACAGTCTTTGAGCTAGTAATTTCCCTGGTTTGTTCCCTTGTTCAAAATATTTCTGCTTTGGAAGTCATAATCTATTTTCTATTTCTTCCACTGTTAACAGTGTTAGTTGGGCCTGTAACATTCTAATTTCTTTTGATGTTTCCTTTCTTTCTGGATTTGATTATGTAGTTTTACTAGTTAATGGAAAAAAGAGGGGGTTGTATGGATCAGTTGAAGGAAGAAGTTTGGTTCAGAAATTGGAAGAGGTTTACAGAGGATATAAAAGAGAGAGGGGGGTATGAGGATGTGAATAGATCTATTGAAATGATATTCCATATGAAAGATAAAGGAAATTATAATATATAAATAGACCATTCTCTGGACAGTGGGAGGGGTGGGAAAGCATTAAAAATATTTATTGTATAAGAGGATTTTAGAAGTTAGCTCTAAGTTTGTTAATAAATTATTAAATTATGTAATGTATCATGTGAAATGTAGAAACTGTGGTAATTGTATGGTAATACTTTGGATAAAGGATTTTTTTAAAAAAAAATAGTATTAATTCAGGTCAAATGACCAGGAGATCTTACTGCTTTAGTCACACAGGCCCAAAACAGACAGGCCAAAAAGTGCAGCTTCTGGCTGCTTCAGGGGCATAGTGTTCAGATGACATACATCCCCAAAGCAGCTGGAAGCTGCTCTGAAGCCACCAAAGATTTTCCTGTGAGCTGCTTTAGGTCCCTTCCACAAGAAAGGTGGCACAAAAGTGAAGTGAAATGAAACTAAATGAAATGAAGGCTGCCCAGAGCTGCCAGAAAAAGGAATGGATTTAATCTGCGTTTGGTGGCAGCCTGTTTGGGACCACCGTGATGGCCTTCTTTCAGAGCAGGCTGTGTGGTCACTGCAGTATCAGGCCAATCACAGCCTGATTGCTTCATCTGCCAGTCTGTCTGTTTCAGACCACAGTTGTAAAAAGTAGCCCAGGCTAATGAGGATTCTTAACAAGACACAGTATGTCACTTAGCAGAGATGCTAAGAAACCCTGTCAATTTTGAAAATACATGTCAGAGCACCAGCAAGAGTGTCATAATGCACGTCAGGAAATACCAGTGTCATTAGCACTCTATAGCTAGTGTTGCTTATATGCATCAGTTCCATTGTGCATCAGTCACTTCACCCCCTCCCCTACAGTTAGAGAAAGGCAGCCACTTGCTGAAAATGGGCACCATGCAACTACTCAATTTTGTTTCCTGCAGATGCAAGTGTGCTTATTGAACTAAGGGCCTTTAAAGACTGCCAGAGATAATGCAATTTGAGGCCACTTTAACTGTCCTGGCTCAGTGCTAAGGAATCATGTGAACTATAGTTTATTTGAGACATTGAGCCTTCTCTATCAGAGAGCTCTGGTGCCACAATAAACTACAGTTCCCATGATTCATTAGCACTGAGCCAGGACAGTTAAAGTGGCCTCAAGCTGTGTTATTTCTGGCAGTCTGTAAAGGCCCAAGTTCCCAAATGAACTCTGGCCATCATGAGGATGAAAATATTCATTTATATTTTGACCTTTCCTCAATAATGGGACTCAAGGAGACTTGTAAATTGTTAAAGCCACTACAGATGAAAAGCCAAACAAAAATAAGTAAAAAAAATGTAAAAGGTATTTAAAAACCAATTAAAGAATTTATCATTAAACCACAATGAAATGACATATCATTAAAAGCCCATCAAGCCAAAACATAAAACCCTGACAGAATAGGAAACTCATCACTTTCCGGCAGGATGATAGCAAGAGGGGGGCCATCCTAACCTTACAAGCGAGGGAGTTCCAAAGTCAGAGAGCAACCACTTTGTCCTGCCAAAAAAGGTAGAAAAGGTATTGGGAGAGAAAGAAGGGCCTCCCCAGAGATCTTACATTTCTAATGAGATCACATAAGGAGAAATATTCCTTCAAAGAAACTTTAAAATACATCTCTGCATTTTTGGTAGTAGCTTTTTGTTATTACTGTCTACTTGAGCTGTGAAAAGTCATACAATGTAAGGGAATTACACTCCTTAGTCTGTGTTGAAATTTGGAGAAAGTAGCTCACCTGAAAGTAACTTAATAATAATAATAATAATAATAATAATAATAATAATAATAATTTATATATTGCCTCTCTGTAGATACAACTGGGGTGGCTTACAGGATAAAACAAACCATCCACTCTCCCGATAGCCCCCCCCCCAACTTCCATTTTAGGACATTATCACTCCAGCCTCTTTCTCACTGCAGCCACACAATTAAATGAAGGGCCTCTACAGACCAGTGATAAATGCTGGCACTGTGTGAAGTGGGGACGTGGGGAATCACATGATGCATGCTCTGACTGTGCCCCAATACCGGCATCACATTGCCTGCCTGCATCAAAGAAATCCTGAAAAACCGCAACGGTAAGGGTGGCTTTTTGCCACTCTAAAAAGGAGAGGCATTTTTCTATTTCTTTTTAGAGCAGCAAACTGCTGGATTGGGGCTGTGGTGTGTGGTTGCTGTGTTCCCGATCTGGTGCTTATAGGGGCGGTGGGATGTTGCTTTATTGGGGCAGTCTGTAGAGCCCTAAAATGGTAACATATGGCTTGTAGAGTAGCCATCACTGCACCTCTTCTCATTTGCATGAGCAAGGCTACTGCCCCCATTGCACTCTCTTTCTGCCTTCTCCCTTAACCCCACCTCTCTCCCTTATGTCCTTCCCAGCATGCCTTTAGGGTGTTTTGTTTTGTTTTGTTTCCCCCATTTTTGTGTGCAAATCTGGATCTCTGCAGCCAAGATCTAAACTTATAATTTTTTTTTAAAAAAAACTTCTGATTGAGGCTGCAGAGCTCTGGAATTACAAAAATACACCCTGAAAAATAAATAAATAAATAAATAAATGGAACAGTGAGGGGAATGAAAGAAAAGGGAAGAGGGTACACTGATATCATATGGCTGACAATCACACAACTGCCCTGGGAATAATTTTTTGTACCTGGAGCATTGTAGGATTGCCAGGTTTCATGGGTTTCCCCTGTAAACGAAAAGTGATGGGTAGGGGACAGGGTGGGAGGTGGCATCATGCAATCAATATCACCAAAGCCGCTCCCTTCCCAGTGGAATCATGGGTTAAAAGCCAAGTGCAGTAATCTCCTTAGAATATTCATCCAGTGAGGAGTAAAGATGTGAAATAAAACAATTCTGCAATTGGATAGGTTGTCAAGACAGGCCAACTGGCATGGCAACACAGCCTGCCAGCCTCACAGCTTCCATGTGAGCTCTCACCTCCAGCATTAGGCACCAAGCACCTCCTTCCTGCACACATATTTCTTTAGCTTTCTTTAAAAACATCTGCACAGAACCAGCAACTTTTCCTTTTATTTAGATGACACAGACACAGCAAAGACAAAAAGATATTCTAACTGTTCAAAACACAAAAAAGCCTGATCAGTACCACTAATTTATTTCATGCAACAAGGAAACATTTACTGCAGTTTTAAATTTTTCACATTTTCAGAGGTGTGCAAAAATCTGTCCTGAAAATATGTACAAAATCTATTCAATACCAATGAAAATCAAATCTTGCTGTATCACAGTAAGGAGGAGGGAAAGGTTAAGTTTACCATACAAGAAGAAGAAAGTCAGAATTGACTTCCCTAAACAGGTGCTGTTGAAGGTTTTTCCTCCCCTTTGTGCAGTCAGAGAGAAAGAGATGTGCTATACTTCACAATCTAATGATACAAGGATTATTTAAAATTATAAAGGAAGTCAATATTCTCTCATTTAATTCTCATGTGCAAGAACAAAAAAGGAGGAAATTCATGATTAGTTTGGAATTGAGGATTTTTTTGTGGGGAAAATCTTTTATGCAAAACCCACTTTCTTTACACAACCCAATTTTTGAAATTTTCATTTTTGCAAAACAGTTCTGAAATGTGAAAAATTGCATGGGGGATGACCATTTTTCCATGGTATGGCTTGGTGTGTTTAGACACTCTGTACAGCAGAATCATTTTACATATTCTTCACAACCTGAAATATTGCTGCAGAAGGAAGGATAAGCATTTATGTAAAATGGAGAACACATTCTTTTCAGCTTTTGTAACTGAGAAGGCTTGCTTTTGCTGAATTTTTTCAACTGCTTTAGACAATTCATATAATTTCTGTATCCATATTCTGTATGGCATTAAAACTGTAATGGCAGTTCAAAACTTTATAGCCAGTGGTTTCTAACCCAGTATTCCAGCTTACGACAACACCACCCCATACGTTCTAACAATACACAGGTGAAAGCCAAAGTACAATGAACGCTCAATATACTAGCAATCTTGCCACTGCAACCTCCACAGCGGAGGTAAAAAACTGCAACTGCAGCAACCATCTCTCTTATATAAAGTCAGTGCTTGCTCTATCACACTGCAGATATAGGTGTCTGCCACTTGTACCTCCTCACCATTGCTTCTGCTTTGCTTTCCATGACTTCTTTTCACCCTGGACTTTCTTGTCCTACTTTTTCTGGGCAATGTGTGAGTGGTCATCCCTTTCCACCTGCAGGGAAGGCAAAGCTGCTGGAAAATAAGGAGGCTGGAGAAATGAAGCAGCACTAGAGCTGGGAGTAAGTCCTAGAACTGCCATTTCAGCTCCTGTTACAATTGCCATGTTCCTCATTCTCCTCTTTTTCTTTTGTGATTGGGAGGGTGTGGATTGCAGCAACCACCAAGGAGGAGGAGGAGGAGGAGGAAGGGTACCTATAATCCTTAGAGGCAGTTTACAGTAACCAAAATACCAAAAAACAAAGAACACAGTGGCTGAGAAGGACAAAGCAGGATATTTTAAAACTCACTAAGAAAACAGGAACACAAAGGGTTAATCAAGGACACACCAGCAGATCTATGCACTTGGTACATATGCCATCCACATAACACATCACCACAGAACAGCTTGACTTATTTACTGTTAAATAACTCCAGATGGAATTGTCAGCATCAAGATAACATATTGTATGTCTCCAATTGATCATTCTCAATTGGAACTACCCCAGGGAAATTGTTGATTTTTTATTTTAAAAGTCTACAAGTTCTTATCTTCACATTTTGAAACTTTCAGAAGTATTAAATGCTCATCCAAATGAATGCTATGCTCCCAAATGACATGGACCATGAATTTAGATTTCCAGAAACATCTGGGGGGAAGGGTCACAGCAGAGGCAACCCAGATCCCACCCAACTTCATATATTTTTGAAGGTATACGTCATTTTTAGCTGAACAAGAAAAGGAAGAGAAGAGGGATGAGAAATAAAGAAGATTGAGACTCTTACATTTGACATAAAAAGAAACTATGGCTTGTTGTTATGATAATAGTATCACACAATCTCTCTTCCCATTCCCTGGCCATTTGTTTAAAAAGGTAAGATATGTTAAAGTTTCATGTCATGCTTCTGTGTTTTTTTCCCTAACCACAAGAGCTGGCTCAAATTATTGCTGTGTAGGGCTGAGGGACTTCAGCTCCCAGAAGCCTCAGCCATGTTGGCCAATAGTCCCATGTTGGCCAATAGCTCCTGGGATTCTGGGAGCTGAAGTCCCTCAGCCCTTAAAGGGGACAGGTTGCCTACCCCTGGTGTATAGCATGATCAAATCTATTCTCCAATACCTCATTCTTTGAATCTGCCCCTTTACCTACATCATCTGCCCCCTGAGATGTCCACTTCACTTTCCAGCCCTACCTATCACCATCTGCTCCTTCATTCTTTTTAATTATTATCTTTATTTGCTTATTTCTCTTTTAGCATATTTTTTCATCTTTTCAAATCCACTATATTTTCTTTGGTGTAAGGGATAAAGGGGTTTATTATACAAAAGGTTTCACTAACCAAGGAAATAAAACATGTATTGATCTTTTGTATTGATTACTTTATTTTCAAAGGCTGCATCCACACTGCAGAAATAATCCAGTTTGACCCTGCTTTAACTGCCATGGTTCAATGCTATGGAATTCTGGGAACTGTAGTCTGTTGTGCCAGCAGAGCTCTCTGACAGAGAAGGCTAAAATCTCACAAAACCACAGCTCTCAGAATTCTATAGCATTGAGTCATGGCAGTTAAAGTGGTGTGAAACCAGATTATTTCTGCAGTGCAGGTGCAGCTAAAGATTCAATCATCAATTATACACTGATAGCAGAAGAACTGGATCTGTAACACTGTTTTATAGTGACCATAATTCAGTGTCTGGTGGATCACTTTTAATTGTCAAAGAACTGGTGAACTGTAATCCATTAAGAATTTTTTTCATGATAACAGACTATAAAATAGCTAAATCAGAACATAGAGAATTCATACATTCAAGGGGAAGAGCCACTTATGTTAGCAACCTGATGAATAAAGTTGAGAAGTTAAAAAGTCTAGATGATAATGCATATTATGAAAAGCTGTTGTCCATTTAGCCCAAAGAAATACAGATAACCAGGGCAACATTGTGTATAATGACATATGCGTCAGAACATGAGTCATAAAATAGACCACTAAGGAAATAATAGCTAAAAGCTGTCACCTATAAAGAATTACATGAAGCTAAATTGGAAAAGAACTGCTGGATCATCTTACCTTCCCTATCTACCAAAGGAGGATTTTCTTCTGCAAAACAGATATGTCTAGCTTTATGTTGTACTTCAACTGTGCAATTTTCCCAGGGCCTTCAAGAACTTCAGCACAATTATTTAGTTCCACTAATTTTCTTAAAATTGTTGAAGAAAAGAGGGAAACTCAGTGGGAAGGCAGGAGATACAACAAGAAATGAATGGCTTCTGTAACTTGCCAGATCTGCAAAGTACAGCTATAGACAAAATACCTGTGAAAAAAATGTAATACTAACTAGCAGCTGTAGTTGTCCAAGGAGATTAGGTGATAATGTAAAGAAAAATTCATATATGTGCTTGACTAGTTAAAGACAATTGAATTGCTACAGTACCTACAGACAGATGCAACTTTAGTGCTAACTGAAGCATGGCAACAAATATGGAAAACAAAGAGATGGTCAACAGACTGGAAATGCTTGCTATACATACCAATCCACAAGCAAGGAGACACAAAAAACTGCAGCAACTATAGGACAATATCACTAATCTCACATGCAAGCAAAATAATGCTCAAAATTCTGCAGCATAGACTCCAACCATACATGGAGAGAGAAATTCCAGAGAAGCACACAAAATATTTTTTTTAAAAAATCAGCATGTGTTTCATATACAAGCATTTGATTGTATAGAGCACAAAAAGCTATGGAACACACTCAAATCCATGGGGGTGCCACTACATGTCACAGTCCTGGTGAGGAATCTATACCAAGGACAAGAGGCCACCGTCAGAACAGAATTTGGGGAAACAGAGTGGTTCCGAATAGGCAAAGCAGTCAGGCAAAGCTGCATCCTATCATCTTACTTGTTTAATTTATATGCTGAAAACATCATAAGAAAAGCAGAATTAGAATCAGAAAATTGAGGAGTTAAGATACGAGGAAGCAACATTAACAACCGTCCTAAGATATGTGGACGATACCATATTATTGGAAGAAAACATTCAGGAATTGGAACAGTTAATAAAGAAGGTCAAAGATGAAAGAGCAAAGGCAAGTCTGATGCTGAACATAAAGAAAACAAAAATAATGACCACAGAAGAAATATAAAAATTAAATCTAGACAATGATGAAATTGAAATAGTTAAAGAATTCCCATATCTAGG
>CM034703.1:46364826-46377120 GCA_020142125.1 Phrynosoma platyrhinos
CCACTTTGGTGGGAAGGTAACAGCGTTCTGTGTAGTCATGCTGGCCACGTGATCACAGAGTAGTCTCTGACAACAGAGTTCATCACATGGGAGGCTAAGTGTCCAAATCCCATGCAGAAACTAGATTTGAATCCTGGGAATATCCCACAAAAGCGGGATCATTTTCAGACAAATTGGGGGCATTGAGCATTAATCCGACATTAACCTACACAGAAAGTGGACAAAATTGGCCATTTTAATCTGGGAGAATCCCGAAAGTAAAAAGCAGCTGATTCTGTCCACTTTCTGTGTGGGTTAATGTCAGATTAATGCTCAGTGCCCCTGACGTGTCTGAAAATGATCCCGCTTTTGCAGGATTTATCCACTTTCTGTGTGGGTTAATTTTGGGATTAATGCTCAGTGCATCTGAAAATGATCCTGCTTTTGTGGATTTAAATCCCTTTTCTGCGTGGGATTTGACCAATTCCCTCCCATGTGATAAACTGGCTCTTTGGCTTAGTGATGGAGATGAGCACCACCCCCCACAGTAGGACAGGACTTGACAACCTTGTCAACAGGGAATACCTTTACCTTACCTTTAAGTACTCAAAGGCATCTAAAGGTGGGAGGCTGTCCTTCTGGGCCAGTGAATGGAGGAGATCAGGGTGACCAGGTGTCCTCCTTTTCCATGACATGCCCTACATACATTTCAGGCTTCTGTCCAGGAGGACTTCGAAAATGTCTTCCATTGTGAGCAGGACTAAGAAGCATGGATTTGCATTTATATGAGTCTTTTAAAGTTTTTCTTTGGTCATGTCTTCCATTTTTGTTGAAGGCCCTACCTTTTTTCACAGTGTCTTGTCCTCCTTTATGGTCTTGTCTCTTGTCCTCCTGGGAGGTGATGTCCTCCTGGGAGGTGTCTTGTCCTCCTGGGAGGTGATGGGGGAGAGGAAAAGAAGATTCTCAAGTAAATCTCCAGGCATCCCTAAAAGTGCCTGCTGTTGAAGTTTTAGGTACCAGGGAAGGGAAGAATTCAAAGATCTAACCCAAGAAAAGGGATCTTGTAGCATCTTTGAGATTAAGGAGATTACTGTACAAGGCACTAGTGATGGAATACAAATGAAATTACAATCACTGATTCCTCTCCTTTTGTCACTCATTTGTTGCTGATTCATTACTGATCCATCATTATACCATTATTATTGCACAATTTTGCATTAATGAGATACCTGTGAATGAAAAAATGTGCAATAATGGTATAACAACAGATCAGCAATGGATAAGTGATGATGTTGTGTGAAAAGGAAAGGCATCATAGGTTGTAATTCCACTTCAATTCCATCATTAGCACCTCATGTGGTAATCTCCTAACTGAAAGAAGCTGGTAGCAGGAGCTTTGGTAGACTTGAATCTACTTCCTTGGGTGCATGAGGTGCAGTGGGGAGTCCATAGGCAGATCTATATAAGCCAGTTGTATGTGAGGATGTCCATTGAAAGTCAAAACCTTGGAAATGGTGGCAAGTTCAGTTTTAATGATGATGGTAGGAGGAAGAATGTTGCCTAAAGCCAAGGAAAGCAGATAACCTAGATAGATAGAGTAGATAGAGAGTAGAATTAGTATTTGAATGTAATGTGGGAATGAGATAGGAGATGTGATGAACTGGTCAAAGGTGCCCTCATGAAGATGAAGGCTGAGATAGTGTTGAACTGTGTAAAGAAAACCAATATCTCTGTTCAACCCGCTACTGACGGACTGGAGTCTATGGATACATTCCAATCCTGCTATTTCTCTTTTCAGACTTCCTTTGTAGTTCTTTTGTTCAAGGCAGGTGAGGATACCCATCCAGGTGTCAATATTCTGAGCATAAGAATGACCTTTTTAACAGCAGGCTTCTAATTTCAAAGCAAACTCAATTGTTACTGCTACTGTTAACAATATGAGTTCCACACTACCACAGCAATGTTCATATTAAAGGAGAATAGGAGAGAGACAGCACCTCCACTGCATCTAGCATAGCTGGGCTAAAGATTTGTGCTGAAATAGAAGCTGATGCTCTTAACTCATGCATGACACCACCAGCCTTCTTTTTCATAATTCAACAACTCACTGTGAACTCTAGGATTTTGTTGTAATTCAGAGTTTTGTGAAGTTTAGTTTCATCTCTACTACACCCACATCTTTTTCTTTGATTAGTTTCTCTCTCTCCCTCTCTCTCTTTTCTGGACCTAACCATCGTAGAGCTCGGTGCAAAAAGATGAGCATTGTACTCAAACCTGGAAGAAGTTGGTGCCTTCTTTATGGAGACTTTTACACAAAGAGACTTCAATTAAACTTGGATAATGTTATTCTTATATTTGGAATTGCATTGCTACTATTTTTTTTTAAATATGCAACTATATTGAAGTGTTATAAGAGAAGTTCAGGTACTTCTGGAGACAAATGCATACAGCACAATGTCATGACTCAAACCATGGAGGTGAGCTGGAAGCAAAGGTTTTTCAAGTAAATGACAGAGATAAAGCCAGAAGTATATAGTTGTAATAAACGATAATGGTAATATTCCCATGAACATATCTGATTTCATCTGAACTCAGAAGCTAAACAGGGTCAGACTTGCTTAGTACTTGGATGGGAGATCACCTGGAAATAGTTTTTCTTCTGGAGCCAGCAAGGCATGCTTTGAGTGTTAGACTAGGACACTGGCAGGCCAGGGTTCAAATCTCCACGGCCACAAAAATCCACTATCTGACCATGGGAAAATCACATCCTCTCAATCTGAGAGGAAGGCAAGGACAAACTCTCTCTGAACAAATTATGTCAAGAAAACCCCATGATATCTTTGCCTTAGAGTTTCCATGAATCAAAAATAACTTGAAGGCAACAACAACAAATAACAGGAAGTTTGCAGATCTCATATCTCCAGAAATATTATTACCATTTGAAATTTATACTTTGCTTGCAGAGTGGAGCAGCTGTAGGTATGACTTTATATTTATTCCCAATTCATCACCTAATCTTCCGGCTCCCTTCACCTTCCCAGCCAGCTCAATATATAGCCAGAAGATATAGGAAGGAGTAACTCATTCCATTTTCTAAAGCCCAAGTGAAGATGATTTTCTCACCAACACCTTAGGAATCAGTCTTTTAACCCAAGATTGACTTGTTTTCAATGACAAAGGTCATCTTTAAAATCTGAGAAGAGAAATGCCAATAGAAATGTGGTATTCTAATTATGATGATCATTTTGTTTCTCCCAAAGAAAGAAGGAAAGAACCCAAAGTGGAATCCAAACACGATTTATTAAATCAACAATGACTTAGCCAAAATTCCTCCATTTTTTTAAAAGATGCTGTTACTCTAAAACCACAATTTCCATAGCACTTATTTTGGATGATAATAAAACCTACTGTCTCTGAATCATACATATGCCTTCCAGTTGCCTGTTGACACTTGGTAATCCCATGAATTTCATAGAGTTTTCTTAGGCAAAGAGCACTCAGGGATGGTTTGCTATTGTCTTTCTCTGAAATACAGACTGGCACCTGGTATTCCTTGGCAATCCCCCATTCAAGTACTAACCAGGCCTAACCCTACTTAGCTTCCAAAATCAAGTGGAATCCATATAATTATTCAGATGTTATTCCTTGTTCTTTAGCCATGTGGGCAGGTAAGTGGATGGAAGGATGGAGGTGACAGCAGCTATAGATGTTAGTGAGGCAATTTTTGAGCAAACTGAAGATTTGAAAAACAGAACAAATATTGACCTCATTTTTTTTCCTTTTTGCTTTGTGAACTTATGGGGGAGATTCAGATGTCAGGTGGTATAGAACTGTAATAAATAAATAAAAATCATGGAATCTCAGCTTTGATTGTGCAGATTAATCTTCCTCTATATCTTGACCTGACCCAGCTCTGTTTCAAAATGTCTTTCAATGATATGTTGAATTCTTCTTTGCCCAAACAATAAATCACTGTGCTGTGAAGACATCTTGGGTTTGACTAGCACTATGGTGACTTGCCTACACATACAGGAATTATAACAAAGCTGGGAATCATGTGGGCTGCAGCCTACATGTAGCTTTGGGTGTGGTCTTAGACTATCCCTGATCCCCTGAATCTTCTGAATCTCTTAAAGTTTCCCCACTCCTCAAAATATCCCAATTTGACAGTTTCAACCAAAATAGCCTGAACAGGTTACTTTGGCTCCAAAGTATCCAGTTCTTCCCCTCCATCCCAAAGCAGCACAAAATATATCAGAAAGTGACTGGAGGTAACTTTTGCTAGCCCAAATGTTACTTATAAGATGTATCCACACTGCAAAAATAAAGCCATTTGACACCACTTTAACTTTTACTTCAACTGTCATGGCTATATCCTGTGGAATCCTGGGGTTTATAGTTTGGTTAGGCAGTCAGTCTGGTCTGTCAGAGGCCTCTGATGCCTCACCAAACTACAAATCCCATGATTCAGGGATAGAGTCATGGCAGCTAAAGTGGTGCTAAACTGCTTTATTTCTGCATTGTGAATGCAACCTTAGGGACAATGCAGACTGGCAGTTTAGGCCAGTCTTGGGGTGGAGTTGGGGTGGGGCAACCACATGACAGCTGCCCCGACTCCGCCCTGATGCCATGCACCTGTCCACATGGTGCACGGTGTCAGGGTGCTCTCTTGGCACAGTGTGCACACACGCTGCACCAAAGGGCACAAAAGAGCCGGGCTGTCGCTCTAAGGGTGGCATTTTGCCACCCCCAAAAGTAGCAGCATTTTGCCACTCTTTTGGGGGTGGCAAAAAGGAAGATTGGGGCCGTGGTGTGTGGTTGCACCAGCAGCAGCCCAGAGCTGCCCCAAATGGGCTGTCTGCATTGGCCCTTAGTCACTGCTTGGGATGGCCTGAAACAAACTGGCCAAATAAAGTGGCTTCCAGCCACTTTGGGAGTGTGACATTTAGATGAAGCATGCCCCCAAAATGGCCAGGAGCTATGCTGAGGATATGCCAATCCAGCAAGATTGCCCTTTTAGAAGTGGATTTAATCCACTCCTGCTGGTGGCCCGCTTCAGGAGTGGGCCATGTGGTCACTGCGATCCTGGCCCAATTGGCACTGGAGCAGCCAGAAGCAACTGCTCAGCCCTATATCAGAGTGGCTCACCAAGGGACTGGAGGAGCCATAAATAGCCTTCTGACTGTGGGAGTGTGCCTACCCCAGATTATAAGAAGAGGGGTCTACTGTTAGTTTCCTTACATTTTCTGGCTTGACCAGAGAGACGAGTCATCCATTCATACTTATGTAAAGATCAAAATAAAAAAATTGCACGGTTGTTTTGTCTCATCTCTAATTAAAATTTAAGACAAGATGTAGATGGCTATTGTAGCCAAGTATGAGGGACAGAGAGTTTCAGGGGAGTGAAAACTGAAAATATTCCTGCAATTTAGGAATATATAATCAGCTAAAGATTTTTTTCCTTTGAAAATTTCCCTTTAGGAAAGAGCCCACAATTAAAGGATGAATTCTTTTCAAGAACAGAGTCCTTTAAAGAGGATGGGGGGGAAGAAGTACAATGGAACAGACTCCTTGACAACATGAATGTTTTCCTAGAATCTAAATGCTTACAGATCACATTGTATCATAAAACAATTTTCTGATTCTGTTGAGAGAGCACAGAATGGTTCATTTAAATGATATGAGATGGATACACAGTTGACGTGTATTTTCTGTCTATATTTTCAATGCTGATATTATGAATATTACCTTGGATGCTGCTCATATAAAGTTTAATTTTCAAAGAGCTGAAACCTTTGTAAACGTGATGAAGAAAGATAGCAAGAAAATATCACAGGTAGAATGTGTATTTATGGTCTTCTATTTGCCTTTTTTATTATTGTTTCAGTCTTTTTGAAGCCTCTCTTTCATGACTTCTTGAATTTTTATGTGTTTTTTTTTTAATGCTTTCACTCCTTTACTTAAAAACATTACATGCTACTTTACACTCTTATCTCACCACTGGGATATATTTTGTAGCTGACATTTTATTTTTTATTTAATTTTATCCCATTAGCTAGTTGGAGAAGAGATTTATAACATAGGCCATGTCCTTTTTATCTGTTCAAAAGAGATGAAACCACCCAAGTAATAACTTACATTTATACAGTGCAATTCCTCTCTAGAATTGAGATCACTTTAACACACTCTATATATACAACAATCACTCCATCCATCACTAAAATGTAGCTACCTCTCTGGTGGGCTTCTTGGAGCAGTTTTGCACACCCACATAAGAGCTTCAGATAAGAATACTGCTTCAGAATATAAATGTAGTCTGTTCTTTCAGACAGTGGTTCCATATAGAACATATACACACACATACACACATGTGTCTTGTCAGGTGTGTTATACAGATGCAGACAGCTAATAAAACAGGTCAGAATAGAAGAGGTGGGGTTGTGAACCAGAGGAAAAGCTAAATTTGAGAAAGAAATAAAAAAGTAAGTTTGGGAATGGAAAGGGGTTGGGATTGGGTGGTGGAATTAGTTTCTTACTTAGCAGGAAACTAAGGACCTTCAAGCAGTCAGAGTCCTTTCATATTGTCAAGTTCTCAGACCCTTTGGGCCTGTATGGAAGGAAAGTAATTGAAGTCTTCTTGGGGGTGGCGCAGCATGCAAATGCATTGTGACGCTCTTCTGTAACTTCTCCTCCTCAACTGAATATATTAAATATTTAATTGCATTTTATTGTATAATGTAAAATAAAGTATAATATTATTTGGGGGAAGTGCAATAAATTCCTTTATAATCTTTGTCATGCTGGTGTGCACTGTTACTAAACATCCCCCTTTTATTTCTCTCTTGGCTTTCCTCTCTCTCCACACCATTCCACTGCAACTTTCCTATTCTTTTTTAACCCTCTTTCTCCTTCTCCTCCTCCTCCTCCTCACCACCACCCACCTTTTAATTATATAATTACAGGAAGATGTTTGCCCAGAAGAGTAGTTTGTTAGAATCCTGATCATTAAAACTAAAGAAGTCAGATTGAATTTGGGCTGCCTGGATCCTGCATGCAGGACATGTGCCCTACCTCTGATTTTTGCAAACCACAATTATTGACTAGGAGTGGGAAAGCAAAAGGATGGAATGATTGAGCTGTCCAGCAAAATGCTCCACATGTGGTCAAAGTCTCTTGAACATTTCAGATTTTTGTGGGGTAGTCTCTTCTAACTGAAATAAACCACTCCTTATTAGTCTTTTAAAAAGCAAAGTCATTTGAAGACTGAGTGGAGTGTACTTGTTGGGAATGCAATTACAACTTGAAGAGGTTGTAAGATGAGTTCCTATGCAATAGGGCTAGCCTTTTCCAGCCTGACAACTTGCAGATATTTTGGATTCTGAACTGAATATTTACTGTGAGATAATGATCCTGTTATGGCCTTTGTAGTCCATGTAGGAAAAAAAATATCTAAGGTTGGAAGAAGGGAACTTTAAAAGAACTAAAGAAACTTTATGAGACAGCCAATTACAAAATGTACTCACCTAAGTTCAGCAGTGAACTCTGTAAATCCCACAGCCTAGTCCAACACTAAAAGTTTAAACGTTAATTAATTATAATTAAAGATATTCAATTATGATTGCTTGTGCTACTGAATTATTTTCCCAACTTCTAACATTCTACATTATTGAATTAATGTTCAGACTAATATTCCAAATGCTGGATACTGCATACATATCATCCTGCCTAATGAAATAACAACAGGTTTTTGGTAACTATCTCAGCAAGAGGTGACTTGATTACACATGAAATATAAACCAAATCTCTAAATAAATAAGTACCTTAAATATCTAGGCTAAGGACTTAGTCTAAAGGCTAAAAGGTGGAATTTGAACAAGATAAAAGTGTCTTTGGATGTTACTTATAACATGACATTGTGTCTGTCCTGCTGCTTCTTTGCATCCCATTTGTTATTGATGTGCATCTTTTCACTGGCAGGCAAAACCAGTTAATGGGCTCTCAGTTTCTGTTTCTGCTACTCCATGTCTGCCTTACCGTGGTAGGTCCCTTCTGTAGCAGTCCCATGGTGTGAGTGGCAGCTGGGATGACTTGTCCTTTCCCCTGCTTCCTCCCAAACCAGGGGGCTGGAGTGTGAATTTTGGCTGCCAACAGCTTCCCAAAGCTGCGAAGCCCTACACTTTAATACAGGTGGCATTTGCCAGTGTGGAAAACAGATCACGCAACCATGGAGAGCCAAAGCACTATCATGGGGAAAACTGTGATAAGAAATGATGCCAAACCAGTATGCTTCCATTCTTAAACTGGTGTGATCGTGATGGGATAGCAGACAGGCACGATATACGGTACTCTTTAGTGCAATGTGTTTGGATAACATGATACAAAGTTTAGGAAGGGAATGATAGCCTCACCACCTTCACTAAAACAAATCCTTGATTTATTCATTTTTTTTTTTAAAAAAAATCAGTTATTCAATACTTCTTATTTAGTGAACTGATCTTGCCCATTGATATATCAGTGTCCTATTCAGAGATGCAATCACAAGTTACCTGATGGAACAATTGTCCTCTTTCCTCAGCAAAACAAGGTACCTCTCTCACTACCACCTGCAAATCTTATAAGCATTTTATATTATTTATTTATTTATTCATTTACTTCAATATATTGATAGCCTTCAGTTGAAGTATAAAAAGAGCTTGTGTGTTTTTAAAAAGATAAGCTTTACTCAGATTCTCCCAAAAAGTTTCCCAGGACAACTTGATAGTAAATATAAAAATACTATGAATGCAACAACAACAACAAGTTGGTAACAAACACATAACAAAATAACTACAAAACCAAGAAGTTTAAAAAGAGCAGGCAGCACAGCAATATAAAAACTAATCACTGCAGATGAAACCTACAGTTTAAATGCTTGGACACATAATAATTTGTTCACCTGGCACTGAAATGACATCAAAGTAGACCCAGGGTGAACCTCCTCAGGAAGAGTATTCAGTAATTAGAGTTCTAGGATCTCACAAAAAAAGTAATGCAGAGTCTCTTTGATATGTCAATCTATGTAAAGGGGTGGATCCCGACATTCAGTGTGTAGAACTGGAAGCGAGGCAATTTTCACTATTTTCTCCTTTCCCCAGTACAAGAAAAGCTACTTCAGAGATCTGTATGCTCTATGCATTTTTCCCACAGGTGGTTGCTGTGGATGTTGTCAGCTTTTGATTTGCCAGTGGTGCTTTGGGAAGAAGCATGCCTGGAACAAATACTGGGTAGGATTTAACACCTACCTGATGTTGCACACATTTCTGAGGGGAAAGAATTAGGAAGCTTAATACTTCTTCCCCCCTAATTCCCACTCCTATCTTTGTTTTGAATGTAGTTTGTTTAAAAAGTGATATATACTAATTAGTCTGTGTTGGTACATTCCTAAGGAATATTGTTCAAAATGTAAAACATGAACACAGTGGTATGGTACTAGACTGAGAACTGGGATGATTATTCTATTTCTATTTATGCTACTGATATCTAGTCTAAGGTTAGTGATATAAATTCATTCCCTTCCCCCCCCCTTTTTAGCTTTCTTATCTATTTGCTTTATATGTTAGCTGAAATTCTCATGAAACATTAAAAAATGGGGCTTTGATTTGTCCTTCAAATCTATCTCTACTTGTCTGCTTCAGAAACAGAACTCTGGATTACATCTTCTCTGTAATACAAAAAGATCAGAACTTCACTTAGGACCTTTATGCTCACATTAATGAAACAACAATTGTGAATGGTTTGCCCCTGTCACTGCCAAATCGTTTTTCCTTTTCATTATAAGATTTCCAAGGAAACAAGCACACAAGCCCAGAGTTACCTTGGTGACTCTTGATATCATCTTCAGAGTGTCTGAGATAGATGGTTTATTGTATAGACCAGTTTTAATTTAAAGATTAGCTTTATCACAATCTGCTATTCAAGTTCCCACCAGATATGAGACTGCTTACCTTTTGCAATCAGATGAGCTCAAAACTTGAGATGGAAATAGCAACATTTTATGGGGCTACCATCTCAATTTTATAATTTAGGTTCATACAAGCAATAGTTTCACCACAGCTATACTGACAGGGAAGAATAATGGAGGAACACCATGAAGAGAAATAGAAGGAAGCCAGTTCACAAACTATCACTGAACCATATAACTATGTTTTTGGGATGGTAAAAGCAGGAGGAAGCAATAATTTGCATTCATATTTCAGAATACTGATCCACCAGTGAAATCTCCCCATAATCCAGATCAAGGAAAATACACAGGATTCATTTCGCAGAATATGCTAAACCACAGTCTCAATATATATTTAAAATTACACTACTAATCTACATGAATATTCTGCCAACTGGATTATGAAACCTCTCAATATGATTTGTGTATGAACAAAATGAAATGCTTATCTTCATCTCTCACTCAGAAATCCAGGAAGAATCTAAATAACTACACAATCTAAAAACAGCAACAACAACAACAACAAAAAACCACTGGTAAATCGACAAATGTCATTGGATGGGCAAAGCAGCTCTTTAATGGGCAAAGAAGCTCTTGCAGTAATGGCAAGAACTTTTATTTTAAAATGAACTTGCTAGTGAGTTCATAGTGGATCATGAAAGGGAGAAAGTTAACAACAGTCAAACCCAAATTAGAGCAAACAGGCGGTGAAATAAATTGTTTTTCCTTCCTTACTGCATTTGTCATATTGGTGACTACAACAAAAGGGGACTATAATGACAAAAAAAAATTATTATACTCTGTTGGGCCTTGTTTCAACATGAAAACATCCACACCAATGCAAGAAAATTATAGATTACTGAATTTTTTTTAAAAAAAATAATAATCAGAATCACACCTCTCTGTATGCATACTCTGCAGTGATTAAATCCATCTGAAACAATTTTCTGTCAAGATGACTTTAGATTTATAGGACATTTGTAGAAGTGATTATTGAGCAAAGGGTTAAATATGTTCTTGAAGACTAATAAGAAAACTAAATACACACTTGACTGATGTGGCAGTGTTTCTTTCTTTCTCTCAACTTGCTATTGTCTCCAGACAGTAAATTAAATATTAATAATTTCTTAATAGGCTATTTAGGTTGCTTTGGGAATTGTTGTTAACTGCCCTCGAGTCGATCTTGACCCATGGCGACCCTATGGATGAGACATCTCCAAGACCCCCTGTCCTCCACTGCTCTGCGTAAATCCGGCTTCATGTCTCATTCCTTTAGTTCAACAATGGGACCCTCTGTGCACAGATTTCCAGAAGCCTACAAAGGTGGAAGAAATAAGGGATTATTTTTGACTAATATATTTCTAGGAAACATGTTGTTCTGGTAAACATGTATTCTAACAAATATGCAGGATCATGGGCTTGGCTTGAAAATTTTAGCCAGAAGTGAAGATACACATTAGAAGCAATCTCAGTTATAGTTCAGAGGTGAGACACGTTCTTCTTCAGATGCTATGACAACAGCAGGACTGTATTGAGCTATTTGAAAAAAAGCAATTAAGATTCTGACTTCCTAATAAAAGATTGGCCCATCCAGACATCTGCTTCATTTTGTCATGTGAAGTTGGAAAGTTGCATTGAAAAAGTAACGAGTTACAGCTCTCATTATCAGGTCCCCAAAGTGGTTAGCTACCGTTGTAGCTACTCTCTTTGAAAAGTAATCAAAATTAGTTATCTAATTATGAGTACATAGCTCACTAGTAAATTACTAGTTACTAGTAAATTAGTAACTATAAGTACTAAAGTTCCCAAAAAGTTACAAATAATTTAGTAACTAAAATAACTAACATTTTTTGCTGTTTTTAAAGAAATCTAAATGCCATGAACTGCAAGTCATAAACATTTTAGTACAAAATACCCCCTCTTCCCATCTACTTAGTTTGTTGTTATGTGACTTCAAATCATTTCTGACTTATGGTGACACTATCATGGGGTTTTCCTGGCAAGTTTTCCCTGAGGCTGAGAGCATGTGACTTTCCCAAGGTCACCCAGTGGGTTTTCATGGCTGAGCTGGGATTCAAACCATGGTCTCCAGAGTCATAGTCCAATGCTAAACCCACTACTTTTCCTATTCTATCTTTCTTTCGAGCCCTTTGTAGGTGCAATGCAGTTTGACACCACTTTAAGTGCTGCAGCTCCAGCCTATAGAATCGTGAGATCTGCAGTTTTACAGGAGTTAAGGTGGCTTCATTGCCCTCCCAGGAGACTTGGGAGGGACACATCCTGCTGCTTCCTCTAGGGTGAATTTTTACCACATTTCCCTCCTGCCTGGCCATTTT
>CM034703.1:46417786-46430539 GCA_020142125.1 Phrynosoma platyrhinos
ACAGGCCTGCATTGTCATGTCAGAGGCAGAGAATCTGAAAAACCGAACAAAGATATAGGTGTCAGGTATATGAATGTGAGAGTGTTGGTCCAGAATGGTGTTCTGAGACTGGAGTATATTTGTTTGGAGGACAATGTAGCTGACATCCTCACAAAGGCTCTGCAGATGGAGAGGCATAAGCGGTTGGCCTCAGAGCTAGGTTTGGCACCAGGAGCAGCAGTGGAAGCTCAGGACTCTGGAGAGCGGTAGGTGCAGCCTAGAAGTTTGGCAGAGTGATAAGATCATCTAGGCCAGGATGGCAGGTAGATCTAGGCCAGGGTGTGGTCACACTAGATGAAGAAATGTGCCTGGAGTGGTGGACAGTTTCCAGTAAAGTACATATCTGGAGAGTATTGTTGGAGGAAAAGAACGAGGTTCGTGGATCTAGACTGGAGCTCGGAGATCTAGAACGGGGTTCTAAAGTCTGGGGCTCACATAGGTCAGGTTTGACAGCAGCACAGACACAGGCCAGAGCATTGAAACACAGCAAGAGGACATTGGAAATGTCAGGCTGGTGGGATATGTCTCAAAAGGGAAACAGAAAGGGGACCCACAGGTAAACACTCCATGATTGAGAAGAACACACTACATGAGAAGTGTAAAAGTAAGAATTATGCACACATTGTTCATTTTGGAGGGGAATGTTGGAATAATGTTCCAGTGAAAATGCACAATGTGGTGAATGGCAGCAGCCATGATGATTAAGCATTTGGCCACTGCTGAGTCATGCAGCATCAAGGCTGTTGTAACAGGCTGATGAAACAGGAGGTGACATAATGACAGGGAGTCACCTGTTGCTGTAAAGCACAGTAAATGCTGCAAAAGGGCTGCAAACATGCTGAATCATTCTGATGATTGACAGGTGTCCAAACTGAAGAGGCAGGGACAGAAAGCCATGTGGAGCACTGGCTATATAAGGGACAAGTCTCTGGACACATGTGTGGGTTGATTGTGGAAGGTGGAGATTGTTGGAGAATGTGTTGGTGTATCATTGTACATAGCCTTTGTACATAGAATGTCTGAAAATTAAAAGCCTCTTAGTGAGACATCTGTTGAGTCTCTCTATGCTCTGTCTGGTGGGGAAAGGAGTTTTCCTGTAGCTGAAAATGTTGCCTGCTTCATTAAAGACATTCTGGATCCTGGTGCTTCACGTTACGTGGTTCCCACATGCTGCATCACCACGCTAACAGATTCCTTACACAGTGTCTGCCCCTGTGAAGTGTGTGTTTGTGTGTGTATATGTATGTCTGTGTGTTGTGGTGTTGGACTAAGGGTTTTAAAACTCTTAGTATGCTGGGTACTTGTAAAGTGCACGTGTTGTCATGTGTTGTAGCTCCAAGACAATGAAATGAAGACACTTGAATCTTACCATAGAGACTAAGGGGCTTTGCAGATGGCACAAAGTGCTGTCTTCAAGCCAAGGAAGGGGAAGGGCATCCGGATGCTGGGCGCCCCAACCCCTTCCTGAGGACGTCATCAGAGCACTTGCCATTGCGCACAATGAGTGTTCCAATGAGGTCCTTCTGTCGCTGTGTCTGGACACGCTGCGATGGAAGAGAAGCGGAAGAGGAGTGGGGCAGCCCCAATCCTTGGCTTCTCAGGGTGGCCCATGGCCGCCCATCTCTAGAAGCCCTAAGAAGACACAAGGGTTGTGTATTTTCTAGTTATATGGGTTTTTAATACCATTATTCATTTTAATCACTGTAAATTTTTCTTTAGACTAATCACTACATGGAGAACTAATCTATTTAAATATGTTGGCAGTTTACAGCAGTGCTACTCAAAGTGGTGGTCCTTGGACCAGATCTGATCTATAAGCTATTGGCTGCTGGTCCCTGGCAAAATGTGATAAAGAAACAATAATAACCAGAGGCTTCAAATATGGTGCTAGTCCTTCACACACTGTTAAAAAATAATTACCAGTGCTCTAAACTAGATACTCTGAAAAGTCCTGGTTTACAGGATCTTCCAGACACCAGGTGGCAGATTTCTATAAATATGACTGTCTTCCCTAAACATTAATCATGGAACATAGGACCTTTGCAGACTGCCAGAAATAGTGCAAATTGAGTCCACTTTAAGAGTTAGGGTTATTGCTAGGGAATCATGGGAATTGTTTTTCCCCCCCTGAGATATTGAGCCTTCTCTGTCAGAGAGCTCTGGTGCCACAATAAGATACAGTTCCCATGATTCCCTAACCCTTAAAGTGGACTCAATTTGCACTATTTCTAGCAGTCTGCAAAGGCCCTTACTCTTGTTAGGGGTTGTTCAAAAACAATCTAGCAAAAGCAGCAGTGAGAGTAACTGAAACTACAAAGCATCAGACAAAGTGAAAAAGGATCCAGAGTATTTGAAGCTCCATATCAGGAATTAGGTGTGTGTGTGTGTGTGTGTGTGTGTGTGTGTGTGTGTGTGTGATGCAATGGCCAAATCCAGGCCACAGATAATAACCAACTTGCAGGACAGTAACCAACAGATTAGGAAAGGATGCATACAGAGTAACTGAGACTCTGGAGCAAAAACATGCAGGATAGGAAGCAGAGTAGCAACTGCTGAGGCCAGGAATTACATTTGGAGGGGAAAAGAAAACCTTGCTTTCTCCTACAATCCAGCCTTGTATTGTTGCACTGGTCCATTCATTAGAGTTGCCCCAATGTCAATTTTCTGAATCCATTGCCATGCAATAAGATGAAAAGAACAAATCTGGTGATATTTTGAAAAGGTGACAATATTCCACCTCTCAAAACAATGGCTACACCTCACAGGAATACCATAAAAAGGCAGATTGCATGCCTAAATGCCACACAGAATATGGTTTTATTCCCACTGGAATGAGTCAGTATATAAGATTTTGACATTTCTTTAATGTTGCTTCTGGAGTTTTTCCTATCATTCTTAAAGTGCTATTTTAAACCATGGAATGCTGTGTGCTTTTATGTAGATGCTGGATGAAATACTTGTCTATAGTAGGAAGCAATTCCTGATATAACTTCCTACTAAGTAACCATGCTTAGGACTGTGCTGCACAAATGGATTTTGGATTATTTCTAATGAACCTTAGCTCTAGCTGAGTTCCAAGCAGTTGACTTTAATCTATAAAATATAAATATTTCAATACTAGTCTGACGGCATCCATTTATTTAGCTTCAGGATAGATGTCCTTAAATAGGCAATGAAAACTATGCAATTAAGTGTCTGATTGACAAAAACAAATCTGACAAATTAATGGTTCATGCTAAAAATCCATTTTTTAAAAACAGAGTTTATTAATAATAGTGTTTTGCAAATTTGTATTAGGAATAATTTATTAATTGCATTTCAGTTTGCTATAACTCCCCATTGTTCTTCCCTTATATTTTGGTTGAGTATTGCTTAGCATATCATCTTCTGTGCTGCTTAGCAAGCATATTTTTCATGTAATTATTTTTTCCCCCAAATAAAATATAGTTTTTGTTCTGGCATTTTATTCAGTTGTCATTTTGTTTTTCTGATGACATATGGAAGGCTGGTTGGAATCAATGAAGAATCAATTATTTGAATATGCATGGAAGAAATTTTCTTAAAAAATAGATCACTTCAATGAAATAAAGAAAGGCGTTTCTTCTCTATTTCACCTGAGAGGTACAAATACAGGGAAATCAGAGTCTGTCTCTAGATTCTTTGAGGTACATATTTGAGATCTGTCAAGTCCATTTCTGTGGACACCCTGCTTTTACAACTCTCAAGCCTGTTACATGTAGATTTTTTTTGAGCTGGTGAAGGAATTATACCAGATTCTATTTACATTTTTCAAGTGGAGACAATGAATTGACTTATAAATGATGCATGCGCCTACTGACTAAAGTATAGCATCACAAAATCATAGAGTTGTAAGGGACCACAAGGACCAACTAGATCAAGGGCTGTAATAGTAAAACTCCATTCTCCTATGGTCATAATTAAACATGGGACACTGAGTCCAGTTCTGAGAACCACAGGTTAAGAAAGATATCGGGAAGCTGGAATATATCTGAAGCAGGGCAAATGACCCTGTTGGTGCTCTTGGACCTCTCAGTGGCCTTCAATACCATAAACCAGGGGTAGGCAACCTTTCCCCTTTAAGGGCTGAGGGACTTCAGCTCCCAGTATCCTAGGAGCTATTGGCCAACATGGGACTATTGGCCAACATGTCTGAGGCTTCTGGGAGCTGAAGTCCCTCAGCCCTTAAAGGGGAAAGGTTGCCTACCCCTGCCATAGACCATGGTATCCTTCTGGAATGCCTGAGACAGTTGGGTATTGGCAGCACTGCTTTGCAGTGGTTCCGGTCCTACCTTTTGGGTAGGTTCCAGATGGTGTCACTTAGGGACACTTGTTTGGCCAAGAGGGAGATCAAATCAGGTGTCCCTCAAGGTGCAATTCTGTCCCCAATGCTATTCAATATTTACATGACGCCACTGGGCGACATCATCCAGAGGCATGGAGTGGGGTGCTTTCAGTACGCTGATGACACCCAAATATATTTCTCTATGTCTCGGACTGATGCAGTGACTAAGGATGGCATCTCTCCTCTGACTGCCTGTCTTGGGGTGGTAATGGACTAGGTGAGTGAAAATTGACTCAATCTGAATCCAGGTAAGAGGGAGGTACTTGTTATAGGAAACCCAAACCTGGGAATGGAGTTATGTCAGCCAGTTCCAGATGGGATCACACTTCTTTTGAAGGACTCTGTCCACAGCTTGGGGGTGCTCCTTGATTCATCACTTCTCAGCTCAGGTGGATGCGACAGTCAGAAGTTCCTGTTATCAGCTTTGGCTGATTTGCCAGCTGCGCCCCTTCCTGGAGCAGTGAGACCTTGAACAGTGCAGTACATGCACTGGTAACCTCTCAATTAGACTTCTGTAATGTGCTCTACATGGGGCTACCCTTGTGCCAAGTTCGGAAACTTCAGCTTGTACTAAATATGGCAGCCAGGTTGATTACAGGTACTTCCTGTAATGACCATATAACACCAGTCCAGAACTCCCTTCACTGGCTGCCAATTAGTTTACAGGCAAGGTAAAAGGTGTTGGTTATTACCTGTAAAGCCCTACATGGCTTGGGACCAGAATACTTAAAGGATTGCATTCTTCCATATTGTCCATCCTGCACACTAAGGTACACAGAGAAGAACTTACTACAGCCCAAAAAATCTAGGCTAACATTGGTTAGGCAAAGGGCCTTTTCCACCACTGCTCCAAAGTTGTGGAATGACCTATCAGAGGAGATCCATCACATCTCTACTCTTACAGCCTTTAAAAAGGCTCTTAAGATGGATCTCTTCCAGCAGACCTTCCCAACTTAACTCCTCTCCCTGCACAAGGTGATCTACGTCACTCTGTCCACCAATTATCTTCCTTTTTAAACTTTTTGTATTTTTGTTTTTAAATTATGTTTAATTGTAATTTTAGCATTGGGTTGGGGGGCGGTGTTGGGAAGGGACAAATTTTTGAATTTTATTGTATTCTATGCATTTTTATTGCTGTAACCTACCCAGATTCCTTGTGATTGGGTGGGCTATTAATAAATAATTTATTATTATTTGTTATATTATTATTAAATAAGCTGGTAATGTAATTATAAAACCCCTATGCAAAAACAGTGAAGAAGCTAGATATGCTCAGCCTTATTCATGTATTCAGTGAATCATGCCTTCTATGAGCTTAGAATGAGAAGTAATATGGTAACTATTTCAAAATATCTGAAGGCTTGTCATGAGGAAGATGGAGTGACCTGGGGTTTTTTTTTAGGGGGAGAGCAGGGACTAGTTTTGTTTTATTGTTGAACTGAACAAATAGATTGAAATAAGGAAGGAGATTTTGACAAAACTTTAGAAATAATTTCTTTGTGATTAAAGCTGTTTGATAGTGGAACAGATTGTTTCTATATATTTTAGGCATGAATGTATACAATGTGATTCACACATTTTTCATTTGTGTTGCCTTTCCCAAATATATTTTTATTCTCTCAGAGAAAACATCTCATGCCTTCAAATATAGGGATTTTCCATTGGAAACAGCAGAATATTTGGTCCAGAAGAAGTGGATTGAAGAGATCAATTTTGTGAAAAAATCTCTTAATGGAATGAATTTCACACACATCCTTACATTGAAGGTTAACTTTCAGAGCAAAACAGTGTGTATCTTTTAAGAATGTTTATTGTTCTTAACTTTTTATGCTTCAAAACAACTCACTTGTGATGAAAAACTGCTTTAGGCATGAACATGTTTTTCCTTTCTCTCTTTTCTTTTTTCCTCTTTCTCTCACATACATTTTAAAGCCAGAATTGTTGTGTTGTTCATATATGCATGGAAACCTGGTTTAACATCAGTAATTCATTTTCAGAGAGAGCAGGAAATAAAGAGGTAAGACCATAAAAACTAGATTGACCTAGACCTGAGGTATCAAGGCAGATGTTGTAAATGCAAAATGTGGTGCATTCAAGAAAAATGGAGGAATAGAATCATAGAGTTGGAAGAGACCACAAAGGCCAGCCAGTCCAACCCCTTGTCATGCAGGAACTTTCAATCAAAACATACCTGACAGATGGCCATCCAGTCTCTGTTTAAAAACCTTCAAAGAAGAAGACTCCACCACTCTCTGAGGGAGAGTGTTCCACTATTGAACAGCCCTTACTGTCAGGAGGTGCCTCCTAATGTTGAGGTTGAATCTCTTTTCCTGTAGATTGCATCTACAGGATTGCATCCATTATTCTGGGTCCTGTTCTCTGGAGCAGCAGAAAACAAGTTTTCTCCCTCCTCAATATGACATCCCTTCAAATACTTAAACAGGGCTATCATATCACCATCTCTTCTCCAGGCTAAACATACCCAGTTTCCTCAGTCGTTCCCTATAGGGCATGGTTTCCAGACCCGTCACCAATTTAGTTGGCCTCCTTTGGACATGCTCCAGTTTCTCAACATTCTTTTTGAATTGTGGTGGCCAGAACTGGACACAGTTTTCCTGGTGGGGCCTGGCTGGAGCATGACCAGATAAAAGCTGAAATAACTCATAGAAATATTGGTTCATGCTTCTTGGTCATGATCAGAATGCAGGACATTTTGGAATTCCTCCTGGACAGAAGGCTGAAATGTAAGACACATCCTGCAAAAAAGAAGATGTTTCATCATCCATTCTTCACTTGAGCAAAAAATGTTCACCAGAAGAGAAATATGTATTAATATTACATTAATTCAGAAACAGGTACAGAAAGTGATCTTTCTTTTTCATCCTATCCTGTTGCTCCCACAACCCAGAGTGGATGGTTATGGTTGACCATAAAGGTTATCATGTTCTGCCCACAGGATTAATAGCCCTGAGTGGCAAGTCTTCAGAATGTCTCTGTAACATCTCCATATAGGTGCCTCTGTGCACACAGCAAATGATGTTTCTTCTTGAAAAAAGCTTGCATCTCCCTGCCAAAGGCTGCATTTGCATGGCAGAAATAATGCATTTTGAAAATACTTTAACTGGCATGGCCACATGTTATGGTATTCTGGGGTTTGTAGTTTGGCGGGACACCAGAACTCTCTGACCGAGAAGGCTAAATAGCTCACTATGGAACTCTGGAATTCCATAACATTGGGCCATGGGTGTTAAAGTAGTATCAAAAGGTATTATTTCTGCTGTGCTGATATAGCCAAAATTCCCCAGTTGGCCTGCCTGCACTGGCAGTTCTGCTAAAGCTAAGCCAAATATGTCTGTGCAGATTAGATTAAAGGATCTACCAAACTAAGATATTGATGGGTTAACAAAAACATCCTACAACATTCTATTTGGCCCTTAAGGGAATGCTTTGCCAATCTTACCCAGTACTTAAGCAGAAGTGGGAGAGATAGACAAACCTCATTAAAAGTGGGGCAGGTGACCTAACTAAATTAGTCCCATTGCTCCACCCAATTTCATCAACATCATTGTCATTCAACTGTGTGATTGATGCAGAGATTATTCTCCATCACTTCTGGCCCATTTCAAAAGCATCCTTGCCAATAGGTAATATGATTTAGTGAGGGGAACAGTATTTGTAAAATTAGTCAGTGTGAACTATGGAAGAATGGGGAACTGACTACTTACACCTCTAAATTAGAGGAGGGAAAACTGTGGCTTGGAGGCTACATGGTACCACTTGAACCCCTTTTGTGGCTTCTGAAGCCCTCTACTTGTAGCATCACTTCTTGTCACAACTTTCAGAGGATTACAGAAGAAAATTGAGGTTCTGGGGCTTGCTGTGTGTGGCCCATGGGGGGGGGGGCTTTGGAAGTTGGTTTTTACACATTTATCCAGCTCTTCCCTAAATGGTTAGGGTGTAAATGAAAAGGAGGGTGAGATACATTTTGCAACCCAAAGCATATGTGATAAATGATGGTATGATCTGGAAATGTTATTGTATAGTTTTGCACAGGAAGAACTATGATACATCTCTCAACAATCCCTCAAATATTCCTATTGCTGGACACAAAGCAACATGCATGCTCTAGGACCATATGAGAGTCCTTTGGAGGTTTCAGTGGTTGATGTTACTGCTCTGTATCCAACTATAGGAACATAATAGGACACTGCTCTCCCACCTCCTGCTCATCACTGACCAGTATATAGTCATGTTACCAGGTGCAGGGAGGACACAACACTGGCTTTTAGAGGAAAGCTGTGGGGTTGGGAGAAAATTTCAACCTCTGCAAAGACCAAAATAAATAAATAAATAAATAAATAAATAAATAAATAAATAACACAGATTTAGGTTGGACTTATATCTTCATAAGCCACTAAGAGACTGCTAGCTGTAATAAATCAATGTAATAAATCCCAATCAACACATTAAATGTATTTCCCATTGCTCTTATGGCTGTAAATTATTATACAATTTAAAGTTCCAGTCTTGAAATGAATAGCAATGCAGGCAGAATGCAGCATTACTTCAGAGTCCCACTGGAGAGGATTTGGTTTCATCTATTGATGTGGCAATCTGTTTGTCTTGATCTAAGAGTTCATTATAAGGACTGCATTGAGCCATTTCAAGTAGGATTGCTCTTAATCACCTATGGTGCATCTATATTTTATGGCATAGTTTATTAAATAGTCATCATGCTTCAATGAAGAGTATGCTGGTAAGGAAAAAAGGAAGAAGGAGTAGGAACTATCATTCACTAGCAAGGGAGCCACGTTAACATCATACTACAAATGTCTCATGTTTAAATTCCCTATTGCTTCCTTCTCAATTCAGACTTGACTTTGCATTAACACTAGAACTTTCAATTAACCTCACTGTTTTGTTTTAATTTATGAGAAAAATGTTTAAATGTAGTTCCTAACTCACTTTCTTGTCATAGGGAATTAATTGGTCCAAAGTAGATAAATTGTCTTTGAACATCTAAACCGGTCCAAGTGTCAGTGCAAAAGTGTAAACCTGCAGCCCCTTTTTTTGGTTGGTATTAGGAATTCTATTGTTTCTCCTTTATATGTAAATGAGCATTAAATTCTACATAAAATGTTCATATGAGATTTAATTTTTAAAAAATAATGAAATAAATGATTAAACCCCCAACAAATGTGTGGCTCAATAAATGCAGTGGCTCAAGTGGTTAAGACGCTGACCCCCTAAGCAGATAGTCTTGGGGGCAGGGAAGGGGAGGGGCAGCCACACGATCAGTGCCCCAACCCCTTCCCCAGGTCGTCCTCGGAGCAGCCGGCCCTCTGCACGGCCGGCACTCTGAGGAGGACCTCCTGCCACAGCATTTGGACGCGCTGTGGCAGAAGAGTCAATGAAGGTGCGCTGCAGCCTTTTGCGGTGCACTTTCATCAACTTGTGAAAGGAGTGCTGATTTAGAGCTCCTTTCAGGGGCGGCGAAGCTGCGCCGCGGGACTGAGGCATGGGATGCCTCGGTTCCATGGCACAGCTTCCTGGGGCGGCCCACGGCCACCTGTCTGTATCCCCCCTGATTCTCTTGATTGGCAGGTTGGCAGTTTGAGGCCTGGGTGACGCATGATGTGGTGAGCTCCTGTCACTAGTCCCAGCTTCTGCCAACTTAGCAGTTTGAAAGCATGCAAATACAAGGAGATAAATAGGTACCTCTTCAGTTTGAAGGTAAACACATTTTGTGCAATCATGCTGGCCACATGATCACAGAGTAGTCTCTGACAATGCTGGCACTTTGGCTTAGTAACAGAGCTGAGCACCATCCCCTATGGTCAGACACGACTTGACAACCTTGTCAATGGGGAATACTTTTACTGTAAATGTGTTTTAGGAAAATTTGCTTTCCTAAAAGCTGGTTTTATTGTAGCTCATGAACAAGACTATCTATTTATCTATCTATCTATCTACTTGAAATGTGGGTCAGACAACATTTTTTTACTGTTGGCAGAACCCCAAAATGCCACTCATTGAGAACCCATTGTATAAATTAAGCACAGAACATTCTTGCTGTTTCAGAGGCAGCAATATCTGTTATCTCTTCTGATTATTTGTATGAGCTTGCATTTCTCTGTTTGGGGTGGAACGTAAACACCTTCATTTTCTATTATTAACTCCTTTCAATCAAATTAATAATTATTATTACAAACACTATGGATATTAAAAGCTGGCTAGAAGTATTGCTAAATGTTGTGAAATAAAATAAAAGCTATTGAAGGAACTTCCAGATGGAGAGCTCGTGGAGCTATCAGTCAAAAGGTACTGTGAAACTTTTCTCTCTTCCTTCTTACTGAACATTTTTATGCAAAGGAAAAAAAAAGAAGTTATAGTAAAAAAACCACAAAGGTTAGAAACAGCAGAATGACATCATTGGTAAAATTCAATGAATGAACTGCACTGCAATTGCACAATAAAAAGCTCATATCAAATCCCTCCCCCATAAAGTGTCTTACTAGAATTTTCCTAAAAAAATAGAAAACTTACAGTCTCTAACTTTTTTTCACAATTATTAATACAAGTATTTTTTTTAAATATCATTCACATGCTTATTCTTTAGTCCTGAATTTATGAACTAGTGTTTGTCTTTGGTTCCAACGGTGTGAGAATTTCTAGTGGTACATATCTTTGTCAAATGTAAAGAAATAAATCTGTAACAAGGACATTCCATTCCCTTTCTGGAATGATTGTTATCAAATGCCTTTGCTATTCTTAAAGAAGAGAAAAGCTCTTAAAGCTTGCAGGAGAAGATAATTAGGCTATATCAGACATGCTATATATCAGAGGCTAGTCAAATAATTGAGTTACTAATTGCTGATGAGCCATGGAATAATGAGACCAGACACAAATAATTGGATTGAATAAGGACCTAGAATCTAGAACCTATTTAATTTCACCGAATCAGAAAAGAAACAAGAAGGGGAAGCAACCTAGTTTGGGATCAGCAAGTGTCAGCCTCCCCCTGGGTGAAACACCTGAATCCTGAGAGCTATTCCATAGCTGGATTGCTACCTGTCTGACCATCTGCCAAGGAATCCCCTCCCAAATTGCAGGGCTTAAAGTGAGAGTAAAACAGTCTCCTTCCCCAACCCTGGGTCCCAGGACCTAGAGAGTCAGTTCCATAGCCCTCCCCTTCAACAAAAGGTTGTCAAAGTGTTCACCACGACTGCTACTTTTCTCCTGAAATACCAGCCACATGACCTTCTATAAGAATCCAAGCCTTAGCCAATTGTCAAAGTCCTCCAGATACACTGTGGGTAGGTAAAAAGCTACAGGTAAAAGGGGAAAAAAATCCTACATGGTCCCAAACCAACCAGCAAAGTTCCACTGCTCTGGAGGTAAGGCAGTGGATCCAGTTTTGATGCCAAAAGGGGACACAAAGAGGATGGAAGAACCCTAAATATCTTCCAGCTCCCCACCCTCACCCCACAATCACCACCCAGGTGTGATTGTATCTGACATAAAACCATCTGGCTTCTTCCCATTGGAGGACAGCAAAGGCAGTACCTCCTCCACATCACTTAGTGTCACAGGGGACCACAACCACATTTACAGAGTAACTATGGTGGAGTGAAGAAACTGTTGCCACATCCCATGCCCTACCGACCTGTGTTTGCAAGGGTTGAAGAGACATATTTTGCTGAGCTCTTCAGTCCAGTAGCTCTTGTCCCTTTGAAGCTGTCCCAGTTGAAGACAGTGTGCATTACAACACCCTATGTGATGTTAAACATATACATGTGTAATCATACGAACATAGGAAGCTGCCTTATACTGAATCACACCATTGATAACCTTAGCCCAGTATTGTCAACTCTAATTAGAAACAGGGGTTTAATCAGGATTCTTTCCCCTCCCCATCTAGAAATTCCCAGTAATTTATGGTAGTCTCCCATCCAAATACATTCACATATAGAAGAAGGCTGACCACATCTTGCTTTCAAAATCACTCAGGTTGGGCATACTCAGGCTGGTATATTTAATCTGAATCCTAAAACCCTAGGAAAGACTCAGTGTAACTGCCTAATCTAACAGTGGTTCCATATGTGGCCTCTATAATTATTGGTTGGAAATAGTTAATGTCACATGAAAGTAAAGAGAGCTATCCCGCCTTCAGTTCCCTTAGCTGCTCTGAATAGTTTGGGGAGCAGACCAACCATACCACAGAACCTCACTCTGCTCCTCTGCAATGCCAGGTCGGTAAAAAATAAAACCTGCATCATCCAGGAGCTTCTCTTGGACGAGGATGCCGACCTGGCCTGCTTCACAGAGACCTGGTTAGGAGAGGATAGCTC
>CM034703.1:46470460-46486505 GCA_020142125.1 Phrynosoma platyrhinos
AGTTGTATCACATCCTATTCTGTTCTGTTTTGTTCAATTTGAACTGAATTAGGCATATATGACTTGCATTTTCATTATTCCTATGGAATCTTTTTGTAAATTTACAAGCATCCAGAAGACACTGGGACAGACTTCAATGAATTTCCACTCCAGCTCAGTAAAGTGGTAAGTCATTGTTGGTGTAGCAATATCTCTCATCCTAAAATGGAGAGGTACTTCCTCTGTTCAGACCATAAGCTACCAATGGTAAGTTGGGAACAACTTGTCAACATTATTCTCTCCCCTCCACCATGTAAACATGCTTTCCATTTTTTCTCCCAAGGTGTATTCTGCTACTCAAAAAGGTTTCAGACATTTAAATGATTTACAGCTGAAATGCACTTCTGTCTTTTGTTATTTCTGGGAGGGATTTAAGTTTGGTGAATTCAAGACTGTGTAGAAAGTCTTTCAAAATTCTTTCAGAGAAAGTTCAGACTGTATAGTAAGTAAAAATATGTGACACTCCAAAGTACTGAAATGTCTGGGAATTTTTCTCCCTCCTTTTTCTTTTAGGCACAGCCTATGAAGTCAGCAGACATATTGTTCAGTATCCTCAAACATCTCTCCTGAATATGGGAAGAGTTGTACAATGTAAGTCTTACCCTTTCCTGGAATTTTTTTAGCTTTTTATATACCTCAGTCATGGTAAATCTATTCAGCTTGGATGCAGGTTATTTGAAGGGCCATATTTCCTTTTATGGGCCATTAGAGCAGAGTTTCTTAAACTTTTTTCCACTGATCCTTTTTTATCTGAGAAATTTTTACGTGACTCTGGGTATATAGATATATCAAATAGGTATACAAATAAAATATTTACTGATTATGAATCTACAGAAATTTATTTTTTTAAATTATTTGGTATGCATATAATTTAACCATATATTAAAAATAAAGGCAAATTTGCATACTAATGAGTTAGATGTGCTTGTTTATTTTTACATAAAGAATTAAACCTAGGCTGAATATTTGATATTGCGATACATAGAGCATCTTCAGCATTTTGTGAGTTGATTGATATTTTGATTTTATAATCGTCAGTGCTGAGAATGCCACTTCACATAAATACATAATGCAAAATGGCAGAAGTATGTTTAGGGCCATTTCAGAAATTGTTGGAAATTCTGTCCTAATCCCAAACCAACAATCATGTTAACAGGGTTTGTGTGTGTGTATGTGTTTTGTTAGTTTTTTTTTTAAAGGAAACTCAAGTTTTAAACGTGTTGCTTGATAACTTCTTAAACTTTTAAAGGAAAATGACCAATGTTTTTGATTTGAATTGAGTATGGTTTATGAACTCAACTTAGTTTTTTAGAATCAAAATTTGATGGGAACTATTTCTGGAACTGTGCGGTCAAGCCTCCAGGAGCTCCAGGGCCAGTCACTCCCCATTGGGTGCAGGACTGTGGTGACCAGACATGTAGTCCTGAGGCCAGACACCGCTGCAGTCTGCAACAGATCACCAGCAAGGAGTGCTTTCTGTGCTCCTTTTATGGTTTGGTTTGGGCCACTAAAATTCAACATGGGTTTCTCAAAAACAAGTGGTACCAGACTAATCTGATCTCTTCTTTTTTATAAAATTACCAGCTTGGTAAAGAAGGGAATGCAGTAGACATAGCATACCTTGATTTCAGTAAGGCTTTTGACAAGGTCCCCCATGATATTCTTGCAAACAAGATAGTAAAATGTGGGTTAGACAATACAACTGTAGGTGGATTAGTAACTGGTTGACTGACTGAACCCAAAGGGTGCTCAGCAATGGCTCCTCTTCATCTTGGAGAGAAGTGACCAGTGGGTTGCCACAGGGTTCTGTCCTGGGTCCAATCCTATTCAACATGTTTATCAATGACTTGGATGAAATAATAGGGGGCATGCTTACCAAATTTGCAGATGACACCAAATTAGGAGGAATAGCTAATATCCCAGAGGACAGGATGAAAATTCAAAATGACCTTAATACATTAGAAAGCTGGGCCAAAGCTAACAAAATGAATTTCAACATGGAGAAATGTGAGGTACTGCACTTAGGGCAAAAAAATGAAATGCATAGATATAAAATGAGGGACAATTGGTTTAACGAGACTTTATGTGAAAGGAATCTAGGCGTTCTAGTAGACCACGAGTTGAATATGAGTCAGCAGTGTGGTGCGGCTGCTAAAAAGGCCAATGCGATTTTAGGCTGCATTAATAGAAGCATAGTATCTAGATCAAGGGAAGTAATAGTGCCAATGTATTCTGCTTTGGTCAGGCCCCACCTGGAATACTGTGTCCAATTCTGGGCACCACAATACAAAAAAGATGTTGATAAACTGGAGTGTGTCCAGAGGAGGGCAACTAAAATGATGACGGGTCTGGAAACCATGCCCTATGAGGAATGACAGGGAATTAGGTATGTTTAGCCTGGAGAAAAGATGGTTAAGAGGTGATATGATAGCCCTATTTAAATATTTGAAGGGATATCATATTGAAGGGATATCATATTGAAGGGATATCATATTGAGGAGGGAGCTGCTTGTTTTCTGCTGCTCCAGAGACCAGGACCCAGGGGGTTTGACTGGATGGCCCTTGTGGTCTCTTCCAAATCTATGATTCTATGATTCTATGAATCCAAATTGTTCTTGGCGGCACCATCTATAGAGCCAGTTATTCACATCTGCTATTTTCCTCTCCCTTCCTGAACCATGCCCTTGCATGTTTTACAACCTGTGCATCCAGCTTTTTCAGCTGCCCACCCAAAGCCTCATAATCCCTTCTGATATTCTGAAGGCTATGTCTTGCAGTATCATTGGTTCCCACATGGACCAAGAGTAATAGTCTTGTCAGCCTCATTGTTACATCATGGATTTTTGCCCCAGGCAGACAACACACCTCTTGGGACATCTTGTCAGGCCCACAAACCACTGCTTCTGTACCCCTCAACAAGGAGTCCCCCACCACCACCACACATCTCTGAGGCTTAGCAGTGGCTGTTCCCTGCAGTGGTACTCTCAGGGTCCCCTGCACTGTCCCTGAGAGCTGTCCCTGTTGCTCTTTCTCTTCATCCTTGATAAGGGAGAGAGCTTCAAATCAATTCTGTAGCTCCAAGCTCCCAGGATGATCCCTGGTTTCCCTACTTCTGTGTGTGATATTCCTCCAGCTGTCTAGCTCCTTTCTGTGTGAAGTGACGTCCTCCTCAACAACTTCCTGTGTGTGGTATGAGAAGGAGAGTATACCAAGATAGGCTGGGCCCCTCCTGTGGCTGTTATGAAAAAGAAGACAATGGGCATGAAATATAGTGGAGGAGAGGAACCTTAAGGGGGATATAAATTTCAACAAAAGGAGTAAGCTAAAGTTGGGACAGTTGCACAAAACCATTCTTCCTGCCCATTCAGACTTAAATACATTGATTGGTTGGGATGAAAGTCCTCCACTGAAAGTGAACTGACAGTCACAGCTGGTAATCCCACTGGACAATTGGCTAATCATAAAACCATCATGCCCCATATCCCCTCAATCTGAATGCACACAGATTTTGTTAACCATGATTGATATTATAATTGGCATTGATTGATTTATAAATGACTTATGATTGGTTTATGATGGGTTTATGATGGGTTTAATGATTAATTTATAACCTCTGGATATTGCATTAAAGTTGTGGTCATATTTTTGACCCAAAACAAAGAAAAGAAAAGAAATATCAGTTGTTTTATCTAAGGACATTATCACACGCGGGTCTCAAAGTGGCAAGAAAGCAGTATGGAATCAATCCAGAACTATACCGGTATAGACCCCACAAGACAGAAATTGCTATCAGACGCAACTAGCATCATTGTGCAATGAAAGAAAGCAGCATCATTCCGGTATCATTCTGGTCCCGCAAATGTAATTCCCCAGGAAACTGGCATTCAAAAGAACAGGGATGATGCCGCATTGGGACGGGGATGGGACGGGGTTCTCTGCGACGTCGTGTGAACACACGGGAAAAGGAACCGCGATGGGACGGGGATGGGATGGGTTTCTGTCTGCTTTAGACCCCGTGTGATAAGGTCCTAAGTGAATTGCAAGCTCTGGGCTGCTCTTAAGCCTGGTAATAAGCTGCTGGACTTGGTTTCAAAAATTCTTTTGGAAACAGTATAATTCAGTAAAGAAATTTTATGAATTTCATCTCCATACTTTTCCCCATGAACTATATTTGACACTTAATAGCAGCAGGTAAACCAAGGTTTTTTTATTATTATTATTGTGTAGGGCTTTATATGTTTTGCAATTAAATAAGAAGTTTTGTAAGATACAAGTAAATACATTTGTTGACAATAACACATTTTTCAAAACACTGTTTTTCTTTATTTGAAGATTTTAAAAGTAGTTCAAAAATATTCCTTTGGTCTATTGCAGTATGCTGCATGATTGTTATTAAGATGTTGTTTTCGTTTGGCTGATTTCATGCTCTGCACAGCTAAAACTTCATTATAAATTAAGCAAAGAGGTTTTTTCACACCATATAAATACATATTGCACAATTATTTGACATATGTTGTTTTTCATATCAATTTAGGTTTACTACAAATTCATTTTGCAAAAATGATTCCACATATCTTCTTTTTCTTGTGGATTTAGCTGTACTTGCATGCAGTAGTGAAGACTTTGCAATGTTGTCATTGGTGTTTTTACCTCTTGTGTCTAAATTTAGCCACTTACCCATAACCAAAAATATTTTTTCCCTAAGATATAAATAAATGTTGCTAATAATTTCTGAAATAAATGCTAGCTTTAGTTTATGAATTTACATTTTTGTGCTTAATTTAAAAAAAATGATATTCACACTTACATACACATACATGATGGTGATGGTGGAGAAATATTATTAAAAGGATTTTGTCTTTACTTGTTGAAATTAAACACTAATGTTTCTGTAAAACAAGGAGATAACAGCAATTTTCAAGTCTAACACAATCCAATCTAAAGATATACTAATTTGATACTTGCATGCTGAGGAGTGATGGTATGAAAATATTTAAAGTCTTTATTTTCCATATTTAAACTATTATGGTCCTGGAAGAGCAGAAAACTTTATATGCACAGTAAAAATATTGCAATTTATAACATACAATAGTTTGGAATTTGAGCCAGTGTTTCTGGCAGTGTTCATTGGTGTTGCATGGTGTGATGGCATGCACAGTGCAAATTGTGCATGTTGTGTGTTCAGAAGCAAGGCCACAGTGAAGTTGTGTGATACAACATGGGCAAGCTCTGCCAGAAACACCTTGAATTCATTAAGCTTTTGATTTTGAATTAAGTTTTTGTTGTTGCACATTCACAAACCTTTTACTGTTGCTATTTTTTTGTGATCATTCACATTCAGTTGTGCAACCCCATATGGGGTTGTGACCCTTAGTGTAGGAATGTCAGGATGGTGGATGATGTGTGTTGCAGTAGTTTTACTATTCAGCAGAGTTGACAGGAAAAGCTGACTCTTCTCCTGCACACCTCCAGACTTCTTCCCATCTGGAACTTGATGATACTGCCTCAGCTCTCCCAGCTTTACCAGCATTCAGGAAAACACATCAGTTGTAGGCAAATAAAATCAAGCTTTATTGCTACAACTATAAACTATGTACAGTCCTTGTATATTTACAAAACAATCCTTGCAACACACCACACAGCGAATCAACCAGATGAACCTTCCAAACTCTCTCTCTCACACTCAACAATACACAGACAAAGAATTTTGTCTCCCCCCAAGATGCAACCCACTTGGGTGTGTACCTATTAGATAATTGACTGAGTCCGACTTTCCCAGACCTCCAGTCCATCCCCTGTTGTCGATGTCCTCATCCATGTGACCTACCATGCTGACGTTGTGTGTTTGGTTAGGACATTTCTTTTCCCAAAACACTCTAGTATTTTCTACTCTCTGGTCCTTTGTTATTGTCTGGTGTAACACCTGTTGTTTGTCTGGCCCAAACTCTTTTTCCAATCCCTTCCCACAGGAAAAAAAACCCTCATACATCTCAGACATTTCATGTCTGACTTTATATCCCATCCATCAAAATTCTGACAAGTGTTGCATTAGAGCACTAAGATTGTCTGGAGATTGTCCCTTCCAAGTCTGGAAATTCCATCTGTTTCAGAATATGGCAGCCCAAATGATTACAGGCACATCCAGAAGTCATTGCATTACACTGATTTTAACATCACTCCACTGCTGCCAATTTTAGTTTCTGGGCAAAGTACAAAATGTTGGTTATTACCTTTAAAGCCCTACAAGATTTGGGTCCAGGTTGCTTACAGGATTGCCTTCTTCCATACAATCCTCCATGCATATTCAGGTTCTCTGGGAAATGTTTGCTTCAGCCAGTGAGGACTAAACTGGCAATGGTTTTCCATGCTGCATCTTCACTGCAGAAAGAATCCAGTTTGACACCACTTTAACAAAGTTCTGGTATCACAACAAACTACAATTCCCGGGAATCCATAGCATTGAGCCATGGCAGTTAAACTGGTATCAAACCAATTATTTCTGCAGTGTGGATGCAGCCCAGAGGACCTTTTTGTCTGCTGCTCCCAGACTGTGGAATGACATGTCAGAAGAGATATGACAGCTGAAAATGCTGACTGCATTTAAAACAGCATTCAAGGCAGGCCTACACAGTCAATTTGAAATCATGGCTTTTTAATATGTATATGAGCTTTTATGAGTAACTCCAGATTATGCATTCATAATTGCCATACCAGATTCTAGCCATAAACTATTAAACAACAAATAAAGGTGTAGTACATTATACAAGTCCTTTTTCTTCTAAAAATCAATTCACAAAGGCCTGCCAGAATAAAAAATGGGTTTACTACTTGCAGAAAGATAGTGAGGAGGCTTGTCTAGCCTCTCTAGGAAGGGAGTTCCAGATCCTGGGAACAGCTACTGAGAAGGTCCTAGAGACAAGAGAATAACTAGATGTATAGCTGGAAATAAAATGACAGCATGAACCTACTGGATGGATTATTGTTGCATATACTATCAATTGTGCAATTGTAATTTATACAAAATTAATAGGGAACAGAAAGGAGATAAATAAATAATGCAGCATGTTTGTTTTGTATAGTAAAAAAGCTTACAAACTAAATCTTCAGTCTCTCATTATATGCTAATATGTTAAAAAGAAATTATATTAAACCCAATACACATTTAAAATGAGTAAACCAATTGAAATGAGAAGTCTTAACCTTGTGCTGAACATGGTCTTGGGCTTTAAAGTAGATTTGGCTGCTCCCATGGTTTGTTCTTGTTTCTCTAAGGCTTGCTTAAATCATTTTGGCCTACAGCTGGAATATGTACTCTTTTATGCATTTTAGTATGTGATAATTGGGGGTAAACTAGGGATGGAAAATAATTTATTTGGTATTGAGTTTCTCAGGGAAATATCAATTTTGTTCCTGTGGAGAGCAGATGTGACAAAGCATGCCTCGCAGGAGTGTAGTGGAGGGGGGGGGGGAATCAAGGCATTGGCCCTCTAAATGAAAATTCTGCCCTCCCAAATGAAATTTCCTTTAGTTGCCAAATTTCTAGCATTGCACAGTGAGACAATTACAATTGTTCAAACTGAGATCCTTTCTATTTGCTGTGTTCTCATTCCCTCGGTAATATTTCCTGTCACTTTTCTTTTGATCCCAAAAATATATTTGTAAATACTCAACTCATGTTTTAGATTATTGCAATACTGGTAATTTGGAGAGTAAAGGAAAAATTAATGGGGCAGGGAAAAATTCTTATTTGAGTACAATGCCCTCATTAGCTACATCCCTAAGGCTATACATTGGAAATGTACTCCCTTTATATTTCAAAGAGCAAAAATATGCACATAACCATAGGTAAATTTTAAAAATATAATTGGCTAAAATTGCATCTATTTGTAAAAAAATACATCCAAACACACTTTATTCCTTGAAAAATAGATAGAAAAAGTACCATAAGTATGTGTGGATTTCTTTCTGGGATGAAAAATGTGTTTTGCAACCTGATGCTGGGGGGGGGGGGGGGGGGGGACACATTTTTTTTTTAAATGATGAAATGAAAATTAAAGTTGAATTCAAAAATACAGCAGATTTAAGAAAGTTTTCCCCATCCCTGGGAAACCCCACCATAAATTACTATTAAAACAATGACTTTCTTTTTCCATCTAGGACACAGAAAAAGGAGGAGTGAAAATAGGAGGAAGGAATATCAACAATCTAACATATGCAGATGACACCATAATAGTAGCAGAAAACCTTACAGACCTGGAATACCTACTAAGGAAGATCAAAGAAGAAAGTGCAAAGGCAGGCTTACTGCTGACCATAAAGAAAACAAAAATAATGACCACCAAGGATCTTCATATATTCAACCTAGATAATGAAGAAATAGAAATAGTAAAAGAATTTCCATGCCTGGGATCAAACATTGATAGAAATGGGGACTGCAGTCAGGAAATCAGAGGAAGACTAAGAATGGAGAGGGTGGCTATGAAAGAACTAGAAAAGATTCTAAAATGAAAAGATATACAACTCAGCACAAAAGTTAGAATCATACAAGCCATTGTATTTCCTATTACCATGAATGGATATGAGAACTGGACAGTTAAGAAAGATGACAGGAAGAAAATTAACTCCTTTGAAATGTGGTGCTGGAGAAGAGTGCTGAGGATCCTATGGACAGCCAAAAGGACAAACAAGAGTAGAGTAAATCAAACTGGTAACCTCCCTGGAAGCCAAGATGAGCAAAATGAGGCTGTCGTACGTTGGACACATCATGAGAAGAGAGGACGCTTGGAAAAAAAAAACAATAATTCTGGGGAAGGTGGAGGAAAGTAGGAAGAGAGGAAGGCCACATGCTGGATGGATGGACTGTATTAAGGAGGTCATGGGTATTAAGGGGTTGCAGGGATTAAGCAGAGCAGTGGAGGACAGACGGTCTTGGAGATGTCTCATCCATAGGGTCTCCATGAGTCAAGGGTCTCCATGAGTCATCCATGAGTCAAGATTGACTTGAGAACAGTTAACAACAACAATGTTATTATACAATTTCTTCCATTTTCTCTACATATTCCAGATTCTTGAGAGCATCTCTCATCACAAAGAACAACAATAAACCCATCCATCCATCTCCCAACATCTCTCTTTTGACATGTTCTCTCAAGGGAACAATAAGAGACTTTCTAGGCCTACTTTACTCTTTTTGCATTTCTCTGTTTAAAGCACCTCATGAAGCATTCACAACTATGATTCTATTCTGGAAAAAATCTCTCTTGCTATCAAAACAGCAAACTGCAAAACTAACATGACCATTTATTTAGTAATTATCCTTGAACACTGTAATATCTATCTGTACTGTCAAAAAAAATTACCCACACTGTCTTTTCAAACAACTGCAGCTATCATGTAGTCTACAATTACTTGCACCACTTTTTTTAAAGCACTTTAAACACTTCAGTGTTTTTCTTTGTTTTTTCTTTTCTTTTCTTTTTTGTTAAATCTTACTCCGTATTTGACATCCTTGCTTTCTATCATCGCCTTTTCTGGGAGGGTAGTTGTTCTGACTTTAAATCTTTAAAGTTACATGTAGCATATTATGCAGTTTTGCCTTGCATTTGATTACAATGTGTTAAAATGTTTCATGGAGACTACTAGGGAGATCAGACCCCCCACCACGACAATAATATATATGCCTTGGATTAGAAGTCCATGTATTGATGGACTGCAATTCTTATCTCACTCCCCCCAGTATACCCCATTGTGAGGAATGATAGGCATTGCTCTGTATCTATATCTAAATATATATCTATATATATCTTTCTGTGTCCACCATCTTAAGACTTCAACACTGTATAGTCTCAATGTACAAGACAATACATAACACAATTATCTACTTAAGAAAGCTGACAATAATGTTCCAAACAGATGCCTCTCACTTTTGTTTTGAGCAACTGGAGAAGGCAAAAGTTGGAACATTTTGCTAATTTATTTATTTATTTATTAAATTGTGTTTGTTAATCACTTTAATATCTATCATCTGGACCTCACCTGGAATACTTTTTCCAATTCTATGCACCACAATTAAAGAAGGATGTTGATAAGCTAGAATATGTCCAGAGGAAGGTGTTAGCATCCCTTGCATCCCTATGCTATATATTTTCTTCATATTTTCATATCTAGAGCCAGGTATGTTTTAAGTGGTCATGGTAACCTTTGAAATGCAGAGAAATTTCCCATGGGAAAGGAATGTGGACCCAAAGACATGTGGAAGACCTAGATAGTATCAAGAAAAATATTAAATGGCCATGGTGATCACTCCTTCTAGGCTTTCTGCTTATCCTCTCGCACCAAGAGACAAGGAGTTCTCATTGCACCAAAGCTAGGAAGTCAATATCTCCTACCTACCCCCGCCCTGTTCCCAGCCAACTTCCCTGTTCATCTATCTTGGAGTTGTCCTAAATCCAATCACTGTTTTGTTAATCCAAAATTAAAGCCATCAGTCATTGCAGCAGCTTATTGTTTGTTCCTTTACTTGCTGTGTCCCCTTCAGACTTTGTCTAAGCCACACCCCACTTTCCACGGCTCCATCTGTAGGACTGGTAAATATTATCCCCATACAATCCTCAGCCTCTGCTATCCAATTTCCATTAGCTCTGTATGTGTCTGTTGAATTATTATTATGTGAGTGTTGTATTTTCAGCTATTTAAAAATAAAATCTTCTTTATTCCATTTAGTCTGAAGTTCTCTCACAATTCATTCTAATATACATAGTTGGAAATGATCTTCAAGTTACCCAGCCTTTTGTAAAGCATCCTTTGAATTAAAATAATTCCCCAAACATTTAAAGATACTGGCACAGCTAGAGGGGATCTTTTGGGGTAACAAGGACAACCAAAATGGTAAAAGGAAGTTTAGCTTGGAGAAGAGAAGATTAAGAGGTGACATGATAGCCAATTTTACATATTTGAAGAGGTGTCATTTGAGGATGGAACAAGCTTGCCTTCTGCCACTCTGGAGACTAGAACTCAGAGCAATGAATTCAAACTATAGGAAAACTGATTCCACCTACACATTAGGAAGAGCCTGTGAAAGCAGTTCTAGAGGATAGGCTGAAGCTGACCATGTAATTTAAATGCACATAAATACACATAAATACCATCATATCTCTTTGAAATAACATTTTAAAAATGGCAAGTGATATAGACAGACAGACGGATGGACGGACGGACGGACGGACAGACAGATAGATGATAGACAGACAGGTAGGATGAATTAAATTAATAAAACATCATTTTAAAATTTAAAATGGAAGGCATTATTGTTCCCACCATTCTCTGATAGATATATGACAAAGATGGATGTACTAGTGCTGGTGTTTCCTGCTTCATTTTATTGTAAATTGTTTCCATGTGACCATTTCCATCATAGGACAACACCTCATAGTGTCGATGGATCTGAGAGGCAAAGATTTCCTGGGTTATTTACTATACTTTATACATGAAATGAGATCTTAACTTGGATTCTCCATGTGTAACAGCATCACCACGTTTTTCTCAAGTTGTACTATAAACTTAATGAAACATTTGTACTAAGAAAAAGCTAAGAGGATTTATTTTATATTTATAAGAACTGCTGGTGCAAACTAACTGCACACATTCATTTGCCTTAAGCTGAAATAGTGTGTTTTCAGCTATTTCTCCTATTAATGGGCTAGTAATACACACCTGCTAAGAGTTCCAATAGCCATAGTTGCCAAGACAACATTGCTAAGATATTACTCAGTGTCTGCAGTTATATCACAGAAGGCTGCAATTATTTTTCTTTCTTCTGAAATGCAAACACTTAATTTAAAAAGGAACATATTGGCTTGTTACAAAAAGTATCTGGCTTTCTGATTTTTGTTATGACTCACACATTCAAATTTATATCCCATCATACATAAGATGGGAAGTAGCCAAAAACAACATAGTCCTTTGATACTGATTATATGCAGTAGGTGGAAAGGGAGACTGACAGATCCAGTTGGCCATATCCACCTAGAATGTCCATATACCTGTTGAACTTTGAACCAGTCCTCCCTAGTCCAGTATTTTGTCTACTAACCTACACCAATTCTCTGTATTATCACAGCAAGGATTAGATTGTTTTCCAGTTAACTGCCAAGTAGGGAATAGCTAAGCAGAACTTACCAAACATTTTGTGGTTATCTAATCCTCCCCCCCACCTAAATATAATAGGTGACACACACCATCATTGTAGTTTGATGTACAGCACCCTGAAGAAAGGATTGAATGATCCTCACGTCAAGATGTTATTTACAGAAAAACTCTTTACACCCTCCCCCCCAGCCCCCTTTGGTTTGCAGTGCTGACAGGATTTTCATATTTAAAGGCAAGTGTCTTACTAAGTTGTTGACTATGCTGGGAACCTAATTTCAGCGAAGATCCTTTTGTAGCAGAACAACCAGAGCTGGTATTAGGAACCTTCTATATATGGTTTGCCCCATGTAAAAAGTCACAGGACTATGAACTGGAACGAGTGCATGATGAATAAAGTACTATATGGGTTTGGTCCCATACAACAGTGCTGACCATTTGTCATTAATATACCATGATTTCTGTTTGAGATGGGACTTTAGCTTAGCAACTAGGTATTCCTGTTTATGGTGTGCTTGTCTATTAGTGAGGGAACTCAAGATGTTCCCTCAGTTCTTACCCTCATTAGTTCCTCAGCTCATGAGTAGAATTCTTCAACTTGGTGGTGATACCAGTCTTCTCATGATTCTGCCTGCTGGCTTGTTCTTTGGCTTTGACTCTTGCTTGCTCTTCAGTTCCTCCAACCATGGCTTGCTTTCCTAATGCTCATTTTATCCTCATTTCATTTATTCCTTAACTGTGATCAGTAGTGAGGATACATAGTCTGTCATGTAAATGTTTTATTTTTAAAATGTCCATGTTACCACTGAAATATGCACATGGCCAAGGGTTGTTTGTAAATATAAGTTTTCAAAAATAAGAAACTTTTTTTCCATAGTTAAGTGACAGAACTGCTATTGACACATCCATCAGTCTTCTGGCCATAGCTTTTTCATTCCACTGTTAATGTAAAAGATGATGTTGCTGCTGCTGCTGTGGTATGCTTTCAAGTCATTTCCAATTTTGTTGTTTTCTTGTTGTTAACCACCCTCAGGTTGATTTTGACCCATAGTGACCCTGTGGATGAGAAATCTCCAAGACTCTTCCACTGCTCTTCTTTATTCCTGCAAAGTCATGCCCATGGCCTCCTTGATAGAGTCCATCCATCTAGCATGCAGCCTTCCTCTTTTTCTACTTCCATCCATCCTTTCTAGCATTATTGGGTGGGTTTTTTCCCCCAATGAGTTGTGCCTTCTCATGATGTGTTTGAAGTACATCAAACATCAGTTTTGTCATCAACCTCAGTTTTGTCATCTTGGCTTCCAGGGAGATTTCTGGCTTGATCTGCTCTGGGACCAATTTGTTTGTCTTTTTGTCTGTCCACAAAATCCTCAGCACTCTTCTCCAAAACCACATTTCAAATGAATTGATTTTCTTCCTGTCTTCTTTCTTAATTGTCCAGCTCTCACATCCATACATGGTAATAGGGAATACAATGGCTTGTATGATTCTAACTTTTGTGCTCAGTTGTATATCTTTGCATTGTGTTCAGTTGTATATCTTTTTTAGTTCTTTCATAACCACTCTCCCCATTCTTAATCTTCTTATGATTTCCTAGCTGCAATACCCATTCCTATCATTCTTTGATCCCAGCTATGATACTCTTTTACTATTTCTATTTCTTCATTGTCTAAGTTGAATTTGTGTAGATTTTCTGTGATCATTTTTTTAATGTTCAACAGTTAGCCTGCCTTTGCACTTTCTTTCTTGATCTTCCTTAGCAGTTTTTCCAAGTCTGGTAGGTTTTCTGCTAGTATTTTGGTGTTGTCTGTGTGTAACAGACCCACAACACATGGGCATAAAGAAGCTGCTTCTAGCAGCTTTGCAGGCATGCCATTTGTATGACACACATCTCCAATGCATCCAGAAGCCACACCAAGGCCACACTCTGGTCCTTTATACTGGAGCAAAAAGGAGCTGGGATAATCTAAGTGTGGTTTGGTTCTGGTGATGATGGCCCACTTTTGGAGCAGGTCATGCAGTCACCATGGTTCTGGACTGCTTGTGGCCAAAGCTGCCTTGGGCTGTTCCTTTCTGCCCGTATGTTCTGGGCCTTAGAGTTGATAGTCCTTTCCATTATTTTTATTCCTCCGTTTTTTATGTCCAAGCCTGCTTTTCTTATAATATGTTCCACATATAAGTTGAACAGTTAGAATGATAAGAAGCTGCCTTGTCTCACCCCTTTGCCAATTGGAAACCATTCTTTTTCTCTGTGTTCTGTTCTGACAGTAGCCTCTTGTCCTGAGTACAGATTCCTCATCAGGACTATCAAATGTGTTGGCACTCTTATGTCTTTAAGGGCATTCCATAGCCTTTCATGAGCTATGCAGCCAAAAGCTTTGCTGTAGTATATAAAGCACATTTTCTTTTGGAATTCCCTGATGCAGTTCATTAGCCATCGTGTATTTGTGATGTGGTTCCTAATGCTTCTTCCTTTCCTGAACCCCACTTGAACCTCTGGGATTTCTCTCTCCCATAATGTGAACCTGGAGTTTTCTTGGCAAGATTTGTTCAGAGGAAATTTACCATTGCTTTCCCCTTAGGGTGAGAGAGTGTGACTTGTCCAACACCACACAGCAGGTTGCCATAGCTAAGCAGAGATGTGAATCCTTGTCTTCCAGAGTCATAACCCAACATTCAAACAATACCACACTATCTCTCTCACTGTAGTTACTCTTTTGAAAAGGAATAAATTTTGTTCCATCCTGTCTCACTGCATCTCCAAACTATTTAAGAATAAATGGAAAGTAGGACTTGAGGGCCAAACCAGATGTGATGGCAGTGTCACCATCCCAGAGTCCACTCCATTCATATGTAAAGAAGTAAAAAGGAAAAGTAGAAGTAAAAGCAGCAGTAAAAGGGACACTGAGGCCTTTTCATTCAAAATTCTCTTTCCCAAAGACTGTTGTTCAAAAGAGAATCTGAAATGGATGAGTGTCAGAGGCAACAGGCTGTTAAAATGGAAAACTTGGAGAAATTCTTGTAGTAAGTAATTCATTCCTGTTACTCATTACAGTGTTTGAGAAGTGACCTATTAGCCATGAATGTTGCCATGTTATGTTACTTGTTGCATTACTCTTTCCATTACTTTTTTTATTTTATTTTCTGGGGTGGGGAAGCCTTGGTATTCATCAGAGAATAGCATAAACCTGCTAAAAATATATGTCAAAATGCGTTTTAAAATGTCACTAAAGGATAACTTGAACTGTTGCTCATAATGCAAGTAACTTGGTTTTTACTTGTTCTTAGTCATTTCCTTACTTTTGGAATGTGGCTTTCACATTATCGCCAAATCCCTATAAAGCATAGGAGGATTCTGTGCCCCTCAAGCATGCTCTTCTTTTACCATTAAACATTTCGGCTTTATATGTAAATAGATTTTCTATAACAAAATAAGAAAGTATCTACCACTGTCACACCCACTTTGATCCACAAAATCTGGATTTTAGGGAAATGCTACTGACTACACGAGACTAATAACTGATGTGTAAATTCTGACTTTCCACAGGTTATTAGAATTCATTTGTATTCACAATGCTGACATTTAAAGTATGTACATATAAGAATTGATTTTTTTAGATTTCTTTAGACTAATTGTTAAATTAGACAAATGTAACATGATTCTTCTTTAGATTGTCAGACTGCTAGATTAAATTCAATATCTTGTTCTCAATTCCGTAAAAGATGCATACCTGTTAAATTAAAATAGATGTTTGTCTTTCATAAATATTTTCATAAATATAAAATATAACATCAGCTTTGCTGCCATTATCTTTACTTTTTAATAATAATAATAATATAATAATAAAATTTTATTTCTACC
>CM034703.1:46546540-46560213 GCA_020142125.1 Phrynosoma platyrhinos
TGCATGTACACATGTATTTCGGAGACTCGGGCATTGTGCAATGATTTCAGAAGCACATTTGTACTTCCTAATTAAACCAAAATTCAAAAGATCTGAATTCATTTCGGATTCGTTGTGGGTTTTTAGCAGTTCTGTGCGACGTCGTGTAAACACATGGAAAATTAATACGTATTAGTTCCGGATTTCTTTTGGATGCTTTCTGCTTTGGACCCCGGGTGATAAGGTCCCTGGAATGGCCCTCCTTTCTGTCTCATCTCCTTCTTCTGCAGCCATCTGGAATAGTTGGTGGTGCAGCTGAGATGTAAATCTGATGGAACTTTATAGTGAGATACAGCAAGGCACTGAATGGACTCCACAAAGTATCTGATAGCTTACCTAGCTCTCTTATCCTCAAACGAGCATCATCTTCAAATAGCAACCAAAATCAAATATTTTAATTCAAATAGGAATGAACAAATGCCTTAGTACTGAGATCTCCTATATGGAATTTCATTCAGCAGCATCTTCCCTTCTAATAATGCCCTCTCAGTGCAGCTGCATTAATATCACACTGCATGCTTTGTTAAAATGGAAAGAGGGGAATAAAAGCCCAACAACTTGGCATCAGTGTGAGGTATTTAAAATAAACAAACCAAAAATAAGAGAGATGCCAATGCAGCTGGGGAAGAAATCAGTCGCATGCTCCAAAACTTGGAAAGGAAAAGGGGTCAGGACACACCGTCAAAATCTGAACTCCAAAGTCCTCTGAAAAGCAAGTGTAAGCAAGAGGACAAGAATTGTTTATTCATGCATGAAGGAGCTGAAGCTGAAATTCCAAACTTTTGACATGCACTCCTTTAAGGGCCATTTTCTAATCCCAGAAGTGCATGCAAGCTAGAGAAAACAAAGTGCTGTGCTTGCATGCATAAACTGTTTTTGATGAGGCCCTGAATATCTGCTAAATGTAAGATGAACTTCTATTCCTTTTCTTTTTCTTTTATTGCATTTAAATTTGAAGGACATGTCAAGGCATATTTCTCTTCTGTGAAAAGGTGTGTTAAATGCCTCTGGTTTGGAATTTAATGTTTTGCTTTGTTTTGTTTTTTGTTTTTTGTTTTGTTTTAGTGGCAGTGGATGGCCACAATTAATGTGGTGTGGAAAGTCCCATTTGGGTTTTAGTCTGAATTTTAAAGGAGTTGTTATGATGAAAAATATTAAAAATGGAAACTCTCATTTTACCACATAAGAAAAGAAAGGAGAAATGGACTGGGAGCATAGTGGTTTCCTCTGTGCTGCTCCGCATACCTGCATAGCACTTCTGTTCTTTTCCAGAGGGGAGCAGTCATCTGTCTCCCCTCAGGAAGTCAATGGAAGTGGTATGAGGGAATGCAGAACAGCAGGATGGAAGCTGCTATGCTCCTGATCCATTCTGATGATAATTTCCCTATTCCTGAGCTGGCCTCATGAGCACTAAAATCTCCATTATTTGGAGAGGGGAGAGTCACATGGGAAATTGATGATCCTTTACTTCTCACACCGCTATCTTTGTCTTGCGATTAACATATAGATAAGAAAGGGAACTTCCTGCTTGATTTACAAGTGTTGATCACTGTTTTACAAGTACTAATCAAGATCCCTTGTTTAAGTGATGGATTCCTTGTTGTAAACATCCAAAATTCCTGCTGGGCGAATTTCATATATTGTTTGTTTTGTAAAACAGATTAGAATAAACATAGCCATCTCTGGACTAATTAAGGTATTGATGAGTATTAAGCTGTAAAATGGGAGATATACTTTGGTGTTCTCATGGAACAAAATGTATCTTAAGCTATGTTGTTATAAGAAATACTTTTTATTTGTTCAGCTAATTTGATTAATAGTTGACAGAGAGGATGTACTTTGATCTATTATGTTAATGTTTCCAACTTGTAAAAGCATTTTGTTTGTTGTCCTGTGCCTTAAAGTCATTTCTGATTTATGGCAATCCTAAGGCAAACCTATCATGGGGTTTTCCAGGCAAGATTTGTTCAGAGGAAGTTTGCCATTGTCTTCCCCTGAGGGTGAGAGCATGTGACTCTCCCAAGGTTACTCAGTGGGCTTCCATTGCTGAGCAGGAAATTGAACCCTCATCTCCAGAGTCATAGTCCAATACTCAAACCCCTATGCCACACAGGTATGAAGCTGGATTCTAAAAATGATTCAGTTGTCTCACTTTTTTATTTATTCTCAACAAATTTTAAATTCTCAACAAACATATAAAATACATGTAAAACTAAAAAAGGAGAAAAAACAGACATTAAAACAGACAGATCAATAAATAATTGACTTCCTGTTCTCATAAAAGAAAATAGATTTCCATGCATGCTTGTTTCCCTTTCACTAAATAGATCCTTATATTAAAATGTTTTGCTATCCCCCTTGCACACATACACACACACTTTGGTGTTATGGCTTCTTATATAATGGCTTTTTAGATTATCTCTACTCATTTCTCTGTTTTTTAACTAACCTATGCTTATCCTTAACTCTTATCTATGAATAAGTCAGTTGTCTCACTTTGGACATATCCAGGTGGACTATGAGGCTATACAGACAGGCAAAAAGGGGTGCTTTGAGGGTGACTTGTAGGTGTGGCCTTTAGACGACACATGCCTAAAAGTCTCCATGAAAGCACCCTCTAGTTGTCATATGCCAAGAAAAGCCACTCCCAAAAGGAGCTGCTTTTTCCCGCTCCTTTGGTGAAGATGCACACCTTCGCATGTGTGTATGCATGTGAAGTAGAGATGGAACCAAATGAAGTAGTAACTAATAGTCTTTGCCCCAGATTCTTTCTGAAGGGTCAGCGAAAAGTGCAAGTGAGACTGGAAAAAACCTGACCAAACCAGTGGAAACCTGTATTCAGGGAAGCAGAGTGTAGAGCATGGTCAGTAGTAACTAACCAATAGAGCTAGAGAACAGAAGCGTGATCAGCAATAACAAACCAATGGAGTTAGTTATGTGATGTAATGCTGTGTGCTATGCAAGTATAGTGTATAAAGGAATACTTTGAAAATATTTGGGTGCGACAACTCTTTAAGCACCATCTGAAAGCTGTTGTCGCCTTTTGGCCAAAATAAAGATGTACTTGCCTTGGACAAAATTTGGACTCCTGGATCTGGTTCTTAGGGAATTCTGCAACACATGCAGAGACACTAATGCACCATAAAATGTTCATATAAATGCACTGTTGCATGTGTGGCAGAAATTGACTCAGTGATCCAGAGAATGCACCCTACAATGCAAGCTTTAATTTAAAGTGCCCAATGCTTCCAAGTGTGCATGCACTGTTGCAGGTGCACTTGAATATTAGAACCCTAACGATAACCCTAATTGTAACCCTAAACATGCACCCTAGCAACTGTCCTCTGTTATGACAATAAATGCATTCTGTTGGATGTACGCTTGCTATCAGCATGCAAGGCAGTGTGCATAAAAAAGGCTTTTGTAATCTCTTCTGTGCAGGTGTGCATAAGACCTGCACACCACTTCCTGGCATGATTGGGGGGGGGGGCTTCTGGAGTAATGTTAGTCCATGTGTCCTGTTGACCATGTCCCTTGCATGACCACCAATTGCATATATCAAGTCTGTCTACACAAACCTTCCTTGCATGTACCTCTTCCCTCCCCCTTATCTGTGTGGGACATGTTTAATGGAGAATGATGGAGTGTCTTTTCAATTGAGAAACCCATTCCTTCACCCCAAGGGTGGCACAATCAGACAGTGGCACCTGTCTACTGCATCCGCTCCTTGGGGGGAAGTGAGGTCAGCAATTCCTTGCATATATATGGGTGTATGACAGATCCTGTGCAGGTGCACAGGGATGCCAAACTTCAGTCACCTTTGTGCACAGAGAGTGACAGACTATATATAGGGCTCTACAGATGGAGCAAAGCACTGTCTTAGAGCCAGGGAAGGGGAGGGGCAGCTACACACCGGGAGATCCCTGGTGGCGCAGTGGTTAAATGCCTGTACTGTAGCCACTCATCATAGACCACAAGGTTATGAGTTCAGTACTAGCCAGGGCTCAGGCTAGATTCAGGTCTGCATCTTTCTGAGGTCGCTAAAATGAGTACCCAACTGTTGGGGGGCAATGAGCTTACAGTTGTAAACCGCCTAGACATCCCATAGCATGATATGAAGCGGTATATAAATGAAGCTGCTTTGCTTTGCTTCTTCAGGACATAATCAGAGTGTGCACCATTGCACACAGCAAGCACTCTGATGATGTCGTCCCGGCGCAGTGTCTGGTGGCTCTTTGGGTGCCCTTTTCACCACCTGGGAAAGGAGTACTATTTTGGTGCTCCTTTCCCAGGTGCCAAAAGGGAGGATTGGGGCTGAGGCGTGGGGCAGCCTTGCCCAAATCCTCCCCTTCCCAGGGTGGCCCACAGCCACCCATCTGCATCCCCCCTATTTTTGCAGAAATAAACTCCCCCACAAAACAAACTACCCACACACACACTTTGGATGCTCTGTTGGGCAATGAATATCACTCTTGAGATATTCTCCAAATTTGTGAACCCTATACCCCAAATAGATTGAACACCTTGACAGTTCTTCGCTTCCACAGACCGTCTCACCTCACTTCCTTCTTTAGCTCCTTTAGTCTCTTCCTCCTCCTTCTCCCCTACACTTCTACTGGCTCCTCTTGTAATTTCTTCAACTTCTTGTCTTTTAATACCGGTAATTTTAATATCTGGTTCCAGTGAACCAGTGCAAACTGGCTAAATGATATCCCTAAAGAATTCATTTTAAAAGTTTGCACTAAAAGCCAGAAAATATTTCAGCGCCTCTGACATCAGAGATGCCAGTCACCACTTTTTGTTATTTTATTTTAATGCATTAGTGTGTTGTCCATGATTGAGTGAATAAAACCAGATAAAGAACAGGGTCAACTCTCCAACAAACTGTCCACATAAAGGTGTCATTTGTGCTAGATTAACTTGGGTTCTCATAGAAGACCATATGGGAACTCTGGAAAAATGCATGAAAAAAAATCTGAACGTGAATTTGTTAATTTACATTTAAATGTGTACAGAAGTAATAACCTTTTTGACATGCCTGGGATCAAGGATCAATTTGAACAGGAATGTCTGAATTTTATCTTAATGAGTCACCTTCAGTTAAGAAAATAGATATTTCAGCCTCCTCTAACAGAGCCATAAATAATAAAACAAAAAATGTCTCGGTAGGTCAGCGGTAGGAATGAGGTCATTAGACACCCTCCAGATGCCATTAGAATGGAACTCCCATCATCTCTTATTATACTGGCTAGGATTGATAAGAGTTGTGGGCCAGCAATGTCTGGACAGATGTACTTTCCCTATACAAACAGTAAGTTGCATTCAGGATATCAGACTGCAGAAGGAAACAGATCTGCAGTTTTCCTTTTTAACAAAGGTACATTCCCTTTCCCATTCCTCTACAAATGTTCAGCCTGATTGGAGGGCTAATAAAACAATCATTATTATCTTTTTAAATATCCTGTTAAAATAGCACTAAAATAAAACTTTTAAAAAAAACCTTTAAAGCATAACACTAAGAATAAAAGTACAGTACCTCCCCCCATAAAGAACTGGTTCTTCAACCAAAGGCCTATCTAAAAAACAAAACAAAAAAACTTTGTGAAGTTGTAGGCTTTCATGGCCGGCATCCATAGGTTTTTGTGGGTTTTTCGGGCTGTGTGTCCATGTTGTAGAAGAGTTTCTTTCTCACGTTTCGCCAGCATCTGTGGCTGGCATCTTCAGAGAAATGAAGATGCCAGCCACAGATGCTGGCAAAACATCAGAAAGAAACTCTTCTACAACATGGCCACACAGCCCAAAAAAACCACAAAAACAAACAAAAAAAACTTTGTTTGCCATTGGAAGGGGAACAGAGAGTGGGTCAATCAAGCCTATATGGGAGGGAGCTTGACAGCCTGGGAATACAACAATATTGCTTCATTCATAATAGTCAATTGGCTTTCATCCTATTGTGAAGGTGGGGGAAACAAAAGTGTCACCAACATAGCAACAGATAAAAAGAATGGCTTGCATCTAGTTAAAGAGTTATGATATTGTGAGTTGGACTTACACCATTGTAACTCATTTTTGGTACTTTACAGGAATTTTTCATTGACCATGCATCAAGCAATCCCCTAACCCACCTTTTCTTAGCTGCAGTCCGCCAAACACATAGCCATTTCCTGGCCTGGAGGACAGTGACCAATTATCTTCCTATAGCTGGATGCACAACAGTGACATTATCCACAAAGGGTTCCCAATGAAAATCTGTCATTATACGTTTAGTTATAGGAAGACAGATGAATGCTTGTCTGCCACACCCACTGCACCATCCAGGAAAGGACATTGCTAGGGTGGGTGGGGAGTTTAAGCTGAAAAAAATGTGGCTATGGGGGTGGAATCGGAAATTTATCCTAACTATGTCTTCCAACCCAGGATCTGGTGCTATATCTACAGCACCAGTTATCTACACTATGCCTTTTAACTGCCATGTAATTTAGAGTGGCATTTGGAATTCTCAGCTAAGGACAAAATTACAGCACTAGAACTCTCTAACAGAGAATTCAACAAGATCTTTTACACTCTTTTACACTGATTTCTCTTTAACTGCCATGGTTTCATCCTATGGAATACTAGGGCCTCATTCCCACTTACAAATAAATCAGTTTGCAATCCAAATCGATGGATCAGTTTGACAGCGGAGTGTGGTTCACACTTCATTTGCCCCTGATCACATTTTCTTGATGTAAAATAACCCACTTGTCATTCACATTAACTAATAAATCAATTCAAAATGGACCCTCTTCAGCTGGCTGGCAAATTTAAAGGGCAAATTTAAATCGATTCCAATCCACATCCCGTTCATACTTGTACTGAATCGATTTATTGCAAAAGACATGGAAAAAAATGAGCATAAAAAGACATACGTTAAATGGGTCTAGCATGGGTGGGCCCTCGCCAAACCGCTTCAGTGATTTGGCTAAAGTGTGAACCAGGGTCATTTAAACCACTTGAAACTGGTTAGTGAACCGGTTTATAACGTAGTGGGAATGAGACCCAGGATATGTATTTTAGTAGGGGCTACTTAGACTTCTCTGCTAGAGTGATCCAGCATCTCATCAAACTACAAAGCATAGGATTCCATAACATGCAACCATGGTATTTAAAATGGAATAATAGCACTATAATTATGTCATATGAAAGGGACCCAAAACTGCAAATCCCACAATAATATAGGATGCAATAATGGCAGTTTAAAGTGATACCAAACTGCCACAATTGAGTTGTGTACTCAAACTGTGATGTTTCAAATAGATATTAACAGAACAAGTCACAATAGTCAGCGCCTGGTGGATATATTCCTTGAGATTTTTCTAATTCTAGAAATGCTTCTTGGTAAAAATGTTGTGCTCTCCTAGGAAGTTGAACTGAGAAAGGCCTTTGGTCTTCTCAGCCAATGTTGTTTCCACAGTGGTTCTCCAAAAGACAAACATCTTCCCTACCCACAGAATTAAGCGAGTTATTTTTTGGACTACAGATCCCAGAATCCCTCATTTGCATGTGCTGTATCACTAAGCTACTCCCCCTAGTGATTTCCAGACTTTGGTCCTTCAGGTGTTTTGAATTTCAGCTCCCAGTAGCCAACAGTCAGGAATTCTGGGAGCTATAATTCAGAACATCCAAAGGGCTGAAGTTTGGAGCCACTACCCTAAACACACAGAGCATGGAGAAAATACATTGTGGGTTGTATTGACAGTGTTGACCATCCTATAAACCTTCATAAAAGCAGAAAACATTAGGAATAAAAAGAAACAAGCAATTCTGAGTTTGCCAAAGGCTTCCCTCAGGCACAGAGTGAACTGGAAAATCCATTTCTTGGGCTTCCCATGGTAAATTTTTACCAGAATAGATGCCACTGATTGAAGCAGGCATGGAGCAAAACAATGCTATCATTTCTAGCCTTTATTTTTTTGTTTTTCATGTCTGCAGGAGATCAACGGCCTTCTGTTGGAGGGAGGAAATGAGCTACTGTCTTTTTTTATTGTTTTGATTTTGGAAATGGGAAGCCATTGCAAGAGCCTAGATTCTGCAGCATGTATCAATAAGATATTTATTTGGTGAGGGAGGGAAGAAATGCTGTATGCTGCCTTGGCAGCCAGAAAGAACAGCTGGTATTTTCTATTCTTGAAAGAGAATGCCAAGGCTAGAAATACGTGGGGAGCCGGTAGTGCAAAAAACTCCCAAATCTGTCTGAGCAGCTGTTACTGTAATGTGCCTATTGCAAACATGTAAAATTACACTGTGAAGTTGCCAAAGATTTGGGCAGTTTATAGTGCTAATATATGGTATTGTGTGGCTGGCTACAGAGGCAAGTGTTTTTCCTGAGTGTGTGACTGGGAACTGCTAGATTATTATTATTTTTTTCAATTCTGCACATGTTAGCTGAGAAGTGTTCCTTTTGGGGGTAGTCTAGGGTAACACAGATTTTAACATGGTTCAGTAACTGCATCTTTGAGTTTCTGTTTGTTAAAAAAAATAATTTAGCCTTAAAACTAAGTAGGAAAGAACCAATTAGCCATGCTTACTATGAACCATGTGGGGGTGTAGTGGGGGAGAAGGTTAATGTGTTCAGTGGAGCTGTAAAGATTCAATCGAGAAATCAACTAGAGCTTTAGTTGGTTAATCAACTCACTTGAATTTAGTTTTGTATGGAAACTGGCTGCTTGGAATTGGTATCAAAGGCCAGCCTGAACAGAGATGGAAATAATATTTGCAATACCTTTTATGAGAAAGGATATCTCAAGATGTTGAGGCACCAAGTCCTTTCCCACAATCACCACCAAAAGGTCAACCCTGATGAAATATTTTACCATTGTACAACAAGGAAAAAAAAGTCTCTTCTTTTCACCACCAAAAGAAAAAGAGATTATTTTGTGTAAAGAAAATAAGAACATGCATAATCAGACATGGGTATACTTATGGTCTGTGGTTTCAGCTACATCTCCCAATGTCCCCCCCAAAAAAAACTACTTTTGGAGCCAGCCAGTACTCCATGCAAAGGGTTTCTGAGATATTGCAGTCATCTCCCAGTCATGGGGCACATTGAGATGAGCAGTTGGAGAAACCCCCTTGGATCCTGCTTCAGCAGCTTGTTTCAACTTGCACCACATCTGGGAAAGTAATGCAGTCATAATTTCTAAGAGCTATGAACTGCAGACCCTGAGAAACTGTTTAGCTGGGGTGCCACCTTTTGGGATCACATGTAGTCATCAATTACAATAATTGTTAATTCCCCAAAATTATGAGTTTATAAGGCTTATTTACAATCTTGTATATATTGAACAGGATGCCACCTGCTGTTTTTTTTATTAAATAAATACATACATACATACATTTTTATTTACATTCAGATAAGGGACTCAGTTGCATGTTCCATTATAACAAAAGCAGGAAAATAAAAAATACAAAATATAAAAAATACAAAAATTCATTAGCCATACATTTCTATAAAAGCTGACTATAAAGTGTCAAGATATAAGGGCCTCAGCAGACGGCTAATAGAGCCGTCCTCGAGGTAGGGAAGAGGAGGGGCAGCCGCACGCTCGGTGCCCCTTCCTCTTCCCGAGGTTGCCCTTGGAGCTGCCAGCCCTCTTCACGGCCGGCTCTCCGGGGGCAACCTCCTGCCGCAGCGTCCGCACACGCTGCGGCGGAAAAGTCAGTGAAAGTGTGCCGCAAGCTTTTGTGGCGCACTTTCACTGACTTGTGAAAGGAGCGCTATTTTAGTGCTCCTTTCAGGGATGGGGAAGAAGTGCCGCAGGAACGAGGCATGGGGATGCCTCGGTCCTGCGGCGCACCTTCCCAGGGCAGCCCCGTGCCGCCAGTCTGCTTCCCCTCTAAGTCATTTTGTAAATTTTGTCTATACATCATTCTATCAAATTTTGCAAGCCCTGTTAGATCTTCTACCTATTGGCTCCCAGATGGGGAAAAAAAATCTTTCCAGTAAATTAGTATACCATATATACTCAACTATAAGTCAACCTCATGTATAAGTTGAGGGCAGGATTTGGGGCCAAAATTAAGAATTTTAATATGACCCGTGGATAAGTCAAGGGTAAATTAAAAAATGTTTGTGCTCACCTTAAAGGCTATATGGATGGGGGTGGGTGGGTTAGTGTTTCCAGGACAGATTATTCTTGTCTTTCACATTTTTTAAAAAAAAATGTTCCTTTTTAAAAAATAAATAAATAAAGAAATATGTTGGTTCCTTTTTTAAAAAAAGTATTAAAGTACAATACTTACATTGACCCAAGGATAAGTCAACTCAGTTTTTTGGGGGTCAAATTTTTGACTAAAATTTTTAGACTTATAAATGAGTATATACAGTAAATCTTTTAGCAATCAAAAAGGTGCAAACAGCCATTTCCACTGGCTATTTCTTAAATCCCAAGAAACAGGTAAAAATACAAAGGAACATGTACATTGTGAAAATCAAGAAAACCGAATTTACTCATGTGATTACTTCCTCCCAAAATATAGGGCAACTATGGGACAACTACAATGTATATGTGTTAACGAGGCATTAGCAGTATTACATCTCCAACAGTTTGCTGATTTAGAAAGCCCTTTCTTGAATAAATGTTGTGGTGACAAATATGCCCAAAAAAAAAAATTCTGTTACATAAGACATATAGGCTTACTAGTTATAAATGTTAAAATGGATGACTATTGATTAGTCAAAACTGGATATGCCAATTTTCTATTCCATTCTTGTTATAAACCTCTCATGTTATATTTATATACAATTTATTTATATTTATATAAATTGTTACTTTGAATACTTGATTGGCCTCAATATCTCTAATGCTAAGGGAACCTTAGATTTATTTAAAGATTCAGGGCCAAATCTTGACTAGCAAATATTTAAGTTATAGATATTGTATTATCATTTATCTGGCTTTTGTTGTTGTTGTTAACTGCTTTCATGTCGGGCTCGATCTATGGCAACCCTATGGATGAGACATCTTCAGCCTCCTCTGTCCTCTACTGCTATGCCCAATTCCTGAAAACTCATATTTGTGGTCTCTTTAATAAAGTCCATCCATCTGGCATGTGGCCTTCCTCTTTTTCTACTTCCCTCCACCTTTCCCAACATTATTGTCTTTTCCAACAATTCATGCTGTCTCATGATGTGTTCAAAGTATGACAGTCTAAGTCTTGTCATCTTGGCTTCTAGGAATATCTCTGGCTTGATCTGTTCTAGGACCCATTTGTTTGTCCTTTTGGTTGTCCATTGAATCCTCAGCACTCTTCTCCAGCACAACTTCTCAAATGCATTGATTTTCCTCCTATCTTTTTTCTTGACTGTCCAGCTTTCACATCCTTACATGGTAATAGGGAATACAATGGCTTGTATGATTCTGACTTCTGTGCTGAGTTATATGTCTTTGCATTTTAGGATCTTTTCTAGTTCTTTCATAGCCATCCTCCCCATTCTTAAACTTTGTATTTTAGGATCTTTTCTAGTTCTTTCATAGCCATATTCCCCATTCTTAAACTTCACCTGATTTCCTGGCTGCAGTCCCCATTGCAATTAATGTTTGATCCCAGATATGAGACCTCTTTTACTATTTCTATTTCCTCATTGTCTAGTTTGAAAATATATAAGCTCTCTGTGGCCATCATTTTTGTTTTCTTTATGTTCAATAGTAAGGTTGCTTTTTCACTTTCTTCTTTGATCTTCCTTAGAAGGGAGTTTAAACCACTTTTGTAAAATGGGAAATAAAAAGGCAAAAAATCATCATCAACACTAAGTACCTGATTTGAATGTAACCTTACCAATTTTCAAATTTGGATTCCCTCGTAAAAGTCAATTTGACATGAGCATATGTCAAACTGTAATTGATGAAACAATTTTTTTGACACAATCCTAACTTCTGAAATTGTTGGCAAAAGACTGCACACCCTTTTTAAATATAAAATAAGAACCAAGTATTGCTCATTTGAATACGAGTGTCTATTCAGCCCCCAAGGCTGATCATGGTGGATTATACCATTTAAGTGGATTTTTCCAAAAATTAATACAAGAAAATATATATGCTTGATGGTATGTAAGAAGATTTGGAAAGCCAATGATCACACATTTTATAGGAATTTGCACACTTGTCACTGAAATTCTAGGAGAAGATGAGGCCCTTCCCATCTCCTAAACCATGTGTTTAGTTTTTGAAAATTAGCTTACACATTGTAAACCATTTAGGGAGTGCTTAAGTGGTATAGAAATGTACTTGCTATTGCTAAAATACTTGCAAGGTATAAATAGAAGAATTTCACAAATTCATTTTCATCATGTTTACCTTACTCCACAGACTAATCTTTAAGCCTACACAGCCCTGAATCTTGTGTGATAATGTTACTTTTGAGACAACACATCAAAGAATCCACAGGTAATCCAGACTGTTCCTAGCTCTGGTCAGATGTATTGCTGCATTGTCAAGGAAAGTGATGAGATGTGTACTTTAGATATCTTGTCATTCTTTTTCCACCTGGAGAAGGAGTTACTCTAGGGGATCTACCACCAAGCCATGCTTATTGGGGAATTTTAGAAGCAGAGATCCGGAAAGAAATTTTCTCAGGCTCTAAGTGCAAGGCACTGGATAATTGCCACGAAGTGGTCCCAGTTACCTTGGCTCTTAGGAGACTGATAACTTCCTTTCCAAGGATCAGACAAGGTGTTAAGAGCAATGTGCATTCCCTATTAGCATGCCTTTTTGTCAGCGATGGTATTTCCTCAGAACTGAACACTTCTGAAATGAGAAACACAAATTAAGCCTATGTTTATCTTACAACGACCACTCACAAAATGGAACACCAAGATATAGAGCTGAGGAAAGCATACTTAGACAAACACACATTTTTCACCATTTAAGGGAGCACCATTTTTATATACCCACCTAAGCACATGGTCTAAAATGACCCGAAGTTATCACACATTATTAAATAGATCTACTCAACTTCAAGGCAATCCTATTTACAGTATCTTTCTTCCTAGCATTTTGGAAATCTTGAGATAAGCTAGGAGTCTCATCCCATGCTGTTGGATATTCCATTATCATTGTGCTGAGTCTGCTTTCATTCCTGAAAATCATATGCTAATCACTTTAGAGTAATCCCTACAGCTGCTTATTGAACTTTGTATGATTCCAAGACCATTTAGGCAATCAAGGCAAGATATCCAGTTTCTTTCCTGACCAGTATCAATTCACCAACATCTTTCGTGTGTCCATTGTGACAACCTTATGAAAACAGGGCCCATTTGTTCAGTAGAAAGCATGACATCTGTGGTAGGATGAGGGTTGAGAGTTTGCTGTATTCAGCCCACTGGCAAGTGAAGATCCTCTCCCTTTAAGTTCCTATATTTGTTCATATTACATGACTCTTTGCTAATCTTTTTGGTTAATCTGTAGGAACAAGTATCAATCAGGATATCACAGCATTCATTGGATGTGAGGCATAACCACATTCTTTATCATAATCCCCATAGAGCTGAATGACAGCTGGTACAGCACCTTGATGAACAAACAGGGGAAGAATGTAAGGAAGAAACATCAACGGTAGCCAATTGTGTGAGGAGGCATCCTTGCCATCAGCCCAAT
>CM034703.1:46572186-46589834 GCA_020142125.1 Phrynosoma platyrhinos
AAGGGGTCTCTGTCATCACTGCAATATTTTCGATGGGCCTCAAGGCACTCCTGCCCAGGTCATTTGGACTCCTAGCCTTTTTCTCCTCTTTTCAATTCTGATTTAAAATCAAAATCAGAAACAGATTCCCTACTATTTCTTAAAATTTTCTGGCTGTCTTACAATTCCCTGAAAGCACTCCTTGCTTTCCTACAACTCCCAGAAGCCTTTTTGAACCGGTAATTGATAGTGATGTCAGTTCTGGTTCCCCCCCTCCTCTTGTGTTGTTGATGAGATGAATAAGCTTCCTCACATTTCAAATTTACACAGAGGGGTGTTCCCTTCTTCAACATATACAAAGAAGCAGAGAGAAAAAGAATATTTCAAAAAACATTTTAAAGTAAGTTCTTTTTCTTTTATTTTAGAATCTCCAGGGCACTCTCTGACTGAGGCACCTTAAAATAAAAAGCTATATTAACTTTTTCAAGTCTCTGATCCTTTTCCTTCTTTGCTGCAAAAGGCTGCATATATTTATTTTCCGAAAAAATAAATAAATAAAAATAAAGTGTAATTTTTGGAAAGTCCACCACAAGACACACTATATGTTCTCTCCAAGTTCACTCCTTACCTCTCTACAATAAGAAAGGAGTTTATCTGTGGAGTGAAGCTGCTCCTGTTCCAAAAACCTTGGAAAGTTCGGCATGGGCGTGGCAGGTCTTTGGACCTCAATCCCCCCCTCCGTCACAGCCTCTAAATTGAAGCTTTTGACTGTCCAGGGGGTTGGAATGGTCCAGTGCCAACCCCACTAGGTTCCCTGTATCCAAGGAATGCCAATTGAACCAAGTTTGCTGTTTTTTTCTTCTCCAAAACCGCGTTGAAAAAGACTGCTCTCTCGCAGCTTGCAAAGAGGCATCTTGATGGATCTGCTTCTCCACCAGAAATCGCTATTGAAGTAAATTTTATCAGGCAGTCCCAATGACTTCTGTGTATGGAATGGGTAGGCATCAAAATGTCTTGGTCCTTCACTTCAGACAGCAAAATCTTTTGGCCTGGCCTTGGGGAAAGCAGATTGTGATCTTTTGTAAAATGGATTGAGTTTATTGAATTTTAAGAAAAGTAGCATTTTTTTGGAAGATTTGTTCATAATTCTTCAGTAGTGTGTGGGAGGGAGGGAATAACTGATTTTTATTACTTTGCTTCATGGTGGTTCTTGACAGGGGACAAGAAGTTATTAGATCAATATCTCTGCCAAGTTTTTTTTTTTTAAAATCATCTTAAGCTATTGTGATCGGCAATACCACAAACAAGAGAATGGGAAGGAAGCATGACATATGGAGGTGTGTATTTCACATGAGAAATCCAATATTTTCAATATATTTAAAAAATGAACCACTTGTCAACCCAAAAAAGATGATCTGAGAAAACAACACAGAATATTAAGAAAGACACCCCCCAACTTGTCAAGAGGGGCTTCTTGTTGCAACGGCCATATTTAGTCAACAGATGCCTAATTGGCTAAGTGTGCAGGAAGTTCCGCACCTTCCATGCATGCTTGCCCAATCAGGTTTGTTATTGTGGAGAACAAGGTATAATGGGAAATCTCGTGAGACATTAGGTCTTGCAAGATTTTTGACGAGACTGCTGGACTATATAATCCTGTGCTGCCACATGGCAGCAGCCATTTTTTGAGCAGCAGTCGAGTGAGTCACTTCGCTTCGGCTGTCCTCTGTGGCAATTGCTCGGCTTTTGGGCCTAGCAATAGCAGTGTATAGTTGCTTGCTGGTCATCGACGCTGAATTCTATATCGGAGTGCAGCTTGACTTGACTTGGTGAGTTGGGACCACACTACTGCTATAGGGTGGGGACACCCTGGCTTTAGGGACAGGCCAGGTACTTTTCCCCTGCAGTTTGTGGTTTAGGGATGATGGTTGTTGTTCCTTGGTGGGGTTCCGTACAGGACCCAGTTGAACACCTTCCCCATGTTGGTGGTGGTGCCAGTGAAGCTGCCTGGCATTTGGCATCCCTTGGTGGACTTAGGGAAGGGTGGCCATTGGGGTGATGCTGGGGGGAGGACCCGTGCTTGGAGGAACTTAATTGTAGTGTACACATAATTGTCCTACACAATGCCTCACAGAAAGGCACAATCAAAAAGGTGTGCAGATTAAGTTGTGTCAGGCTCTGGCCATTCTGCACCTAAGAGGTTTTCTCGTTTGGCCAGTCGGGATGAAGAGATAGTGGCACAATTGACGCAACTGGGCAAGACAGTGCAGGCATGCGTGGTAGTATGCGAGCAGCTTGCCCAGAAGGGGTTTCAGGCTACAGCTACCAACCGCCCTGCCAGCACTTCTGCTATTTCACAGGACACAGGAGTGCTACCCACTCAGGTACAACTGGATAGTACACATGATACGCAAGTGGTGGCTACAGCATGTGGTTCCTCTGCTGCATCCACTGTATGGGAACTTTTGAAAAAAGTTCCTGTTGTGGGTCAGCAGGGTGTCTGATCAGCCCACGTTGGCAGACCTTTATAACCTTCTCCAAGGAGCAATTATTACAGGTGAAGGCGGTGTGATGGGGCTTCCAGAAGAGACCAGGCTTGTGCCTCCTTGTCTCATCCTGACACCTGAGCTGCTGCTGGGCCACAATTCAGGGGAACAGTGCAGGCCGCTGGTGATGCTTCCCAGCAAGCTTCGAGTTCAGGTTTGTCTCTTCCTGTTTCTTCACAGGCTGCTTGGCCCACCTCAATATGGGCTCCAGGTGGGCAAGTTGGGCAGAGCTCAGGTATGGAACGCTCCATCTCTGCATCACTGGGAGCAGCTGCAATGGCTCCTGGGCCTTCTCAGATTCCAAATTCAAGGGTGCAGGCTATTCAGCCTGTAGTTCCTTTGGCAGGTGATACTTCAAGAGTGTCCACCTTGGGAATGGCTGGCTTGGGGGGAGTTGACAGAGTGGCTGAGTGCAACCCATATGCTGGGATGTCCACTCCCCTTGGTTCACACCTTCCGCTCACTACCAAGGAGTGAATTTGGAAGGGGGAATATATCAATTTATTTTCCCTCACATTTCGTGATCTTGAGCCAAGGATCATGGTGAAGGATGGGATAGTGTTCAGCCTCCCTAAGGAGTTCCAGGCACATAAACTCCCCAAACTGGAATGAAATTTCATAAATTGGATAATGAACTTCACTATCTATAGGGGAATTATAGAAGAGAAGGAACCCCTCAGATCCCCTGACTTCTCTAAGTATGAGGAGATTATGATTAAGGCTTATACTAACTGCCATCATAATGCAAGAGGTGCAGCGTGGTTACAATATGATGAACAGTTCAGAATGAGGGCTGCCCAGGATAGATCACTGTCATGGAGACATGTTCAGTCAGAACTGTGGCTGGATGTAATGTTGGAGACCTCCCCTTTGAGCCAGTGTGACAATGGGTTTGTGCCCATGGTTACGCAGCCAAGAGGGCAGAATATGAGGCCTGGCATGGGGGATAGGAGACAAACTGGCCTTTGCTGGGATTTCAACACAGGTAATTGTAGGAGACAACCCTGCAGGTATGAACACAGATGTAACACCTGCGGGGGGAATCACCCCGGAGCTTTCTGTAATAGAGGTAGGAAGTTGGGAATGGGGCCACACCACAGCCACCTCCATTGGGAGGTAAAGGCACCAACTCTAATTAAATTGGAGGTTCTAGCTGCTTGGTTGCGGATTTACCCAAACAGGGACTCTGCTTTGTATATACTTAATGGTTTTTCTAGGGGTTTTCATATCCCTTACTCAGATCCCAGGGTTCACTATTACGCACCTAATGCTCATTCAATTAGGGACTTACCAGGGATTGTGAGGGACAAGCTGGCCAAAGAAATTGCACCAGGAAGGATGCCACATGATCAATTGCCAATTTCCACACATTTGTCACCTTTGGGCATAATATCCAAGAAGGCCCTGGGGGAATATAGGCTGATTCACAATTTATCATATCCAAAAGGCAATTCAGTTAATGATGCTATAGACCCAAATCTAACATCAGTAAAATATGCTTCTTTTGACACAGCTGTCAAACTGGTTAGGGTTTTGGGAAAAGGAGCATTGTTAGCGAAATGTAATATAAATTCGGCCTTTAGGTTACTTCCTGTACATCCAGATGATTTTGACCTTTTGGGATTTTAATTTGAAGGGAAGTATTATTTTGATAAAGCCATGCTGATGGGATGTTCGATCTCTTGTTCGGCATTCAAAACATTTAGCACCTTCTTGCACTGTTAAGAGGTCAGGTTATCCCACAATCACCCACTATTATGATGATTTCTTTCTGGCTGGGGCTCCTAATTCTGAGTGTAGTGATACCTTGGCTGCCTTTCAGGTCTTAATGCCCGAACTGGGAGTCCCTTTAGCTGAGGAAAAGATGGAGGGTCCCAACACCCAGCTTGTTTTTTTGGGAATCGAGATGGGTACTGTTGCCGGACTATCTCTTTTGCCAGTGGACAAGCTGGTGGCTATGAAGGAGCAGGTTAGGTTAATGAAGTTAAAAAATAAGGCCATGCTTCACGAGTTTCAATCCCTCACAGGCTTGTTAAATTTTGCTTGTAAGGTAATAGTCCCTGGAAGGGCATTTTGTGCATGCCTTTATGGTGCCACAAAGGGGGTGACGGCCCCTCATCATCACATAAGGATCAATGAAGGGATTCGGGAGGACTTGAATGTCTGGGAGTCCTTCTTGCACCAATTTTAATGGCAATTCCTTCTGGAGGTCTGAAATGCTGCTGAGAGCAGATTTTCAGGTACACTTTGATGCTGCTGGTGCCCACGTGTTTGGTGTTTATTGGAATGGGGAGTGGGCAGCTGAGGCTTGCCCTCAATTTTGGGTGGAAAAAGGTTGGGACTTAATGTTTTTGGAACTTTTTCCCATAGTGGTGGCTGTGCACTTATGGGCAAATCAATTTGTGAATAAAACAGTGTGGTTCTGGTGTGACAACCAGGCGGTTTTCCATGTGGTAAACTCCCAGTCCTCCAAATCCACCAGGGTGATGTTCCTGGTTAGGGCCATGGTGACACAATGTTTGAAATTTAATGTTTTGTTTCAAGCTCACCATGTGCCTGGTTTAGTTAATCCTTTGGTGGACGCCCTCTCTCATTTTCAGTTCTCCAGGTTCCATCAGCTGGCTCCCGGGGCTTCGGTGCACCCATTGGAGGTACCTGCACTTCTTTGGAGCCTTGGGAGCTAGAAATCGACTGGGCGATCCTTCAGTTTATCACCCCATCAACACGCAAGTTTTATCAGCTAGCTCCGAGTGCTTTCCAACCCTTCTTGTGTAGTATGGGGGAGGTGGAAGTATGGTCTATTAGGGTGGACATTGTTCTTCGTTTTATAGTTCACCTTAGGCAAACGGGATTATCACCTGTTACCATTAGGGCTTTTTACTCTAGGGCCGGCGGCCTGCCAGATCCTACTTTTGATTTTAGGGTTAGGAGAGCCCTAGATGGATGAGCCAGGGAGTCCCCTGTGGCCAGGGATAATTTATTGCCCATAACGGGTACAATTTTGGCAAAATTATGGGAACACCTGGCTAGTACATGTTTACACCTGAAGAAGTGACTTTGTTTAGGGACGTATTTGTGGTAACCTTCTTTGCCACTTTGAGAATTAGTGAGATTGTCCCTGGCTTGCACCACTCCTTGTTTCGGATGTTAATTTACCAGAGCAAGGGATTCAAATATTTATCAGATGGTCTAAGATGGATCAGCTAGCCAGGGGCCAATCTATCACCTTGACTAGGGCACCTGAGGGCCAGATATGTCCAGGGTTAGCATTGTCAGACTACATGAAGATAGTCTGGCCAAGAATTTCAGGTTATTTGTTTTTGCATGTATCGGGTGTTCCTTTGACATAGTTTCAGTTCAGGGCTGTTCTTAGGGATACTTTGAGGCATGCCAGTTTGCCTGCAGCCCAATTTTCATCTCATTCTTTTCGAATAGGGGCGGCAACAGCCGTGGCTGTTCATAGGCTAAGTGACGCTGATATTCGCCAAATTGGCTGCTGGCGATCCAAGGCGTTTAAGGCCTATGTTTGCACATGAGGGTCATGCTATTAATTGTCTGTTGTCTCTTAACTGACAGTTATCTTTTATTTTCAAGCAGGTTTGGTCCTAGGGAAGATTTGAATTATGGGCCACAGCCTCGTTTTTTGGGTGGAGCACCACATTCTGGGACAACGACATGACCTGAACTTGGGTTTGTCAAATGTTGGGATTGCCCAGTGGTTCGGTCGCAGAGGCATACAGTGGGGGGCTTTGCTTCCCTGGGTTATTGAACTCTCAATTGGTCATCCGCATCTGCAGATATTGGTGATACACTTTGGTGACAATGACCTCATCAAGGTTCCTTGCTTGCAGCTGGCGAAAAGGATTGTAAAAGACATGCAGGAGATTAGGAATCAAATGCCTGGTGCCATATTAATGTGGACTAAATTGTTGCCAAGGCGCACCTGGCCTGTGGCATATAAGGATGCTGCCATCAATGGAGCCTGACGGTGGCTTAACAGAACTGTTGCCAAGCAGCTGGATAAGCTGGGTGTCATAGACCATAGTGGGATCCAAGTTTCATTGCCACAGCTGTACAGGGGGGATGGAGTACACCTCTCTGCTGAAGAGTCAGATGTCTATTTAACATCTCTTTCTGACCACATCAAAAGAGCGATTTGTGGGGGGGAGGGGATGCCAAGCTAGGCTGGCCCCCTCTTGTGGCAGGCAAGGACGCCCCCCCCCCACACACAGGGGGATAATTTGTTATAGTTGTTTTACATTATGATACTCTGTACAGCAAATAAAAGTTGTGGCCTGTTTATACCTAAAAGAGGCATCTGTTGTCCTTTGTGCTGGTGCAGAGACACCCCCCCAACTTGTCAGGAAGGGCTTCTTATTGAGATGGCCATATTTGGTCAACAGACACCTAATTGGCTAAGCGTGCAGGAAGTCCCGCACCTTCCATGCACACTTGGCCAATCAGGTTTATTATTGTGGGGAACAAGGTATGATGGGAAATCTCATGAGACATTAGATGTCATGAGATTTTCGGCGAGACTGCTGGACTATATATTCCTGTGCTGCCACATGGCGGCAGCCATTTTTTGAGCAGCAGCCAAGCGACCCAACTCCCCCTATTTTAACTGCATTGGAATAGTTACTCTCAGGCTTTGACTGGTTACCTTCGGGGGCTGGGAGTGAATTTTTCCTCAAGCACCAATTTCCTGGGTTTTCCACCCTCTCTGAGATTAGGTTGTTAGCAGTATTAATTTGGTTACATGTGGTGTATTGTTCAAAACAATCCCAGGATAAGTGCTGTTAACAAATATGCTTGGAAGTTAATTGTTACAGATGGTAGTTATGTGTTGAATTTTATGGCTTTGTCACAACTGAGGACTCAGGGTCTCAATTAAGGATTAATGGTTGTATTTTGCTGGGGGTGGGCAAGGACCCCCCCACAGGGGGATAATTTGGCTAATTAAAAATTAATTGGGGCTAATTAGGTTTAAATTAAAAAATCGTGTAATGACATCACTTAACCTCACTATGACGTCATTAGAGGTTTACGTCATAAACTTCATTATGATGTCTGTTCTGGTCGGGGAGGGATAAAGTTAATTTGTTGTAACTAATTTGCATGCTTTGTCACATGATGTGAAGGACCACCCTCTGGGGTTGAATATACCTTTACAAACACATGTGGCAAAGCAATAAGAGTTGTTATAGTTGTTGTTTTACATTACGAGACCCTGTACAGCAAATAAAAGTTGTGGCCTGTTTATACCCAAAAGAGGCGTCTGCAACCAAAGATTTTGTAAAATACCATCCTCTTCTCTTAAGGAGTCTGCTATATAAACTCTAGACAATTTGGCTGTTACTTGGATTCCTTAGTATTTGACAAATTTTTTGCTGAGAGATAAATCCTGTATTTATAGATTTTCTGAAAGCAACTATTGACAAACATTTTAGATTGCTGTTTTGTTGGAAAAAAATAATAAAACATGAAACATTTGATTAAACAACTAAAGTAGTTATTGTCTGAAGCTCATTTTTACTCATTTCACATTTTTGTGGATAATGCTTTTTGTCTATTTGGAAAAAGAAATAATGCTCAATGACAGAACACACTAAGCTAGACTAGTAATTATGGTATATATTTGGTTTCATATATTTGTGGTTGGCATTCATCCAGAAGATTAAAATAATTTCTTTTTTTCTGCTCCAGTGCATCTAACCTTTTAAAGTACATGCACCATTTAGAAATAAGATTCACTGTGCATGTCAAATAGCCTTTTAAGACTGTGAGGTATTGCATCTCGAGTGCTTCTGCTAGTAAAGAAATTGTTTTTCCAAATGTGCTACTTAGGTCCTTTTTAAATCATGTTGAACTGAGATTATGATGCACCTAAAAACTATAAAGGAACATTCAAATGTGTGATGGAGGAACATTGGTGCTCCACAGATGAGGGAAGAGACTGAGACCAAATAAATCAAGCTATATCTGATTGTGGTAATTCTCATAGTCTGATCTTTCTGTCTATCCACATAGCAAATTGGAGAAAACACAAAACTGCACACCATAGCCTTCTTACAAGGAAATGTTGCTAAAACCCATGCAGTATCTCCTTGTGGAGTCATCTCCTACATGGTTTAGTTAAGTAAATTGGATAGAAAATGTCCATGTGTAAGAAGCTGGAAGGAATCACCAAGAAAGAGTTTGCTGATTATTTTTCTGGAGTAAGAAAAAGGATAAAAGAAACAGTGGGTTGCACAAATGGGTAAGAAATGGAAGGACAATATATATGGATGCCACCCCATTCTCTGAAGCAAGGCAATTGCACAGGCTATCTGGAGGAATAGGAAAACCTTCAAGAAGAACTAGTAGAGCCAACAAAGCTGAATAACAAAGAAAGCCATTCACCTGCCTGTTGGCCTCAGCAGGGTGATCTGCAATAGCTAAGAAATGATATGGTTGTAGCAGGCTACATTGGAAAATCTACTCAGGATGATGAGTTAAGTGGGAGGAGCAGGCAGAGAGAAGAGAAGGAATCAGTTTGGCTTTATAAGCACACATGCTAGGTAATATGACCCCTGGGCCAGAAGCAGCTTCAGGCAGCTTGCCCAGCTCATGGAGAATTCAGAGGTAACCTTGGTCAGCCACTGGGGGAATTGTATCCAAGAGGCTTGGAGCTTTAGAGCACCAAGGGAAGTGTTACTGCAGAACACACAACCAAAAATAAAGGTTGCCTCACAAATCTTTGAAAAAAACATATTGAAAGAGACAATGATGACTCCCAAAACACAGTTCACCTTCTGCAGTCTCCTCAGAGACTGAACCATAGAATCTGGTGTAGACTCATGAACTTCCTAGAGCAAGGAGGTTTAATGTTCTCCTACTGGAGGTAGACACCACATCATGCATTCATAGTGCAGTCAAAAATAGCAATTGAATATTTGCTGCAGTATCTCATAATTTGTTTCAGCCACCAACTTCTTGCTGACAGGTTCTCTGGGCCTTCAGTGGTTGTTTAGCAGAATTCTGAATACATTCATTGTGCATTTTCATTTAAAGGAAAATCTTACTTAAGTCAAGAGTGTAGCTGAGGGAGGGCAAAATGAGATTATTACTCTCAAATAAGAATTCGGCCTTCGCTGAATGAAATTTTCCTCCAAACCCCAAATTTTCTGATTACAGTAACTTAAAAGTTCAGGTGAGCATTTTAGAAACAGAGTTTAGGTTTTTCAAGAGAAGTGGGAGACAGAATCACCAAGGGAATGAAAAAATAGCAAATATAATTTCTAGGTGTGAATTGTTTTCAATGTTTTACTCTCTGAAATGTTAGAAATTGGGGGGGGGGAAAGGAAAATTTCATTGAGGGAACTTGTTTGGAGACAATGCCTCAATTTTACTACCTTGTAACTTCATTCCTGCTTACCTTTGTCTTTTTAAAAAAAAAACATATAAGAGGATTGTTTTAAGCTATTTAAATTGTTTTCATTATTTCCTCTACCCCCAAGATCCTTGGATATATGGCAGGATATAAATGTTTAAATACATAAATAACCTGTTGAATTTGTGTAAGTGGTGGAAGCTGTGAAAGGCAGAGGAGTTTTGTTAGAGGGAAAAGAAAAATCCAGCAAGGCTATGATTCAATTTCTTTTGCAATTTGCTGCCATGGTAAGCTGCAAACCAGTATTTGGGGTAGGACCTATTGGCATATGTTAAATTTAAGCTGGGGACTTTAAGCAATAATTGAAAAGCTTGGATTGAAAAGCTTGGATCTTGGACCTATTCTGGAAGTTAGCCAATGCCAGCATATGTCAGAGGAGCTCAAGGATTGTTCCAATGCCCAGATACCAGAAGCTGCCAAGGAGTAGGCCTGGCAGCTGTGCATATTAAGAGTGCAGCTTGTCCACCTGTTCCCAAAGAACATTGCCTTGGATAAAAGCCTGGCCAGTGGAAAGTTGCTGTGCTGTTTCTGTGATATTCTCCAGTTACTTTCACCTACTTTATTAGTAACCTGGCCTTGTATTTCTAATTAACAAAACAAATAAAAAATTCAGGCTAAATTAAAATACAATTCAGGAAGCCTCACATCCATAAACTACACAGGTAGTCAATGGTTGTGACACAGGCATAACTGCAACTCAGATTTCATTTAATATTATGTCAATTCTATTAGTTTTTAATTGATTTCTAGTTCAGCTAATATTTGGCAATGAAAACTCTGGTTTTATAGGAAGCCATCACTTGGTGTGAAAAGTCTGAAGCAGTCAGCTCATTGCAAGAGTTTTTGGCGCTGTAAGAATTATGATAATGGAATTAGCATCTTATGTAACCTGCTTTGTCAAATGTGATTTCACACACTTTATCCCAAAGAACTGTGCTACATGATGTGTTATATCAGGGCTAGGCAACCTTTTTGATCTGGGAGCCGGGTTGCTGTCCCTCAGACAGTTGGGGGGCCGAAGAACCAAAAATAAATAATTTAAAAAAATATATGCATGAACACTCTCTCAGTCCCAGAAAAGCCATAGCAAAACCCCTGTGGAGATTTTGTCAAGAAAACCCCAAGAACAAGTAATAGCAACAATAATCAATATCATCATGGCGGGCGGTGGCAGTGGCAGGACTGACCTGGGGCTGGTCCAAAGGCCTCAAGGGGCCGCATCTGGCCTCCGGGCCTTAGGTTGCCTACCCCTGTGTTATATGGTCATGGTGAAGAGGATGAGGATGAGAATGACGATAACAGAAAAAGGAGTTGCTTTTTTAAATTGCAGCCGTGAATATAGTTTCCACTTGGTGTTTATTCCACCCTGATCAATTTTGCTAAAAGTGGAAGTCACTGTTGAGAAGTCAAAAACAAGGATCACTACCATTTGATCTTAACAAAATGAAACTCCATATATCAGTCATGAGGGACAGTTTAGATTATACATATGGAAGAAAAAGACAATGCTGTAATGCTGCAGCTACAACTGCTACTTCTTGAAGTAACCAAGCAGCTGCAGTCCAGCTGTTATTTTGCCTTATTTTAACAGCAATATCCACAGCTATCCTTTTTCAATGGAGTTGCCTCCCAATGCAGCTTTTGTTGTGCAGTTTGCCCTGCCTCATTCAGAGAATGGGACTAGCATCCAAATATCTTGTTCTTCCATTTATTACCCACTTATGCAACCCACTGTTTCTTTTATCCTTTTCCTTACACCAGGAAAAATCATTAAGGAATAAAAAATCTACACAAATTATTTACACATTGGGGTCCTGTAATGTCTTGTACATGTGTAAGTTTCCCTCAGGAAGCTGATTGACGTTTTAGTCCAATACACATCTTCATGCAACTTCATTTTCTGGAAACTAGTAGAACTCTTTTGGTTGTGCATTCCATTGTCCATTTGGTTGCATATTTAGCTGTGCTGTATTGTCATTCAGTACAAGAATCAGGTACCAAAATCAACACAGGTCCTCATGCTGTAATTTATGGTACACAATCTAGTTGCCCATTTTGATGTATAGAATTGCAGGCTCAGGCATCAGTTGTCTCAGATAACTGAGAGTAAGGGGCTTTGCAGACCGGCCTAAAGAGCTGGCCTGGGGGTGGAGTTGGGGTGGGGCACACACCGGCCACCCCGACTCCCCCTGACATCGTCCTGATGCTGCACACCCATCTGGATGGTGCATGGCATCAGGATGCCCTCCTGGAACAGCGTGTACACACATTGCACCAAAAGGACACAGAAGAGCCACAATGCCAGCTCTTAGGGTGGCCTTTTTCCACCCCCAAAAGGAGCAGATTTTGCGACTCTTTTGGGGGTGGCAAAAGGGAGGATCAAGGCCATGGCCTGCAATTCCCCCACTCCTAGGAGCATCTCTCTGCTACCCCTTTAGGCTGTCTGCATTGGCTCTAAGTTGTGGTTTATGTTGCACCACTTTGTTATTTGCATTAGGTTTCCATGGCACAGGTAAGATTATATAAATTCATCTGGATGAGAATTTAAACAATGTATTTTAATGTATTTTAATGTTTTAATGTATTTTATTCTGATTTATACTGTCTCATTCTTACAAAAACAAAAGTTTTATCTACCTTAGTTTCAGGGATTAAAGGAATTGAATCTGAAACAAATAACAGTATTTGTGGTATTAGAGAAGTTTTTATGATATGTGGATTACAGAGACAGTGAATGCTCTTTCATGGATTTTCGATTTATACATTATTTCCTTTGCTGTATTTCTGATTCAAATTTCTCATATACCTAGGATATTATTACATACCAAGCAGCAACTTGATCTGTTTCTTTGTTCTCACTCCAAGGGGAAATGTCCAGAAAAAAAAAATCATAGCTTTTAAAGATTAATACTTTGGACTACAGCTCTAAGAACTACCCAACCATCATGGTGACTGCAGGCTCAGGGACCGTGAACATTGAGGATATATCTCCAGTCCCACAGCCTTAGATGTTGCTAAAGATCCTCAGGACAGAAATGGTGTTTTAAATCAGGGGAAATAATCTGTACAGATTTCTCCCTGCTGTGACAGAAAATGAATATTTTGGTGTAGTATTTACACATCTGAAATACAGGAAAAATAGTTTGCACAGGGGTACATTGGGGAAGTTTCCCCCATGAAAATAAGATCAGTGTTTCTGACATACCCCCACCTCCACAGACACACTATTTCTAGAAACACATTTGCTTTTTCTGTGAAAAATGTGGTTTTTAAGTCACATGTAGCCATTTTGTACAAAAATGTACATGTTATCTATAAAGTGTTTTCTTGTGCAAAATGGAGGGGGACCCTCCCCAGGCATTTTCAATTGTTATTTGTGATGTTTTTGACTTTATGAGTTTATGCTTCATTTTGTGTTTAAATAGTTTTAATGTTTGTTTATTGGGATTCATTCAGTAAACTCTCAGAACCTTGATGTAATTTTATATAATATTAACTGTAACCAAATTTTGTGATACTACTTCAGATCTGAAATCCCCGGGATGGTATATTGATCAGAGATAGTGAGGGGCAGAGAGAGATCCAACCTTAGATATCCTCTTGAATTGCCCTAGGAGCCTTTATCTCATCAATCTTTGACCTCTGATATTATTAGAATCTAGAGGTTATTCTTTGGGTTCCAGGGAATCCAAAGCCTTGGCATTTATTGGGCACATTTTAAAACCAATAGCAAATTTATGCCAGTTTTTGGAGTTTTCCATTACAATGAGTGAAGAAAGGATGAGAGAAGCATCCCAGAAAAAAATGGGGACATAATATGCCACTCCTGCCTTCTTTGTATCCTTCCATTATGATAACTATCTAGCCCTTGGTTTTGGTGAACCCCCCACCTTTGATTCTGTCTCAATGTTTCAGCCCAACAAGAGGATTTCTATGCCTCAGTAAAATGGGATTATGTAGGCCTAGTGACAATATATTCCAAATAACAAAGATTTGTTCACTGTGGATTCTGCTGTACATTTGAAGACTTCTATGAATATTGACTGTATAATTAGAATCCATCATAGCAAGCCTAAGAGCAGAGCTGCTTATATGAGAAGCTTATCCTTTGCATTCTCATATAGCTTTGTGCACATATTAACCACAGAAATCAAATTTAGAAGTGCTTGTCTTGCATTTTGAACATGGATTCTTTTGTTTCTTGTGTCAGTCCAATTGTCTGGACTGTGTCCTCTAAACACATCTCAGTTGGCAGACAGTTTGAATCGCTATGCTGTAGACTTCCTTAGTAAAGATTAAATTGTCTGGTACAATATGCTGACATTCAAAATTTAAGGCAGCTATTTGTCTATGACTCTTTTTTGGCCCCAGCATATTACTCTCTAGCTGGCAGCACTAAAATTCATAGATTATGAGTTTGCACTGGATTTTATAAATGTTCCAGTGTTACAAGCAAGAGAGTAACTACTCCTGCTTTCATATCTTCATTGCCAGATGTCAAGCTGCTTCAGATTCATTTCGTCTTCAATCCAATTTCTTTTAGTCCACTTCATCTTGCATATAAAACTCCTGTAGAAGCAGTGGATAATTTGCCTGAACTTGCTTTACAGGGAATTAGAGGATGCTATTGAGAATGAGTTTATTTAAATCAATATGCATTAAGGAGTCTGGCTGGCTGTGTAGAAGAGCTAGACTGAGAAATGATCTTTGCAGGAACCTTTGATCTCTGCATCAGTTGTGAATTAGTGACTAATAAAGCTATTAGTTGTGGTTAATCCAAAACTGGATTAAGGTGGCTGGGGCACTGGAGAAGTGACAAAAACAGGTAGCCCTTTGTGTGCATGTGGGAGTTATTATAGAAGTGGTTGCATAGAAATCATATAAAAGAATGCATAAACAAGGATTACTAAAGTACAATAGACAAAATCAATGAGTACTGTGCAAAGTGCAATATATACTTTCACAAAAATCTTCACTTTCAGCCATGCTATGTAAGGAAGGCTAATAAATTGATCCCAACCATTGGTTACTCAAGTAATATACAAAATATAGATGACAACAATCTATTGCAACCCAATGCAAAAAAAAAAAAAAGATATTAAAAACATACATGTTAAATTGAGTATATAGGGGTGGGGTGATTGCAAGGGCAAAGATGATATCCACAGACCCAAACATACCACACTGTCATTGGAGTATAGCAACAGGTCTGGGGAGAATTTAAAATCCATTCCTTTGCATATTAACCACAATACAACATCTTGGTCACATGTTTGTATTTCTACTTAAAAGTGAAAGGGAAGAGCACAGCACAAAACCCCATTTAGGACTGCATGTTCAGAAGCAAGAATATCTAGATTACTTTGGAGAAAACATGTGTACCACAGTATCCACAACCCACATTTTGCTTACATCAATAACAATAATCCACAAAAGCACATTTCTGAGGCTGTTCCAGCATCCAACCTTGCACAATGAAGGAAACTGAATCCAGTGAAATTAAACTAGTGAATATAAACTATCTCAGGAAAGAGATAATTCTCTCATTCCAGGCAGAAGTCCACTCTCTCACCCATTTCTCAGGCAGAAGTGCTTTCAATACATCTATATACCCCACATTCACACATATTTATACACCGTACCACTCCCTCAGCACACAGTTCCCTTGGAAATTGTTGTTGGTATGTGACTTCAAGTTGACTCTGAGTTATGACTGTTGGGATTTATAGTCAGAGTGGAAATGTATAGTTGTGGGAAAGTCTGCTAACTGAGAAAGTTTTTGCTTGCAGGTGTAGTATAAAAAAAACTTCTAGCAGTCTGCAAAGGCCCTTAGAGAAGATAGTTAAGGACAAAGTAGACCTGGGAACACAAACAGGCTAAATGTAAACAAATTAGGTCATCATGGTTTGTGAGAACCATTACCCACGTGACTATGAGTCACAAGGAGAGGCTGGACTTTGAGGCTATTTACAAGTGTCCACAAATCAAATGAGCCCTCAGCTTGGGGGGTGGAGCTGTGTTCTTTTTCTTCTGCTGGTTAGCTTGCCGTTCTTGCCTACTGATGGATTAATTTCTTTTGTAAATAGTTACTTATGTATTTACTGCAACTAAGGGAATGTGACATGGCCAAGGTCACCCAATGGATCTGCACAGCTAAATGGGATTTGAATCTTGTTTTCTGGATTCCTAAATGCACACAATCTCACCTGCTCCCCATAAAACTCACACATGCCAATCATCTTCTGCCAGTTCATCTTCTACTGTACCTTTCCTTCACTCTGACTTTCTCAGTCAACTGGGGATACTGTTCATTGAAGGTGCTGCTTCTCCATTGCTCTGTAAGACTGAGCAGATTTTTCTTTTTGAAAGGAAAGAAAAATCCTTGTCAGGATTTACTGTTGCCAGCTTCAATTACTGCTTATTTCCAAAAAGGAAATGCAAAGTCTTGCACTGTTACTGCAGACTCCACATGTGCAGCTACTGGGGTGGAGGTAGGGTGCAAAATAAGGACATTGCCCCCCAAATATAAATTCTACACTCCAAATGAAAATCCCCAAGCTGCAGTAACTTTACATTTCTGTCAAGCATTTAGAAATACAGTTTAGACACCAGAAAGAGGAAGGGGCTTGCCTGCATAAATGTCCCTCCATTAACACCTGAATATATAACCTGTATGTCTTTTAACATTTTTGCCTGATGAACCAGCCAATGGGGCTTCAGAAGCTTGCAACATGTATTTTGTTCATTTCAATTGGCCCAATAAAGGTACCATTGTTAGTGGAATTTGGATGTTATTGTACTTTGCTACAGGGCCAACATGGCTACCCTTGGATATGCCAGCCAGCAATGAATGATTTGGGAAATTCAGGAAGTAACTAGGGAAGAAAATGGATCTCAGTCACTCTTCCTCTCCCTCCCCTCTCCTCCCCTCTTCTGAACTAATCAAAACAGTGTTTGTTTGGAAAGACTCAGCCAACCCACATAGGAATATGAAACAACTCCAATGTAATGGTGAATTGTCTTGATACAAGACATGTCTTTTTACATGCATTAATACAAAATTCAAGTGTAGACGCATGACACAGATTTAAAGGGAAAATAATTATAGATTGATAAAAGGAGCCTAAATGCCCCCTGTCTGGTTTTGGAAGCTGGGCTAGCCCTGGTTAGTGCTTGAATGGAAGATCACCAATGAGTAGATGTTGTGTACCTTCAAGTCATTTCTGATGTATGGTGATCCTAAGACAAATTATCATGAGGTTTTCTTAGCAAGATTTGTTCAGAGGAGTTTTGTCATTGCCTTCTCCTGAGGCTGAGAGAGTGTGATTTGCCCAAGGTCACCCAGTGTGTTTCATGTTCAAGCTGGGAATCGAACCCTGGTTTCCAGAGTAATAGTCCAACATTCAAATGACTAGGGGCCTCGGCAGACGGCTTATTGAGCCATCTTGGAGGCAGGGAAGAGGAGGGGCAGCCGCACGCGTGGCACCCCTTCCTCCTCCCGAGGTTGCCCTCGGAGCTGCCAGCCGTGGTCCCGCGGCAGATGCCGTGGTCCCGTGGCACACCATCCCAGGGCGTCCCGGATGCCCTGGTCTGCTTCCCCCCTATGCTACACTGGCTTGCCCACCAAAGTATAACACGTGCTATAAGTTATGTTTCAGAGGAAGGAACTGGCAAAACCACCTCTGAGGATT
>CM034703.1:46607154-46624504 GCA_020142125.1 Phrynosoma platyrhinos
AACTTCATTTGTGCCTCACCATTCAGTGGAGTAATTAGGGGTGTGTGGGGTGTGTGAACCACACCAGGTGTCACCCTAAGGGGGCGTGACAGCACTGCTCCTCAAACACCTACTTTTTTGGCAGGAATGGGCTATGGCATTCATCTGCTTCCCTTGAAAATGCTTTAAAAGATGGTGGGAGTGAGTTGAAGCTCAGTGGAAGGAGAATGGAGAGGCCCACATTTTTCAAAATACATATTTTAAAATTTCAAAATTTAGTTTTTTTTAAAAAAAAATATTATTTTAAAATTTTCTTTAAAAACATCACATTTTAACAAAATCTTCACTATCATATGTAAATAAATGTAGGTTGTGCATATGATAATTTAATCTGAAGCTATTAAGTTTAATTTCGCTAGTTGTTTATGTCACAACTATTGGCATTACACTCAGTGCTATTTGGGAATTATGATTTATGAGTAACATTAGTGAAAAGAAGCATTGCTAAGGATTTTGTATGATGTGAAACAGGAGGAGTTCAATAGTGTGTGTGTAACAGCATGAGTTACTGCACTGAATGACACCACCCTATGGATGCTACTGACACCAGTGAAGTCAAGACAGTATATTGGGACATGGAGGAGAGGAGCCAAGTGAAAACTGTTTATCAGGGTTTGGGGCCTCATTAATGCAACCTAAATGCTTTTAAAAACTTTTTAGTATTTTAAATCTGGTTTTAACCTAATTGTGAGAATTATTGGGAATAGATCACAAGGCCTTACTTTCAAGCCAATAACAGTTTAGAATTAGGTTGGCCATCATGCACATTTTCATCTTCTGTGTGGTAAGGGACAAATATTCCCCTACCCTATATCTTTCTTTTTTTCTGGAATTAAAATGGTGCATGACTCAGAAACAGTATAGGAGTAAACATTCTGTTTGAAGGACAGGTTTATGAGAAAAATATAAAATATCAACTTTGATAGCTACACGTATTTCATTTAGATGAATAATAATGCTATGCACAAAGAGGGAACACACAGAGAAACACTGGACAAAACACTGTTGATAATTTTTTAAACTGGAATTTCAGCACATGGTCTCTGATAAATAACTACCGGTATCCATACCTCAGTATATCATAATAAGGCTATGAGAAGGTACTTCTCTTTTGCTACTCATTCTACTTTGTTATATTTTGTTACTCATGTACACAAAATAAAAATTAGAAGGGGGAGTGTTGCATGTAAACACTCCAGTCTGTCATAATTTATCATATATTATCTGAATTGGCTGACTTGTTTGTGTAAAAACATGAGATATGTGGATTGCTTGAAGATGTGCTCAGAAATAAAATTCTCAAATGAAATTTTACAGTTGCAGTCCTGAGCATAACAAAATAAATGGTCTTTAACTACCAAAACTATGCCTGTCTAAAGGATTGCAAAAATAGTTTTCAAGCTTCTTTTTATTAGGGTTTATATATACTGTGGAATGTCCTTCTGTGAAACAGTGTCATAAGACTCTGACTTTAGTACAAAACTGATTAAATTAGGTCCTTAAAACAGCAGAGATGCATTTTAAAAAGCAAAACCAAAAGAAACTTGTGTCTTCAAGACAACTTGGGAATTGATAAATATTATAAATTCCTCTGAAGAATGCTAGCAGTTTAGATTCCATTCAACAGTAACAATGCAGAATTATTGTACATCACCTTACTAAAGTACTGGAATTCATATGTCAGTGTGTGTGTGCATGTGTGTGTGTGTGTGTGTGCATGTGTGAGAGAGGTTAACAAACTGAACAATGCTTTTTCTTACACATTCTAGCAACATGGGAAGGAATAAATTTAGTTCACAATGCTCTATCTTTTGTATGTGCTATTAATTAAATTAATAAAGTAGACAAAGCTCCATGCAATACATTGACCTAAATCCTATTGCTACTTTAAACTAGGGAAGACCCATTGCATCAATGATATTTTCCTATCTGTTACCTCACCATTGAACAATTTATTGAATAAGTCTATTTTAGTTTGAACCAACAAGATGCCAGAGATCATGTGTAACATTTACATTGGCTTTGAAGTTTGCAGCGGGAGTGAAATATGCAGAGGACAGATGAGAGATGTTTTTTACTGTATCAGAATAGCTCTGCTTTTAAAAAGAAAACACTCTCTGATGTCCATTCTTTTGGAGCAAATTAATGTGAACATACCTATGATCTAATGCAGAGAGGAACAACACATGTGGTCCATTGGCTGTATAAAGACCCCCTCTCTGAAGCCCTTTCTGTCACCAATTCTGCTGAAATCACAGCTGCTGAATTTTTGCAGAAAAGTGACAGCAGGAAGAAAAAGCAGCAAACTCATAGTTTATTTTAAAACAGGATCCCCAGAAGCATGATTCTACTTTAAAACCAGATGTGTGCACCTAACATGCTTTATTTACAAGGAGAAATGTGGCTTTATTGTCACCACACACCAACAGTTTTGAAGACACTGATACTGTTGTGCAGCTTCTGCAGCTGCATTGTTGAAATTGAATATCTTCTTGATGGTAGCAGTCTGCACTTTGCACCCCTCTGTGAGCTGGGTGGATCTTGTATAGCTGTTTACTCACAGGAAATTGTGCATTCCTCATGAACCACATTATTGCTGCAATGTGCAAATATTTCCCTACAGACAACTGGCTTAGAGTCTTTTCCTTTTCCTTTCTTTTTAGTGGAAAGCTCAGCCTTGACATAAACTGGAGTAATGGCCTCAGACTTTAAAACACCAAACATTAAATTTCCTTGTTTGAGTAGCCAGTTCTGAAACTTAAAAACAAAATAGCAATCAAAAAAACCTACTGGTGCTGTTAAGTATGTTGCCAAATTTGGTGTGTTTTTGGTTTTTTCGTATGTGTGTGTGTGTGTGTTTTAAACATTTTGAGATAGTGGTATATTGTTGAGGTTTACAATATTTTCATGTTTAATTTAAAGGGATGTTGGCTATCTTGAGAATTGTTGGGAGAAGTTGATACCACATTCTCTATTTATTTTAAATGTAATTTTATTGGGGCCAATGACGATTGATGAACTGGAGTAATTGATTGGGAGGAATTGATTTTGGAGGAGGATTTGAGAGGAATATTAATTGGAAAAACATTAATTAAAGAAGTTATACTAATTAGGGGTAACCTGGGAGTGCAAATTAATTGGGGAATTTATTTTATTTGAAAGAGCAACAAACTGCCAGGAGGCACAGGTACTGGATCCTTTCTGTCTCAGAAAACATAGCCACCCTTTTCAGATGAAGAATGGAAAAATCTAAACCCTGTCGCTTGGAAAGGAGAGTTTATCACAGGAAGTATGATAAGGTGGACATGTAACATATGTGACCACTCTTGTATTGTGTTCCAGTCTAAGGGACACATTCCAGTGAATTTCCCCACAACCTATTTTTCTTTCTCTTTGTGACTCAGTATTTCCTGGCAGTGTGTGTGTGTAGGTATTCTCAAACTTGGAGCAACCCCAAGACTGTTTATAAATCTTTCTTGTTTCTTAATGGTTCCATTTTAAATTAAATTTTGTTGGCACTTATCATTTAAGGATTTGTAACTTAAGTTACAAAAAAGATTGATAGAAAAGCCATAAGACTAGGGACAAGAAGAGGAAATATCCTGTATTTTGGCTGTATTCATACTCATCATATGAACAATCTTAATTGTAGTTCATGGCAGCTTCTGCTATAAGGATCAGTAATTAGTTTGCGACCAAAGACACAATTGAGCTTATTTGTATTTTATTCATAGATAATAAATATTCAGTTATGTATGGTATTAGTGACCACTGATCACAAGATGAGTGGCCAATTTGTCTCAGGTTGCCAATCTAAAATTGTTGTCCATAGTCAAAGATGGTACATTCTAAGGAGACTGATGTCCTATATCTACACACCCTTTTCTCATTAATGAAAATACACATATATGGTTATGCTGTGTAGATGTTATCTTCAGATTCAGGTTGAGTATACCTTATCCAGAATTCCAAAATCTGAAATATTCCAGAATCCCAAAATGTCAACATGGGTTATTATGGTAGTGATGTCTTTGCTTTCTGATGTTTCAGTGTACACAAAGTTTATTTCATGCACAAAATTGTTAAAATATTATGCATAAAATTACTTCAAGACTATATTTATAAGGTGTATATGAAACCTAAATTAATTTCATATGCAGACTTGGGCCCCGTCTCCAAGATGTCTCATTACGTATGTGTAAATATTCCAAAATCCCACTCCCCCAAAATCCAAATACAAAATGACTTTTGGTGCCAAACATTTCGGATAAGGGAAACTCAACTTATACCTGTCTAAACTAAGGTGGTCTAAACTAACACCATAGGGGGTTTGAGGAGGAGAGAGAGAGAGAGAGAAACAGAGAACTAGTGGAAGAGATACCCAATTTTGAAAACAACCTATTCTTTTTTAAATACAGAGTCATCCTTAAGAAAAATACAAATTTGAATTAGAAGAAGAAAATATGGGTTGGAGATCTGAGTTACATTCTAAGGGCAAAATAAAATAAAATTATGAAGAAATATGTGCAACTATAGTTTATAAGTATTCATGAGATGCTACTGATACACTATAATTTCTTCTTTTGCCAAAATTAACTTTGTTCAAGTGTTGTTATTACAACATGCTTTGAAACTACATATGTCTGTGTGTGTATGTTCACGTGTACACACATATTACTCCAATGATGTCATGTCACTTTTTTTTCATGGCCACAAGGAAGGCAACTGCTTCAGCAAGGTTACAACTGAATTAACAGGAGGCTTGATTTATATGTCATGATGCTTCATGTAAATGTGTCCAGGGTAGGGATGCATGAAGAATATATGCTTATGATCTGGAAACCATTTTTAGGCTAACATCATTGGATTATATTTTGTCAGTGAAAGTCCAATATAGTCTAGTTAACTTTACTGGACAGGCAGTGCCTTTTAGCACCTGAAGACTTGGTTTTTAAGAATGTTTCCTTATTTACTAAAAACTATATGAGAGAGAGAGAGAGAGAGAGAGAGAGAGAGATTGGTTGTGATATTATAAAACAGCATATAGATATTTTAAATGGACATCTACCTGTTATTCCATACTACTATTCTTCAGATCCTAAGACTGCTATTCCCCACCCCCCAGTATGTTCTCATAAAATCAATGATCAATATCCATTCTTTTTTAAAAAAATGTTAACAGGCCTCTTTCTAATCAAATTCAGAATACTGTACTTTAGAATCAAAATAATTTGTAATTATTACTACTAGGTATGAGAAGATTATTCATTAATATTCCTATGGCAGGAGAAAGGTGAGATATAAAATTAATGAATGAATAAATTCATTTCCCAACAGAATAATGGGTTTTCTGACACTCCTCCAAGAATAGTGAAGAAAGAAGATTTCTTGAAGTTCTTGAGTATTTGCCCTCCATGAATTATCTCTGGGAATTATTCAGAAACACATTTTTGTGCAAAAAAAGTGATGTTCCCTGTTTAAGAAACTATCTTTCTGTACCTTTTACAAGGGTAAGAGTTTGAGATTGATTTCTTCTTTATTAATTAAGTTCCCAGGCAAGTCCGGCAGCTGGTGCCTGGTACACTTACCAGGGAATTCTGAGAAAAGTATAACAGAGGTGGTGGCTAAGTTTTTCAACACTGTTAAAATGTGTAAAACTGTGATATCTTGTCTTGATGTGCAACAATTAGCTCTGGCCATTGGCTTTTAAAACCTTGGCTGTTTTTATAGATGCTAATTAATATATTATATCTCATACTATGCATCATTTTGGCTCATGTGTTAATAACAAATGTGGTATGTATATATACACACACACAAACATTAAGAACACATATAAATATTTATCTTTGTTTTCATTATCATGCTACTTTTTAACAATTAATATATTTATAAATTGTATTATATGTTTTAAATCATATGTTTTATAGAACTATTTTAATATGTGTATGTACTTCATTTGTTCATTTACTATTTTATTGTGTTTAGAAATGGGATTGCTTTGCAGGGGTAATTAGTTTCTAGAACTGCTAGCCCCAGATACAATTAAATCCAATTAATCCTGCTAGATCTACACTTACGTAGGTGGCTTGGTTTTGTTGACCTAGTCTTGTAATTTACCAACATTGATATACTAGGGAAAAGAAAGAAGTAGTTTTTCAAAAGTTCAATAGAACTTCTTTAGGTGAAGAACAAGCTTGGAAATGCAAAATCTGTTATCTTTTTAGCCTTTTATCCCATTTCATTGCTTGCTTGCTTGATGGATAACTTAATATTGGAAAAACAGTGCTGATATTCCAACCTAAGTCAAGCACTTTTTGTTAAAATTAATTTAATATGTTGCCCCTTTTTGTTAGAAAATTTCCAAGTTAATTCAAAATGGAACTGATTTTGTTTTTTTCTCCTTTATTGGAGAATTGAGAAAATTAATAATAATAATATTTATTTATATCCTGCCATTTAGAAAACCAATCAGGGCAGCTCACAAAAAGTTAAAAACTGGTCTTCTGGGAACAATCACCACTTACTAGGCCTCTATCTTATCTCTGGGCAATTTCATTATTCTTCCCTCCCAAATTTGTTATGTGAAAAAAATAATTAAGAATAGAAATAATTTCAGCATCTTTCCTGCAGGCCCCTGGAAGAATGCTCGACTGCCCAAGATTTACAGTAGGGAAGCTATCCATTTGGGTTGGAGGCAATCCTCAGAGTCTCTGGACAGACATTAACTATTAGAGTGAATATGTACAAAAGGAATACAGAACAGCATTCACTGTAAATAGAGCCATCAAAAATGAGGAAGTGCTGACATTTTTATGCAGGCTGCCATTTTTCATAGAGATGAAATTATTACATCTTTGTCGATGGCAAATTACTGAGGAAAGAAAATTGTAGCAATTAAGCTGTGCTAATCAAAATTTGTGATCTACTTTAGTCAACAAACTGTCCAGAATGCAAACAGCAATTAATTGTGAAAGAGCTTTTTCATGTTTAGGTAAGATTTCAAATGGAGCAGGGAAGGTAGAGGAAAGACACACTTTAGGGACATTGAAAAACACCTTCAAAAAGTCTTGTTTACAATACTCAAAACTATGAGATATGATCTGGAATAGTAAGGAACAGGTGGGATCACTAGTGTATGACAGCTCCTGATGGCAAATTCTAAAATCTATATAGTCAGACATGAGAGAAAATATGTGCATACAAATGGCAGAATTCCTCACCTTCTTGCACCTGCCATTGAGTTTCCCTCTTTTGCTATGCTGTTGTAGCAAAAACAACAAATAGTCTTATGGCAACTCAAAGACTAATGATTTTTGTTTAACACAGGCTTTGTTGGACAGCAGGTATAGTATATAGTCTACAAAAACTTGTACAAATTAAAACCTATTTTCAGTAGCCTTAGGTGCTTTTATTTTCTTAACAAAGGTCATGTCTTTGTAGTCATGTATAAGCATAATAAGAAACGATGGTGTGCTTGCTGAAGGACACTTTGGCCTCCATCATATTCTTCTAACCACCTTGCATAGTAGAATCCATTTAGTTCAATATGTCCAAATATTTTAGCATATAAAATACTATTGCCATAAAATAAGATTCTCAATCTTCATTAGATTGAGAAATTATATCTACATGTGGCTGAAATGGTTATGCCTTAACATAGGGGTAGGCAAACTGTCCCCTTTAATGGCCGAGGGACTTCAGCTCCCAGAAGCCTCAGCCATGTTGGCCAATAGTCTGGGATGTTGGCCAATAATCTGGGATTCTGGGAGGTGAAGCCTCTCGGCCCTTAAATGGGACAGTTTGCCTACCCCTGCCTTAACATGTCTCGTGAACTCATAGCCAATGACTATGATAACTTAGGGATCACCCTCTCCTATGTCTTTCTCATAGAATCATAGTTGGAAGGGACCACAAGGGCCAAGCCACTACCATGCAGAAACAGCTCACCTAACCCACTGGCCCACCTAAATTTTCATTGGTGGCAACTTGAAGACAAACCCTAAGTAATGTGGACTGAACTGAGACATCATTAGGGGTAAAGGGGGGAAGATTTAAGTCTTTTACACCACTGTACTCATGGGTTCCCTTGTACTGCCTATTTACACCTGGAAAAGTGATCCTATTAAAGTGAATGGGAACTTTCCCCTGATGCAAATAGTACACAAAGCACTTCAACATAGAATGGAACCACGGGTGTCAAAGTGGGTGTAACCTTCATGTTACTTCCATCTAACTGTTACCAAGTAACCTCCATGTAATTGTTCTTATCCAGATCAGCACCTCCACCCCTCCTCCCACAGATATTTGAGAAGAAAATGCTGCACTCAAGGCAAACTAGTTGATTAATATATATAGTTTTGGACATGGGCAAAATACATTTTCTATTGTGGTGACTACAGAGTGAATTCTCTAGTCTGCTCACTAAAGCCTTCACTGAAGACATAAACATTACCCATTTTATTTCCAGAAAAGAAGGACCTGTAAGTGCTACTATTCTTTGTTTTTGTTTTTTTTCATATATCTCATGCAAATTGTCTTTGTAGTACATACCATTGTAATCCCTTTAAAATTATAACCTCCTTGTAAAGCAATGACTAGACTTCAAAAGCCTCTCAGCAATAATGGCAGCAGTGAAATAGCTACTTGGAGCAGACTATGTTTTGATTGTCTTTTTCTGCATGTACCTGCAGTCTTTCATTTATAACTTTGGTTTTAACTTGACTTATACATCTCTGCTTAAAATAGTTATATTTGGGTGGAAATGCATACACTGCACAGCCAATGAAATTTAAGCAGATAACAATGGATGGGGCGAAAATCATACCTACATCTAGATGATTAACTAGCTACTTAGCACACCCTCTTGGCCATTTCACTGGCTATTTTATTGGCATAAAGTACACAATATTTCTGCAAAGACACATGAGAAAAACAAAACAAGGCTATACACATATCAACAATAAAATAAAAAGCCAGCACAATATATATGACCAACCTACACAATCTCAGAGGAAAAACTTTCCTTAATCCCAACTTAACTCTGTATTTCAAAGTGTACTGTGTTTGACATATTAAACAATGAGCATGCAAACTCAATAAGGACTTCCCCAGAGTCAGACACTTTTCTATTATTAAAAGAAAAAAAAAAAAAGAATGAGATTCATACAGCATGAATCAGCAACCCAAACTGCAGAGATCCCCTGTAAGTATAGCAGATGTAAAAACTGCAGGCACTGTTCAGTCACAACAGTTATCAATATACTCACCACAGCAAACAAATCAAGAGGGACAATGTTTGGGTATAGTATGTACATAAGCACAGGATGCCTCATTTGTCACAACAGATTTCTTAACTGCTACACTGTGGGTGATGCTAAAATTTCTCCCCTTAAATTGTGTGTCAGGAAAACCAAATCCATGACTTTGCCTTCTACAAAGAGGGTAAATAAATAAATAATTTTTATCTGATCTTTTTCCCAGTTTGGGACTTGAGGCAGTTAAAATTCATAGCATAAAAAAGTTAAAAAGCAGTTAACTATTATAAAAATATAAAACCAGATAAAAGCATTAAAAACAATTAATGGCAGAGTAAAAAAGGGTTTAAGTACTTGCAGAAAGGAAGAATGGTGAGTATCAGTTTAAATTTGCTATTCATTGCCTTAAGCCTCTATTGGGAAAATGACAGGAAAAATGTTGTTGTTGTTGTTGTTGTTGTTATACCTGTGAGGGTGTGGTGGGATAGAGAACAGAGCCTTCCCAAAACATGGCCAGATTTGTATGGGAGAACACAGTCCTTCAGATAACATGAACTTGAGCTGTATAGCTATAAATAAGTAAGCAATGCAATAAATAAACATTTGAAAAGGGATACATTTTCATAAGTAACTATTTATTATATTATGAATATTTCATTTTGACAGCAGGTATGAAACTAATCAGTTACACTAGTTTCATTCCCCATCTTTGTTCTTTTACACCATTGTGAAAATTAAGTACAAGCTATTCTCATTAGACTTTCTTTCTTTCTCGCCTCTTACTTTCTTTAGATTTTTTTGTAAAAAACTCACATCAAATTGCCAAATAATTGGGCAGTTATGTATTGTGGGCCCTTGGTATCTGGTGGGGTTTGGTTCCAGGATCCACTGTAGATTTGAAAATTCATGGATGCTCAAGTCTTGTTAAATACAATGGAAAGTAAAATGATGTCCCTTATATAAAATGAAAAAAATCAAGTCCCCCCCTCTCTCCCTCCCCCCCATATATATATTTAAATATTTTCAAGCTGTGGATGATTAAATCCATAGATAAAGAACATGTGGAAATGGAAGGCTGACTGTACAACCATTCACTTATTTTTTAAAAAAATGTTAACTATACTTTAAGAGTAGAAAGGCGAATTTAACAAACAATGGTTGTTTCTATTAAAAACAGTTAACTCTAATCACATTTCACATGTGGTGAAAAATTGTATTTATCACAGGTGACAACACAAAAGTAAAAGGTAAAAGTATTTCCTGTTGACAAAGTTTTCAAGTCATGTCTGACCATAGCGGGTGGTGCTCATCTCCACTACTAAACCAAAGAGCCAGCATTGTCAGAGATTACTCTCTGATCGTGTGGCCAGCATGATTGCACAGAATGCTGTTGCCTTCCCACCAAAGTAGTACCTATTAATCTAGTTGCATTTGTATGCTTTCGAACTGCTAGATTGGCAGAAGCTGGGACTAGTGACAGAAGCTCACCCCATCATGCAGCACCTGGGCCTCGAATACTGGGATTAGTGACAGGAGCTCAACCCATCATGCAGGGCCCAGGCCTCAAAATGTCAACCTGTTGATCTTGCAACCAACAGATTCAGCATCTGAACCACTTGAGCCACTGCATCCAAAATAAGCCCAACATAACAACATACACCAAACATAACATAAGCCCAACATAACAACATAAGCCCAAGACTTATGAGTAAAATTCTAGTGTTTTACCTGCTTTACAGCACATCAACTATGGAGCCTTGGTGATCTGGGGGGGGGGGAGATAAATATTTTGATAAAAAATAAATAAATATACTAAACCAATGGGTAGAAAGCAAAGGAATGGAAAAAATGAAGGAAAAACAGAAAAATCTAGGAGGAGCTAGTGCAAGCGAAAGGCCTCAGTGTGGTTCAGTTAATTATAGAATTGTTGGCCTTTGATTTAATCTGACTGGGTTGGATCCACATTACATAAGAGGCAGGTAGTACAATGATGATGATTACAGGTTTAGATCTAGACTTGTTCTCAATAGAATTCTACTGTAACAGAAAAAAAAGAGGGAAAGTGGTGATTTTCCATGCCTCTTTCCTTCCCCTACCTCTCTTACGACAATTCCATCTCCCATGAGACTGAACAGTGTTAAGAAACTTCTTATAATTCCTAACTACCTCTATAAAGGGAAGGCCTCCTTCTGTATACACAAGGGCAAGTCTGGATGCAAAACATTTTTTCTCAATTTGTTTTCAACCCAAAAAGATCCATTTAGTTTTATTTCATCTGTCATACAGCTGATATTCTGCTGCTACTGTGGCATCATAGTCCTCCTCCTCCTCATTTCTGTTTTGTTTTGTTTATGGACTCTTGCCACTGCTAATAATTCTGTTTTGCAAAAGAGAATTCTATGCTTCTTCCTCACACAAATTAAGAAGCCATTTAAAAGCAAAGACAAACTACTGTGTATATTCTATTACATCCCTTGAATTTCCATAAGTGAATAACTCTCACAATCTCTAATAGTCATCACTATGTCTTATCTTTTCAACAAATATGGGGACCTAAAAATATTTTCTTTGTTGTTACACACCTTCTAGTCAACCTAGACTTATGACAACACTACTATACATTTTCTTGGCATCATTTATTCAGATTTATTTAGAGAATGTTCTCCATTAGGTAGGGAGTATAACTTGCCCAAGGTCACCCAGTAGGTTCCTATGGCTGAATGGGTATTTCATAGAATCATAGAGTTGGAAGAGACCATAAGGGCCATCCAGTCCAGCTCCATTCTGCTATGCTGGAACCCACACTCAAAGCATCCCCAGTAGATGGCCGTCCTGCCTCTGTTTAAAAACCTCCAAAGAAGGAGAATCCACCATTCTCTTAGGGAGTGTATTTCACTTTCTAACATCTCTTAGTGTCAGGAAGTTCCTCTTAATATTTAGATGGAATCTCTTTTCCTGTAGCTTTTATCCATTGTTCTGGGTCCTATTCTCTGAAGCAGCAGAAAACAAGCTTGCTCCATCCTCAATATGACATCCCTTCAAATATTTAAACAAGGCTATCATATCACCTCTTAAACTTCTCTTCTTCAGACTAAACATACTCAGCTCCCTAAGTCTCTCTTCATAGGGCATGGTTTCCAGACCCTTCACTATTTTAGTTGCCCTCCTTTGGACACGCTCCAGTTTCTCCACATCCTTTTTGAATTGCAGTGACCAAAACTGAACACAGTATTCCAGGTGAGGCCTGACCAAAACAGAATACAGTGGCACTATTACTTCCCTTGATTTAGAAATTATGCTTCTATCGATGCAGCCTAAAATCGCATTGGACTTTTTAGCTGCCGCATCACACTCTTGACTTATGTTCAACTTGTGGTCTACTAGGACTCCTAGATTCCTTTCACACATAGTCTCATTAAGCCAGGTGTCCCCCATCCTATATCTATGCATTTCATTTTTCTGCCCGAAGTGCAGAACCTTACATTTTTCCATGTTGAAATACATTTTGTTAGCTTTGGGCCAACTTTCTAATCTATTCAAGTCATTTTGAATTTTGATCTTCTCCTCTGTGGTATTAATTACCTCCTAATTTGGTGTCATCTGCAAATTTGATAAGCATGAGCCTATTATTTCATCCAAGTCATTGATAAAGATGTTGAATAGAATTGGGCCAAGACAGAACCCTGTGGCATCCCACTGGTTACTTCTTTCCAGGATGAAGAACCCTGATCTCTTAGAGTCTTAATCCAATGGTCAGACCACCACATCTCACTAGCTCTAATTGTTTTATGTACACCCACAGATTGCATGAACAGTGATACAATCTGTGAGGGGCCCACAGCTGGTACACAATGTCAAAGTAATAATAATAATAATAATAATAATAATAATAATAATAATAATAATAAACAACTTTATTTTTACCCCACCCTTCTGTCAAGCAATCAGGGCGGCTTACAAGAATTAAAATCCATGCAAATCTAAAAATAAACATCCTCCCCTCCTTCCCCCATTAAAACAGTATTAAACTACAGATCCAATTAAAACCTTAACATATCAAAAATACAACAACACCACAATAAAATAAAAATTAAAAAACAACAATAGCCAACCAACAACAAACAGTGGGAGAGCCAAAACTAGGATGATAAAACAGGCAGACTCCTGGGGCCAGTAATCTAGTCAGGAAAAGCCTGCTGGAAGAGATCTGTCTTCACAGCTTTTTTAAAACTGCTTAAGCTGGTAATATGACGGATCTCATTCAGCAGGCCATTCCATAATCTGGGGGTGATTACCAAGAATGCCCTCTGGGAGGTTGCTGACAGCCTAGATTTCGTTGGCTGGAGGAAATTCCTCTCAGAGGACCGGTAACACAAATATAGTTAGGAATCCATTATATAAGCCATTATAGCCAGACTATCCCTAAACAACTATATTATCAGCATATGCATGTGTGTGTATGCCTACAAGTAGCCTGTTGACTTTGTGAATAGACAGTACTTTTGTGTTACAACCAGCTTAATTTTATGTTTCCTTACTATCTTTCCTTCTAGGCAATGTATGTTTGTCACATGAGAAAAATTCAGTTCAGAAACAAATATTTAAATAATTATGAAAAGCTGCTCTAATTTTGCCTTTGACAACAAGCTCTCTAAAAGCCAATTGGAATGTTAACATTTTCACTCACAATTTATATTCATCTCAGCAACATACCAGCATTCTTGAATTCTGCCCTGATTACCACTGCACAACCCAGCTCAGTCTAGTGGGATATGTAACTGTGATAGATGCCAAATGTGGTCTACAATATGCCTGATATTTGGCATTCATATTGATGTGTCGCCCTCTGACCTATTTCAACATAATCATTCATTACACAGATATTCTACAGGGAGGATGTTGTCATAACATATTCTAGCTGCAGAAAAATTGTAGAAAAAGAAAGTAATAAAAGAAAGCAACAAGAACACATACCAGCTGTAGCTTTGGCAGGATTGTTTATTCATTGTACAGTAAATCTGTTAAGGCAAAGTAAAACGGGAAGAAGTATTGTCTCAGGAACAAATCCTGCCTACATAGTTCATTCTATGCCACAGTGACTCTTCCAAATAGCAACTCATATGAAGTTTAGTACCTTTGCCCCTAATGTTTGCTCTTTCTTGATGTTTTTTGTCCTGATTTTCTGTTAAAACAATGACATTCAAGGTAGCTAGCACAGTAAAATTCACTGAAAATCCATACAACTGAAACTACAAAAAAGCTGCATGATACAATTAAAACACATATTTAAAAAATAACCCCTAAGGATATCACACAACCAGCTAAAATTCTTCTGGTGTATATTGTTGTTGTTAATTGCCATAAAACTGGTTTATGACAAACCGAGGAATTAAAGACTGCCAAGAACTCCAGACATGTACAGCCTTGCTCAGGTCTTGAAAATGCAGTGCTGTGGCTTCCAGTAAACAATATAGCCATCTTCTTTGCTAACTGAGGGGGGTTGCAGACTACCAGAAATAGTGCAAATTGAGTCCACTTTTAGGGTTAGGGTTAGTGCTAGGGAATCATGGGAATTGTTGTCTTTTTCTGAGACATTGAGCCTTCTCTGTCAGAGAGCTCTGGTGCCACAATAAAATACAGTTCCCATGATTCCCTAACCCTAATCTTAACCCTAAAAGTGGACTCAATTTGCACTATTTCTGGCAGTCTGCAACCCCCCTGAATTATCATCTTTTCGAATGAGTCATGGCATCTCATGATGCATACAAAATATGATTGCTTCAGTTTATTCATTTTGATATCCATTGGCAGTATTGTACTTTCAACAGCAATTTGCCTTAAATGTCAAAGAAAATCTGTATAAGAACGTCTTTGTTCCTATTGTAATAACTGAATTGATGCCCTAGCCTCTCTTGCCATATACTTCCAAGCCCTAGAGGTAGGTATAAAAGCAGCTGTCTCTCTTGTCTTGTGTCTCTGCTGAATATGCCTAAGACCAATAAGAGGAAGAGAAGAGCATCTTCAAAAAAGTTTAATGTCTGCACAAATTCACATTAGAATATATTGTCTTTTTACTAGCTTGGCCCCAAGATGTATTTAGTTATAAGTCATAACTAGAATGACTTGTACCCAAAAGCTGATTAGTAGCCAGTGAAGCTGTTGTAATGTGAGAGTCACATTCTTCCTACAAACAGATTGGTCAAAAATCTGGCTGAAGAATTTTGGATCAGATGGCATTCCCCATATTGACCAGCAATCTGTTAGTGATATATACAAGTGTGACTCCACCTTACAGCTGTGTATATATTTTTCCCATCTGTGGCTTGCACCTAGAACTTGGCATTTTGCTGTAATAGTCTTTCACCTGCAGCCATATCACTTCTGGTGGAGAGTAGGTGTGGTAGGGGTCAGAGAAGAGCCTGGCTGTATACCCATAGCCATATACAAATGACATCATCTCCTGAGACCTCCAGAAGATCCCCAGTGGATCTTGCCAGAAGATGTCCTCATTCTGCATCTGTGCGTTCTGGGCATGGTGGCAGTAGAACCACAGCAGAATTCCACATGTAAAACTCTTATGATGTGCTTGACAGCATAGGATTTCAGCCATTGTGTGTTACTGAAGATATGAACTAATCATGGCATACATTGCCATGACCAGATCCAGCATCTGCAAGAATGAGCACAGATGATGTGTATCTCTCTATAAATGCATTCCTGACCATCACTAAAATCTGAACATCCACATTCTGGCAAGAATCCACAAGTCCCTCCAAACTGTGAATCTGAGTCTTAAACTGGAGTGTAAACTCATTCAGCATTGGCTGAATCCCTCTTCCCTGTTCTACCTTTTGACTGACTCAGAGTTGGAGATGTGGAAATTGCTAGCCTTAATTTTAATGAGATTCTCTAAATCCCAGCTGAATTTCATCACCATCATTGTTTTTTATTGGGTGAAGAGATTGTATGTTTTTTCTTGCTCTGAAATCCATACATATTTATCTAGGACATTTTCATAATTTGTGCATTTCTTTATGCAATTTGCCTAATTTTTACCCATTGGATAAAGTCTAGTTTAATGTATTTTCCTCATTCTTGTGCATTTACACATTGTTTTGTATGGACTTTATTGCTTGGCAATGTCCTGTAAGCCTCACAAATGATTGATTGAAGCAAAGCACACATTTTTCTCACAAAAATCTCAGTGGGGAGTATAAAATTCTAATTTTGTTGAAATTTTAATTAGAAGCAAGTTTGTCTTGTCTGGATTATGTTTTTATCTTGTTCTTTCTATCCATCCATTATTGATGTTTCAGAACCATATCAAATTCCTTAAGAATTAAATAGAAAGGAGAAATAGAGTTGGGTGTCATTGGCATAATGTTGCCACAAAATTCTAAAACCCCAAGTAATCTTCACTGGTGGCACCAGAATGGAGTGCTCCATCAGCAACTTCATAATTTACCCCTCCAGGAAAAACCAGGGCCACCATAAACAGGTCTTCAAATCCTATCCCAAATAGCTAATCCAAAATGATTACCTTGGTGAAAGGTATCAAGAGGGGCCTTGCAGAAAGAAGCCTCCCCGATGCATCGGGAGGGGCTCCCTGTTGCGTCGGCCATTAAAAGGCCTCGACGCATTGATTGGTTGAGTGGCCCGGAAGTCCCGCCTTTCCGGGCTGCTCAACCAATCAATGTAAAAGGAGGAAATCTTGCGAGACTGGCAGTCTCGTGAGATTTAGAACGAGATTTGGGGAAGGAATATAAGCCTGGCTGCCTCGTGGTCGGCAGCCATTTTGTCCTAACAAGCAAGCAAGCAGCTCGCTTCTCCGCTCGCTTATCCCTCTGATTAGGCCTTATTTTGGGCTAAAGGCCTCAGAGGTCAGCAGAGGATCTTTACAGGGCGCGGCTGAGCGAGTGGGACAGCTGCAGTTTGCATTGCGGCTTCGGTGGCAGATCGCCCTGCCCTGTGTCTCGCCAATAGCGAGACCGTGTTTTCGGCCTTGAAACGGGCCGTGGAGGAGGCAGCCGCGGCTTGAATTTAAACCGGACAAG
>CM034703.1:46624604-46642357 GCA_020142125.1 Phrynosoma platyrhinos
TTGTGCCGATGCAACCAAAAGGTATCACTTTCTTGTATAATTTCTTACATACATTTTCCACTGAGAAACTAAAGCAGATTCTTTTAACTCTGAAGCTAAACTGAAATGGATCTAAATGATTAATATCATCTAGAATCTCTTAGAGTTAAGATGCAACAGCTACACACTTTACATAAAACAGCTCTCAGATATCTACTTTGCACAATTATATTGGATAGTGTGAGCTTTCTATTATTCTCTCAGCAGCATTTAGTCACAATCTTTATGTGATCACTCTTACTCTTCCTCACTTTTGTGCCTGTCCATCAGTTTTTACCATCCCCATTTTGGCTTATGGCCTCAGGCTACTTTTTGCTTTATTCTAGACATTACTGTTTTAAGTTCAAGTGCCCAAACTTTACGTTCAAGTATTCTTCCTTAAGGTCATGGTGCAGACTGAGGTCTTCCCTTAACTTTTCTTAACTTTCAAAGAAGATTATATGGCAGAGATTTTTCCCCCTTTGAAACTGAGACAAAGCTTATTGCCTGTAAGGGATGACTTAGGATCAGACCAGATATGTGTGTGTGCTAAAGACACACTTATCAGGATGATTGCAGCATAGACTTGACAGTATCTACGTTTAGTACTATGAAAAGTTAGCATTTCCAAATCTCTGAGTTCTGCCTGAAATCTTATGCTGGCTTCTCTCATGTCAAGGTATGGATATAAATCTGTATGGAAGATATTGAAACAGTAGAAGTTTTGACATTTTGTTTGTGAGGTGGCTTTAAAGTCTGGGCACTAATTGTTACCCATTCCCAGATGGCACTGAGGCTTTTCAACTAAATAGGAAGGTGTCCATATGTGTGTACTACATGAATGACATCAAAGCTCCAAAAAAGTGAGGAGTGAGGGGCAAGGATGACATAGGATATCACAGGAAAAAAACATTGATTTGCATCTGTCCCTGGAGTTGTCAGATACAGCTTTGGTGACTCTTGCCTTGATTACATCCTGTTTAGATGGGGCTGCCTTTAATAAGGTGCATGTACTGCATTGATTTTCAGTTGTACATATTGTGTTTTAAAATGATTTTATATCATTTTGAAATGCAAGTTGAACCTCCCTAATCTGAACTGTTTGAGACCAGAAGTGTTTTGTATTTTGGAATGTTTCAGATTTGGAAAATTTGCATATACACAATGAGATCTCTTGGAGATGGGACAGAGATCAAAACATTAAACATTCACGTAATTTTCATTTGCAGATCATATACATATCTTGAAGATAATTTTACCTTAATATTTTTAATATTTTTATGCATGAAACAAAGTTTTTGTATATTGAACCATCAGAAAACAAAGGTGTAACTATCTCAAACCACCCATGTGGACCAATATGGATTGTAGAATATTTTTAATTTCTGCATTCCACATGAGGGAGACTCCCCCTCTGTTGATGCTTTAGTATTGTATCTTATTTAAGTGTGTTTTACCCTTTTCTACTTGTAATTTTAATTCTTGCACCTTGATTTAATTCCTGTGGTGAGCCACCTTAGGCCCCATTTGGGAGAGAAGCAGATGCTTCCACTAAGGTTATACATGAAGTGGTATTTACATATGAGTTTCACTGTTTTGATTATATTCATAGTCATGAAACTCCATGCATGCATCTTAGAGTTGGGAAAAAGCAACCCAAGGGTGGGAATGGTTACATATGTGGAATGTCTCTTACCCTTTTACTAACAGGTTGCTTGGAGGAATATACACACTGGAATTCTTATATCCCAAGCAAGGAAAGAAGACTGGGTACAGAGATGACTGGTAAATGCATGTTGACCCACAGTGCCATTTGCAGCCCAGCCACATTTATACCATTGTTTCTCTGGGATTCCCTTTTCAGCTATGTTGATTCTCTGGCTCTAAATTCAGGGCTACTTCAGCTCCCCTTTAACATATTTTCTCCTTAGAAGCCTACACTGATCATCTGGTTTCCCATTCAGTGGTTTGCATATCTCCATTGTCCTGCTACCACCACAGATACAATTGTATTTGAAAACTTGTATTGTCACTACTGTAGCCAGTCAACAGACTTGTGTGTGAGAACAACTGCTATTGTATAAAAAAGAAGAGAAATACGGAAATATATTATCTCAGAAGAGCATTGTCTTATATGTTGCTGTTCTTCAAATAAAGAACTACTTGCCTAATCTACTCACCTAAGTACCTAACTTAAATCCAGTTTCACCACTAACTGAAACAACACATGATGTTGACCCTATTTTCTATAGCTTCTCCAGTCTGCCACAACCACAAAAACCTCTCCTCTGCTGTCAAGACTCTACTGTCAAGACTAGTTACATAAACTGTGCAATACCTGCATGTACATTTACACAATATCATAGACCATGATACCTTAATGCAGGTCATGTAATATAGAAACAATATTTATAGACTACAGACCATCACATGGCCCACATCCCAACTCTTGTTTGCCCCGCCTGTGTAGCATCATAAGGATCTACCCTTGGTCTCAGGTTTTGGCTATGAAATATCAGTGAATGGAATGTTACTAACCTGATAGCCCTCAGTAAAATATTTGTCTAAGAGCAGAACTGGATGAGAAGCACCTTCAGTGGCCTTCCCTCTTTTGCAGTATTGCCAGTCTGCACAACTTGCCTTGCACAAACTTGCAAAATCTATCAAATTAATTCAGTGTCCCTGTTCTTTATTTCATATGGGGTGGGAGGGATGGGTGGAGGGATCGGGATATTTAAATGTATTTTAATTATTGTATTTTAATTGTTGTGAGCTGCCCCGATTGCTATGCAGAGGGGCGGGATAAAAATAAAATTTATTATTATTATTATTATTATTATTATTATTATTATTATTATTATTATTAGTCAACCTTATGGAAATTAAAAAAAATACATCCTTTGAATTTAAGGCATATAAATTAATTTTTGCAGTTACACCTATACAAGCTATTGAAATTTGATGGTCCTGAAATTTCAGGGACTTGGCAAAGTTAGTTTTTTTTTAAATTAGATTTCCTAGAAACCCCCAGCCTCCATGAGCCATCAGTCACTATTCTGTTGGGGGGCATTATAATCTAAAAGTAACTTTTCCAAGCTCTATGCAATGCACATAGTGCAATCATCAAACACAGCCCTTGAACTCAGTGACCAACTCATCTAACTCCAAAGCCAGCTCAGTTTGAGGAAGCAAAACTCATTCCTCTAGATGCCCAAGCTATAGATTCCAACAGTGACAGGAAGTTGGAGTGGATGACACTTGGGATATCTTCCAGCTATAAACCCATAATTTCCCTGCCTTTTCTAAATGTGCTGTACTGTTTGATTACTCCCCCCCCCAATCTGGCTTGCTTGCCTCTATAAATGGAACAGTGCAGTGCTATGGGAGCGGGGAGGGAAAAGTTAAATCTCCAGTGCGAAGGGCATAAGGTAGGAGAAGGAGTCAGTTTTTGTTCATCTCTCCCTGCATGTTTCTTTTAGTGATGACTAGTGGTGACTCTTTATTAGCAAACATACACATGAAGTTTATGCCTTGGAGAAAGCCATTTGGAAGAATTCTGTCCTAAGTAGCTTCTAAATTGCAGTTTTTGAATAAGAGTGTGAAAGTAATTTTGAAGCTTCAGATATCTGAAATATTTCCACCAATTTTAATGAAATTGTTATCAATTTTCAGTTAAATTTAAAGCAAAGCAAAAAGCAAAGCAGCTTCATTTATATACACCGCTTCATATCGCGCATGGGATGTCTAAGCGGTTTACAACTGTGAGCTGATTGCCCCCCAACAATCTGGGTACTCATTTTAGTGACCTCGGAAGGATGCAGGCCTGAATCGATCCTCAGCCCTGGCTGGTATTGAACTCGCAACCTTGTGGTCTGTGAGTGAGTGGCTGCAGTACAGGCATTTAACCACTGCACCACCAGGGCTGTTTTGCTAATGGTCTTACCATCTTAACATATATTAACCTTTGGGTTCATATCCTAATTTCAATCTACTTTGTTGGTTTAATTAGACACTGTGACTGAAATCTGGCATTGTTCCAGCTGGTTTGTCTCAGAATGATCTACCTCATAGGGTTGTTTTGAGAGTGAAATGGAGAGGAGAGCCATGTAAATTGCATCAGGCTCATTCAAGGAAATAAGAGGTATGAATGTATTCTAAATAATGCATAATTAAATGTTTCTAGCACTTTGTTTTTAGGATACTCCTTACTCCTCATAATCTTCCCATCCGTTACTTCTTAAAAAACTCCCAGGATTAGGTTCTTAGGGCCCTCCAAGTGTATGACACATTTTTTGAAAACTGTGTTAATCTCTCCCAGTTTAATCATAAGGAAAAAAAAGATAAGTGTACTTGTTTTCATTGAATCAGATTTTAAAATGAATGATGTGGCAGTCAATTGAAAAATGGATACACTTTATGAGATTCCTTCAATGAAGTGGCATTCTAGCAGTCAGGAAATTCAAGTCATGAATAGAAAAAGTAAAATACAGATTTGTAGCAAGAATAATGTATTCAAAATATAGCAGGTATTGATTTCCACAAAAGAAACACTGTGAATGGTTTCATCCCTTCAAAAAAGAAGAGTTCTATGTAAATATTGCAAATACCTAATTATAGCTGTTAAATGGAATGCATCCTATCATTACACAAAATACTATAGTGCTGCTAATTTACCAGTGGAACAGTTGGTTACAATTGCTTACAAACCTTTATCTGCATATGTTGTACTTAGTATTTTTCTACTTTAAAGTTCAGTATTCCTGTGGCCACCCTGCTGATTTTAGTATCTTGCACATTCTGTTGTTTTAGATATAATTGGAAATGGTCATTTTTTTATTTTTTATTTTTACATTAAGGACACTACTTTAGTTTTTCTTTTAACGACGTGCAATTCTAAGAGAGCCATGCTTATGGATTACTGTTTATCCATAAGTTTGCTTTGATTAGATACACTAGTGAGCAGCTATTTCTCCATACATGGCCTGACAGAGAGAATGTTTAAAAGGGCTTATGCCACAAGAGTTCATCTCTTTGCCACTTGAATGGGTTTATGTTTCACAGTCTTTTGTTTTATCACCCCAGCAAAAAGGAGAAAGAAACACTAGTAACATCACATTGCCATTGATTATGGCTTGTCTGCTCTGTAGGATTTTGCCCTAAGCACATTAGCTTGTTCAACTTTCAGCAGATCGATAAATAATGACTGAATTCAAACTGTTTCTGAATACAAGATGTGAAGCCATCAGTCTCTTCCTTTCCTTTTCTTCCTAATCATCTCTTCACCCTTTTCAAGGAAATCAATACACATTTCCATCAGCATTTAGAGTTTTAGTAGGAAGTATTTTCTTCAATGTAAGTGTTGTGTTAAGGGGCAAGGTGACCATTGGTTTTCTAGCATTCAGGATTGTATGGAAAGCAAAAACTGCAGGTGAGCAGCATTTTAATGTTTCAATCCTTTACAAATAGAAATAAAAAAAAAAACACCATACCATTTTCTTTCCATGTCAATTTCCATTACCACTGAACAATAAAAGCTAAAGAGCCCAGCTATTTCTCAAGAGAATTGGCTCACAAATAATAATTGCTTATTAAACTGTTCTTCTCAGGGAAGATTGGAACGGGTGATTACTTTGCAACTAATTTCAAAAAGAATATATACTGTTACTATCTATTGGCTAGTGATTTGGTATTCCCATACATATTTGATGGGTGGAAAGAGTAAACTCATTAAATAGTCCTTAAAAGTATTCACTGTGACTGATGGGAAAATGCCTTTTACCACTGGATTTAAAAAGCAAGAAATCACATCAGCAATCTCTCTTATTGGGATGCATATCAAATTTTCTAAATACTGTATCATTGTCTATCAGTAAAGGTCAGATTTAAGTAGATCCATTTTGAAGAAAAATGAATAAAGAGACAAGAAATCAATAATAAAGTGCTGAAGGAAATATTGATCTCATTGAGTACGTACAATATTTATGACAACTCATGTAACTATGCTGGGTTTTAAATGGTGTCTATAAAATTACTGCTTAGAAGCACAAAAATAATTTTGAGGGTTGAGCAAAACTAAACATCTCATATAGTTATATGTAATCCACCAATCCTGCATGTTTAATCAATGTTAAAATCACATCAGATTCAGGTAAGTTTCTATATGTCTGCAGACTAAATCTGTCACATTCCCTTATTCTCCCCTATTTTTACTGGAATGTTTTTCTGAGTCATTATTTAGGCATTAGAGCATGGAATGGTAGAATTATGAAATTTTATGCACACACACACACACACACACACATGAACACATTACACACACACACAATTTCACACAGTAATTTTCATATTCAACTAAATTAGATGAATGTCATTGCAATTAAAACACACACCTAAGGCAGAATGTTATTTTTATGATGATATAGGTAAAAAGGAAGTAAATATAGTACTAGCTTCTTGGGGGCTAGTTAACAAGTAAAGAAGTCTGTTATTCTGATTGCTATACAGAGGGCCTTTGCAGACTGCAAGAAATAGTGCACATTAAATTGAGGCACTGCCCTGGATCAGTGCTAGAGAATCATGGAAACTGTAATTTATTGTGGCACCAGAGCTCTCTGACAGAGAAGGCTCAATGTCTCAGAAAAAAATACAATTCCCATGACTCCCTAGCACTAAGCCAGGGCAGAGCCTCAATTTAATGTGCACTATTTCTGGCAGTCTGCAAAGGCCCTCTTAGAGTCTACTTCCTATTGGTTGGGAAGTAAAAAACAGGAAATTGTAGTGGATTGTTACTTGGAGTGTATTACAGTAGGGATGGATAATGCAATGTCTTCCAAATATTGTTGAGTATCACTATCCAAGACAGCAATGATCCAACAATATGTTCAGGGCCACAGTTTCCCCATCCATGAACTAAAAAAAAAAAAGCATAATTGTTTTCATGGAATTGCATTTTAAATAGTCAATAAATCTGTACTGAAACACACCTTTCATGTGGTATAATGAAGCATCTGGTAATGAATGGCCAAGGTTTCAACATGCCATATTTTCTCAGTGCTGTTGGTACACTTGTTGTCATCCCAGAGAGTAGTAGAACAAGCAGATGAACCCAGGAAATCTGGACCTTAGAAAAATAAGAGTTAGAAGGACAACAGTATAGAATTAGAGAGCACTAAAAAGCAGAGACTGGAAGAGAAATTGGCCAGAAATGTGGAGTAGAGGATAGGTTTGAAAGGAGGGGTATGAGGAGAAGTGGCAGAAAGAGACACAAATGGTTAAGATATTCAATAAATTACAACAGGCATTGACAAGTCAATTTATAACTGATCCAATTACACTTTTGACATAACTCTGCCCCCTATTTGTAATAATCTGCAGGGTTGTTATTGTTAGTTTTTTTTGTCTATATGCACATTTTTTAATATATATATATATATATATTGAAACAAACTTCTTCCAATGTATATATTGAGAGAATGTATTGTTGGGATATGCAGACTGCAGAAATCTAGAATACACACATGCAGAGTAGATGCATGTAGACAGGAATGCCCAGAAGATGGTCTTCTGTGAAGAAGCTTGCTCCAGACGGCTCAGAAAAAAATCCTCCCACATGCAGGTACTGCTTTCAGCTTGCTGAAATGAATAGCTAAGCAGCGAGACTTCTTTCAATGAGGGCTTTAATCTTTGTTGCAAATATTTACAAAGATATACAGAGTACCAGACATCCATCTTGAATACTCACAGCTATACAGACTAACAAAGTGCTTCACCAACCACCAACTACAACTAACCAACAACAGAGATTATGACTCTCTCCCATATATAGGTGGTCTTCTTAAGAATATGTGACAACCATGCACTAATGAAACCTTGCTGGTTTCATCCCAGTGCCTGTTGCATCAGACATCCCATGATGCATATCTGGCTTGTCTCATCCACTGTGCATCAGACTTCCTGTGATGCCCAGCTTACCAAATGCTGACTCATGTTCCTGCCACTTGAACTGTAATAACCCTGTTACCATTGCTCCAGTTCCTTTCAGTGGCCACATCCATCTAGTTTTCCAGACCAGGGTGCCACATGATCTTGATATGTATTATATCCTACAATTTTGAAAAGCATATATATAGCAATATTTTATGTTGCTAAAGTCAATGCAAAATTTGAAGTTAAGTATGCTTCAGCCTGCACATGCATTGGGCTGATTTGTATCAAATCTCTTAAATATCAAATCCTTCAAGCATCTGTAGATAACAAGCTGCAAAGAATTTCCATTATAAATTGGCCTATAAGAATAGAAAAAAAATGCTTTTGGCACTATATGATGCATAATATATTTGATGTGGACAAAGCAGCTGATAAGAATATCAGCAGGCATAGGAACACTATACCCTCCATCCTAGTACTCCAGAGTATATAGAATGAAATCTACAAGAAGTAAAATCTTGCCTGAACACCTTTATGATAAAACATGTCTAAAAATTAGGGAGGGGTGGAGGAAAGAAAAGGGAAAATACCAATGTTGCAGCACACATTATTGCAACTGCTCTTTTTTGTTTTTAGAATATTTTTATGTGTTCATATAAAGTATGGGCAACAACAGCAGCAACAACAACAACACCTAATATTTATCTTACTTACCTTTCTCCAAGGTTCAAGGCAGAGTACAACACAGCTTAAAAAACAATATATAACTAAACACATGAAACCATTTAAACACATAAACATAGGATTAAGATGACCATTACATATTCATATCATCGAGACATAAATATAAAAATATACCAATTTAGAATTCATAGTTTATAACTGACAGGATAGCCCTGCCAGAAGAGATAGGACTTTAATACTGTTTTAAATTCAGACAGCATGTAAGAGACATAACATAAAAAGAATCTTGATACCAAAGTATTATATTAAATTCCATAGATATTCATTATTTGTGGGGTTTATGAATGTATGAAATCAGTAAAATGTGTGAATAAAAAAAGGTGGTCATAATGTAGTCATCTGATCCTATCAAGATGGCTTTTTTGGAGTGTTTTATTAATATTCATGCAAACATCAGTAATGTAGAGTGGAGATGGCAAGCTAGTGCCATTCAGATGTTTTGAGCTGAACTTTCCAGAAGTTCCATGCACATGGCCAATGATCATGGACAGCACCATGAACTAAAACCAGTTGTACCACAATAACATGCATACATTATCTCCTGTAGTACCCTCTTAGGGTACGTAGCTATTAAATCCTGCAGAATTTTTCAGCCTAGTTAGATCTAGGCCTTATGAAGTGCCTCCAGTAAGATTGGAAACTGTAATTCACAGTTGCAACTTCATCAGATGACAGGGGGAAAACAATTTCAGCTCACTCCTACCATTTATGTCAGGGACAAAGGAGACATAGTTCTTCCGCCCCCTTTAATATGCCCTGAATTAAAATTTTGAGAATCCAGAATTCAGTAAAATGTAGTTTAGCCTACAGGGTGCCATGGGAGCCCATAATGGCCCACAGGCCCATGTATGGGCCCCCAGACCACCCACAGTTACCCACCCACCCCATCTAATTGGAGATATCAGTTCATATGAGACATTCTACTTGCAAATGTACACAATGTAGAGCAACATCTGGGAAGAATAATAGACTAATTAAATCAATGGAACTTACTTAAGTGCTGATTTACAAAGTTCCCATTGATTTAATGTGACTACTCTACATGGGACTTACAAATGGATTTAGGGCATATTCATATCACACAAGCAATATTTTCTATTTTAAAAAAACACAATAAGAGATAAGAAAAAGATTATATTTTTTAAAAAAATCTTTAATTCTAATTATGCATTCCTTAGATGAAAACAAAGGTCCTTAAGTCTTTGGTGGATGGTGTGAAGTAATATAGAGGTTTCTTACAGTTAAATGAACCTGTCACTATTCATAATCTGATGTATCAGTCTTGTAGTAAAAACAGAAGTGTTATGTATCTAATTGTCCACTTTGTACATGTGTGAAAGTTTGGGGATTCAATTATCCAGCAGCATATGGATATTTACAAAATAGAAATATTTACACTCTCCAAGATTTTATCTCATATTTGTGTGTGTGTTTATTTTGTTTTTGTTTTTTTAATGTATAGTTAGAATGTGAGAGCTTGATACTGAGGGGGAAATTCAAAACAACTGCACCCTTAAACTCTCTCCCTCCCCCACTCTCTGAGTCTAGATTAAGTATGGAACTTATAATTGTCCAAGAGAGCAAATGGTATATATGTTATTAAAATCACACAGTTTATCAAGTTGTGCCATACAGAAAATCAGTACAGCAGTCATTCAGAAGGAAGTGACATGACATGACAAATTCCAAGTTCAAAACCCATTCACAGTTGAGGGTTCCAAGATTTTACCTAGAAAACATATAGATTGAAATTGTGAATTCATCTGGTGGACTGCTGTGAAAGTCTTGTTTTCAGGAATCCAGATACACTCCTTTTCAGGTGTAAAAAGAAACAAAACTATGAAATATAATCTTCAATGACTGGTAGGCCATACAAAGTTTATAGATGGGACAGGCCTGTTTTACACAACAGAATTGTTGGTTGGCTGCACCATACTTTCATCTAGAATCCTGGTCTAGCCCTAAAACTTAGGGCTGAAATAGAATGGTGGAAAGGGCAACTTGAAGGTGACCCTTGTGAAGGCAGATACGGGCTGCGGAAATTGTACTATCTAGCTATCTAAACAGATTGGCTCAAATTCTGGTGTAAGCATTTGGACTCTGTAACAAAGAGTGTCTTATTCTGTCACTCAGCCTCTGGAGAGCTCTAGATGGGTCTCCATCTTGATATAAATTGCTTCTATATCACATTTCACACAACAATAAAGGTATCACTTTTGAATTTTGAATTTTGTTTAATTTTTCTGTATGGCCAGCATGGCTACCCCCTGAATAAACATTTGCGACAGTTGATGATGAAAATATGGAGACTTTCCACATGATGGCACCAATCTATGCTGCTCTTATTTAAGTCAAATCCAGTGGAAAGTAGTAGTATACTTACTGCTGCTGCTAGGAAGAAAAAATGGGACTATGCAATTTTCCAGCAGAACATATTATGATAACAATAAAACAAATTGATCATATCAGAAATATTCATACCAGGGTTGTAGTTTATGCAGTCCATGCCAACCAAGATCCTCCTCCTGGCTCCAGCATGGCCTCCAAAGATCCCAGAGTCCCACCCATTGCTGGGATTCTTTTTTCTTAGTCTAAAAATATAGAATCACACCCCAAGAAACTTCCAGGAGCACCTATCCATTTCAATTCTACTCTGCATCCTCTTTACATTTTGGGAGGTAGGATGAGACGGCATATAGCTTTTTTAAAAAGTTGACCATTAAGTATAAAAAAAGTCACTTCTCATTAGGAAGGTCATATTCCAAAGTTTCTGTTTACCCCATTTTAGAAGGACAAAATGAACTGCTTGCACAGTTTTCATATTTTGATTATTTGAATGTAGGAGCAACAGGTTAATGGAATTTCTATACCATGAAAATTTAACAGCTGACAACAGATACCAAAGAACATTCCCTGGTTATCTCTCAGTATACTATTTAGAATCTACTGCATATACTTGACTATAAGTCAACCTCATATATACGTTGAGAGCAGGTTTTGGGACAAAAATTATGGATTTTAATATGACCCATGGATGTCGAGGGTAAAACTTAGGGGCATGAAACAAAGAGTCTAATTAATAAATCAAAGGAAAATAATGCCAATAATTTACAAAATTCCAGAAGGCATTATTGGTTGTGCTTACACTACATGGGTGAGAGAGTAAAGAAGGGTTGGGTCAATGCTTCCAGGACAGGTTACACTCTTGCCTTTCATCAAGGGTTGGTTTCTTCTTTAAAAAGAAGAGTTAAACTACAGTACTTACATTGATCCATATATAAGTCAGCTCAATTTTTTGGGGTCACTATTTTTATAGTAAAATATATCCAGTGAGAATTGCTAATGGATATACAGTATATACAGTAAATATATCCAGTGAGAATTGCTAGTGGATCCAGAAAGACAATATGCTTAGTAATTAGAACAATAGATTGAAATGTCTTTCTTTTTAATAACAGGTGAAATTCACCAGAGGATTATCTTGGTTGGATGCATCTCCAACAGTTATTTCTGTATCTATACTATACCATTAAAGCAGTATGATAGTACTGTAACTGCAGTAGTTCCATCCTATGAAATCTTGGGACTTCTACTTTGGTGTAGTTACAATAATCTAGTTCTATAATTATATAGCAGAGAATACTAACTACTTAAACAAAACACAAATCCCAAGGTTCTTTAGGGTAAACCCATAACAGATAACGTGATATTGAATATATAACGGTATAGTGTAGAAACATCTTCTGATGTCCTAGATCAGGGATAGGCAACCTTTCCCCTTTAAGGGCTGAGGGACTTCAGCTCCCAGAATCCCGAGAGCTATTGTCCAACATGGGACTACTGGCCAACATGGCTGAGGCTTCTGGGAGCTGAAGTCCCTCGGCTCTTAAAGGGGAAAGATTGCCTATCCCTGTCCTAGATCATATCTTGTATTAGAGATGTAAATAACATTTTGAAACTTTCTCATCCATGATGAGAAAGGCTAACTTGACATATTGAGTGACTCTGTCAAAAAATGAAAAGTTAGCCACTGTGAGGTGTTGTTTTTTGTTTGCTTGTTTGTTTTGCATTTTTATACATTTTACAAAATTTCACATATTTCTTTTGTAAAAAATAAATTATAGAATTTTACAAGAAAAAGCATTTCCCCACAAAAGCTGTATTTTGTTGTTAGTTTTTTTGTTGTGTAAAACCTGTAGCTTTTGCATGTGAAAATCCTTAAATGTCTTCTAAAAAAATGAGAGAAGGGGTTGGTTTTTAAAACCTTTCTCTTCATTCATCCCAATGATATATTGAAAATCAATTATAAATACCTTCTTGTTTCTTTTAATTGCTATCAGAACTAGATGACATTTGAGGGTGCCATAGCCTTGAGGAAACCAAGAAATATCACATGAAAACACTTTGTTTACTTCCCGGCAGTAGTATATAGAAGAGGCTTCAGGTTCATGATGTCTTTCTACAGGCATCTACCTGATCTCATTTTGGGGTCTTTCACATATCCAAATACTGCACAATAATCCCACTTTAACTGCAATTGCTGTATTCTGTGGAATCCTGAAGTTTGTACTCTGGTTACGAACTAGAGCTCACTGACTAAGAATTCTAAATGCCTCTCTTAAATTACAAATCCGAGAATTCCACAGGAGGGAATCATGGCAGATAAAATGGAATTGTAGTGGTATATTTGTCTAGTGTAAAAGCGCCCATGATTTTGCAACCCAAAGAAGATTGGGCATAGTTCATACATGGATGCAAAGTTACCAGGGACTACCAGGGATTTTCAGCTAGGTCCAGGAAAGAATCCTGAATAACAACCTGGACAGCCATTGTCAGTCAAAATTGACAAAATTGGACTTGATGGGCCAATGGTCAGAATCACTATGAAGCAGTTTCCTACATACAACATTTGGGCTGCCGAAAGCTCCTTTAAAATTGACCTGAGTTTTGGTCATACAGGAAAGAGAGGAAAAGCTGCTGGACTGAGATGTTTCCTTTTTAAATACTTTTCCACTGCTGTGATAACTATGAGAGGGAGCTAAAAAGTTCTCAACTCAACCAAGAAGTGGATGAACTAAAGCCATGAAATTTGCAAGCTATTCCACATATTCACCCTGAGGTTCTATGCACTTGGCACATCATTTCTCAACCTTCAATTTTTTAAAAAAACACCTGACGTGTGGTCACTGAAATACTGGTCTGCTGCTGCTGTCATCTCTGAATCATCCAAAATTTTCCTTCCTTCCAAACATTTTTTAAAGGTTTGGAAACAGGAAATAGTCACATAGAGCAAGATATGGTGAATCTACACACTCAAACCTCAAATTCTTTGAAACATCCATAGTCTTTCCAGTTCTGTGGAACAGTTCCTGACAGTGAGAGCTGTTGAACAGTGGAACACACTCCCTCAGAGTGTGGTGGATTCTCCTTCTTTGGAAGTCTTTAAACAGAGACTGGGTGGTCATCTGTTGGGGATGCTTTGATTTTAAGTTCCTGCATGGCAGGAGGGTTGGACTGGATGGTCCTTGTGGTCTCTTCCAACTCTATGATTTTATGATTCTATGATACATTGTCCTGCAAAAAGAGAACACAATTTCATATATTCCCTCACCATTTTTCCTTCAATGCCTCCTTTAACCAGAATAATAACTTAGAGCAGTATTCTGCATTAACTGTTATTATATTCATAACAAATAAATAGTTGTATTTGACTCCACAGTTGGGTGACTGGATTATCATTGTCTCTGGCTGGAGTGGATACTGACTTGCATATCCATGGAAAGAAAAAAAAAACCTTTATGCAGATTTCTTGGTACTCCCAGATTGGATCTCTTTTTTGAAATGAATTGAGATGTACAAAAATGCATGAGTATTTTTAAAGTTGTACAAGTCTTTAAGGAGAGACAATAATATGCATTTTATTTACTAATAAAATGGGGCATATCAGTAGCTAGCATTAGTAATTTCAGTTTGTTGTTGTGTGCCTTCAAGTAATTTCTAACCTATCTGGACCTTCAAGTCATTTCCAACTTTAGGTGAACTCATCATAGGGCTTTCTTGGCAAGCTTTATTCAGAAAGGATTTACCATTGCCCTGCTCTGAGGCCATGATTTGCGAGTGGGTTTTTGTAGCTGCATCAATATTTGAACCCTCTTCTCCCAGATTCTTTGTCCAGCATTCAAACCATGCTACTTCCCAAATAATTTCTGTAGAAGTTGATAATGTTACTAATACATTTTCAGAAGCTTTATGCTAAGTGTTATGATAACCAGAAGATTAACAAAATTGATATATTTGTCATTTTATATACAAAGATCACTTGCATTGCAGTTTAATGGGATCTAAGTGTGCCTCATCTTAAATGGTCCCTGTTTGTTTTTAAGTCTTTAAGAAGCAAGTTGAATGAAACATAGCATTTACAAGCTCATGAATAGATCTTTTGCAATTTTCTTTCAGTACAATTCTCTTTTTTCTAAAGATTTATTGTACTACTTTAATTATCATAGATTTTTATTTTTCCATGAATATAACCTGAGTGAGTAGAATTGCTATTCATTGTTATTATCATTCTTCTTTGTGCATTATTCTGAAGATAATTACGTTGGCATTGACTGTATTTAAATTTCTATTATGCCCTTCATCCTTATCGACCATCGCTATCTTAAAAATTGAGAAATGGTAGCTACTAAAAGTAAAATCAAAATAAGCAAATTAATAAATGTGCATATAATGAATGAATGATTGTCATGTTGCACAATGAGGGGATGGTAGAAAGTGCATGAAAGAAGATGGATGCAGATGAGAATATGCCATATTGTGCTTGCATATCCTCCCAAGAACAAGAAAAAAATATCATTCTTGCCTCAGGGACAGCCTCAAATATTTTGCTGCTTGAAACAGAAGAGCAAATGGTCCACACACCAAGTCAAGCTGCATTGTACTCAACAGCTGTCCAAGTTATTTTAGTAAGTGAGGCAGAAAATCTCATAAGCACTACCCCTTAGAAGTGGTGGCACAGTGGTTAAATTCTGCTACTGCAGCTACAACATTGTGAGTTCGATCCCGGAGGGATCCAGACTTCCATTCTTTCATAGGTTGGAAACATGAGTATCCAGCTTGCTGGGGGCAATTGGCTTACACATTGTAAACCACTTAGAGAGTGCTGAGTTGACTATGAAGTGGTATAGAAATGTAAAAGCTATAGCTAATTGCTGTTGCTTGGGGAAAATCCAGCCATAACAAATGAAATAAATAATCACTTTCTTCCCTTTTGTGACACCACAAATCTACTTTTTGAAGTGGTTGCCTTATTCTACCTATGATAGAATGGCAGCATAAGCCTTGTTTCAACTGCTTCTTACTCCATACCAGAAGTAGAAATTGTATGGCCTGTGGGATGCATGCAAAGGCCTTTTGTGCAATACCTGGAGCCTCCTCACGCTATGCCAGAATATGGAAACCTTCAGAGGTTTCCACGGGTGTAGTATAATATTGTCCTTCTCCTACCCCATATATTTTTAAAATCTCAAATAGTATTTTGATCACTTGCTGTATCATCGGAAAGGGTAGGTGTAGTCCATAGAAAGACACCTCCCCAACTTGTCGGGAGGGGTTTCTTGTTGCACTGGCCATATAAGGACATGAGAGGCCTGACTGGACAAGCGCTCAGGGGCCTCTGCATACCTGCACGCTTGGCCCAATCATGTTGCTTGTTTGAGTTAAGGAACTCTCACAGTGATTGTATTCTTGCAAGACTTCCCACGAGAGTTTGTTCTTTATATCTTTGCACTGCCACATGGCAGCAGCCATTTTAGAGCTTGAATTGAGTGAGTCACATTGCTCTGCTCTGTGCTCTGGCTGCTCGCTTGGCTTGCAAACTTCTGGCTTGCTGCAACTGGTTTTTGGCTGACAATTACTTATTCCTCTTCATAGTAGGAGTTCTTAATTTAAATTCTCCCTGTGTACTGTGAGGAATAGGCTGAGTGAGGCTGTTGGGCCGGTTCTCTCAGGCCTGAAAAGGACCTTCACATCTCCAACACTCAGAGGGCTGCACACTTATCCGAGGTGGGTGCACAGACCCAGAGCTTGATCTCAGGCCCAGCGGCGCCCCGGCTACCTTGGTCTGGTAAGGTCGGGACCCCATCACTGATTTGGGAGGGTTTCTTATACTTCTCCCTAGCGGTGAGTGTGTGAAGGCAATACTTGTGAGGTAGGGTGCCTAATAGGACCCTTGGTGGACACCTTTCCTGGTTGGTTGTTGCCAGTGATGCTTCCTGGCTATCTGTGTCTCTTGTTAAGACTTGGGGAAGGGTGGCCTTTGGCCTGGTGGTGCAGGGTGCCTAATAGGACCCTTGGTGGACACCTTTCCCCCTGGTTGGTTGTTGGCAGTGATGCTTCCTGGCTATTTGCATCTCTTGTTGAAATTTGGGGAAGGGTGGCCTTTGGCCTGGTGGTAGTCATCCAAGGTTTGGTGACTGTGCTTTGGACCCGTGTTTACACTCACTGGGGGGATTGATGCCTCGCAGTAAGGCCCAATCTAAGAGGTGCGCAGCTCTGGCTGTGCATGGCTCTAGTCACTCTGCTTCGAAGAGGCCTTCCCAGTCTACCAGCAGAGATGATGAGATTGCTGCTCAGCTAGCACAACTGGGCAAAACAGTACAGGCCTGTGTGGTGGTCTGTAATCAGCTTGCCCAGAAGGGGCTACAGGCTACAGCCGCCAGCCCTATTGCCAACACTTCTGGCAACCTGGACACAGAAGTGCTGCTCCCTCCTTCTGTACCTGACTCTCAGGTAATTGCTGCTACACCGGATCCTTCAGTGGTTTTGGCTATAGAGGTGGGGCAACTTACTATAGCTGATGTGTGGGAACTCCTAAAAAGGGTTCCAGGTGTGAAGATTCAGGGTGCTGTTGCCCCTGTTTCTGAGCAGCCCACTGTGGCAGATCTATATATAACCTCTTGCAAGGAGTGGTTCTTCCAGGTGCTGGTGCAGTGGAGCAAACCCATGATGAGCAATGGAGAGATCAGGCAACGGCTGCTTCATCTCTGCCCAACACCTGAGCTGTT
>CM034703.1:46675329-46697488 GCA_020142125.1 Phrynosoma platyrhinos
ACAAGGGCCATCCAGTCCAACCCCCAAGTTTGGGAACTCCCAAACTTGCTGTGAGGCATGATGTCTAGTTAAACACAAGTTAAACTAACAAGGCTGTTTTGGGTTATAGTGTTCCTTTAAGGGCTACAACCCTTCAGATAGCAATAAGAATAGAAAACAACCCCAATGACATAAATGAGTCCCAATAAAATTAAATGTAGCGGGCTCTAATAAGCAGAATATATATATATATATATATATATATATATATATATATATATATATATATATATGGCTCAGTCCTTCCTTTTTAGCATTCCAGAATTTATAAATTGAAAAAACAATGTTTCAATATTAACATTGTAGACTTATTCTGAGTGAGGGCAGGAATCTGAAATAAGCTTCTTCAGTGTTGGAATTGAAAATGTTGTTGTTGTTAACTGCCCTTGAGTCAATCTCGACCCATGGCTACACTATGGATGAAACATCTCCAAGACCCTCTGTCCTCCACTGCTCTGCTTAAATACTGCAAACCCATACCCATGATCTCCTTAATAAAGTCCATCTGGCATGTGGCGTTCCTCTCTTCCTACTTCCCTCCACCTTTCCCAGCGTTATTGTCATTTCTAATGAGTCTTCTCTTTTCATGATGTGAGAAGGACAAATGCAATTCTAAGTAAATAAAAATAGTTTCTCTCACACTACTGACAAACCTTTTTGAAGCAAATGCATGTGGGGTCTGAATGTATTTAGCTCCTTCTATCAAGAAATAGTTATTGAGTTATCAAAATATAATGCAAAATATGATATTTAAGGAAAGGTCAGAAAGAAAAAAGTGAAGAAGTTTGAGAAACTTAAAATGTCAAGATATACAAGAAAGAGCTAGTAAATAAAATCATTCTAAAGTTTAAATTCCACTTGAAAACAAGTAATGGTGAAATTGATGGGGCTTGAATCCAAGCAAATATGCTTCTAATTGGGGTTCTAAAAAATTAGTCATTTATTTTCAATACCTGATATTAAGATGCCTGATCAAGTGTTATGTTGATCCATTATGGCATTCCTGACTATATCTCTTGTTCTCACACTTTTAAATTCTACCCGGTACAGTAATTTTTTAATATTCTTTCTTACTCATTTTAAGCTTCAGTGACCTGATATTGTACTTCATCATATATGATTTCAGCTTGGAAGATTGTAATTTGTAACAGTTAAAACTATTACTATTCACTATAAGACTTGTCCCTGATTCATGCTTCTTGTATCCCATGTTCCTATAATATGTGTTGTGCAGCTTTGGACTGTTCTTTCACCTCTGAGCAAGTCAACAGCTGAGTGTCTTTTCAGCTTGAGTTAAGCTGCATCATTGGTCAGAGTGCTACTCACAGTTGTCTTCTGCTGTACCCGTGTAGCTTGTTGAGTGACTTCTGACATGGAAGTTTCATCTTCTGTACTATCTCTCATTCATTTTGGCTTGTTTCATCATAGCATTTTCATGGTAAAAGATATTCAAAAGGAGTTTACAAAGCTTCCTGCTACATGGTACTAACAAATAACAATTATGGTGCCACTACCATTGTCTCTGAAAAATTCTTTGCCAGTGTCACCCCCCCCCCCCACACACTAGTGTGCAACCAGTAGCTGTTTAGCACATTTATGGCTCCTCAGCAAAAGTCTGTCTGATATGGAATAACCTACAAGCAGCAGTATTACAATCAATACAGCCTCTTGCCTCATAAGAACACACAATTCTGCCACTACAGGAAGGTAGCACCATCTAAAATTTATTAATAATTTTATTTGAAAATGGATAGCTTTTTGTTTTCACAACAGTAATTTTTTTAAAAAATAATACCTCAGTTTGAGTTTGTTACGATTGGTTTTTGATATCAAGATCCCTTTGGATTTCTTTCAGAAGCCCTAGGCTGGAAAGGTCCTTCATCGCTATAAGTTCAAAGTGAGCACATCACGTAGGCACTCCAAGGTGAATCTGCATTTAAACCATTTGCAGATCAAAAAGGCCAGGCTTAGCAAAGCAAAAGGAGCTTCATTTATATACCGCTTCATATCACGCTATGGGATGTCTAAGCGGTTTACAACTGTAAGCTCATTGCCCCCCCAATAGTTGGGTACTCATTTTAGTGACCTCGGAAGGATGCAGGCCTGAGTCTAGCCTGAGTCCTGGCTAGTACTGAACTCACAACCTTGTGGTCTATGAGTGAGTGGTTGCAGTACAGGCATTTAACCACTGCACCACCAGGGCTCCTTAGGAGCTGCAAAACAGGACATTCACACCTGAAAAGATTTATGAGCCAGTCAGGATGTGTCCTTAAGGTGAGGAAAAAAAATCTACATCCCATCTCCCCTCTTCTGGAAATTGCCCACTTCAAAGCATAGCAATCAGAATCCTTTGATATACAATAGCAACTCTTCACCTCCAGGGTATAAATACTCCCCAAAATCTCAGGGAAAGTGGGGGTCTGGATAGATTTCATGATGGTCCTGTACCATTCATGATCTCTAGCTAGAGTCTCTGGCTCTACCTATTGTTCTTTTTGGTTGAGACTATTCATTGTTGGAGTAGCATCTTTGTAGGTAATCATTACCATTAGAAAGCCTCGTGTTCCTATTCAAACTAACTACTTTATTTCCTCAGTTCTTGTGGGTGTGCATGTATGCTTTGGTGTCCTTGTATGCTTGAATCCCTAAATAAAGCTTTGTCTTTATATCAGTCTCTTCTCTAGCCACCTCCATAAACATAGGATAAAAGATCCCATAGAAGATTTGGACTTTAGTAATTCCCCAGGTTCAGAGTCTTCTCTTTATCAGTTGGAAAGGAAAAAAATAGTGGAGGACTCAGAATGAGGCAGGAAATAATGCATGAATAGCAAATATTTAACTTTTTTTTTAAAAAAAAGATCTGTAAGTGTTGCATGCCCCCCCCCCTTTCCATTAAGATTGATTTTACTTAATATATTTATTACTATGCTATGCTGGGGAAGTGGTAGAAGAGCCCCAACATTCTTTGAATCTGCCTGTACACACATATGAATAAATACATAAACAATCACTGGAAACACTTTCCAGGCTTCAACACTAGATTCACCAGTCAAGAGTCCAAACAACTGCTATGCTTCCACCCTAAGAAAAAGGTCGGAAACACTCTTTTCTGCTATGAGGAAGTGAAAAATACTACCAGTTCTACTGCATGCTCTTTGGCTGCTCTGCTTTCAGGCTGCTGTGCTCTAATCAGCATTCTCTACCCAGCAACCCCAAAAAGCAGAATGTGTGTGCTGCACCCTGGCTGCTTAAGATAAAAAGCAGTTCCTCCTCCATGCCTTACTGTCTATTTTCACCACCACCCTCACTTCTTTTCTCCCTCTCTGACACAATTCCCCAGCAGCAGAATTGGAGCATGTAGCCGACCTGTTCCAAGGGTAAAGAAGGAGGATGGGTGAAGGGGGGAGCTTGGAAATTTGGCAAACAGGGACTGGACATCCTGTCTAAATTCTGGAAAAGATCTAGGCAAAATCTAACCAGACATTATGACACCTGGACTCATGTCCTGAGAAGAGAATGCTGTGTTAGACAGGCTTTTCATCTAATTCGGCATAGCTCTTATCCTCTTACAGTCAAATGTCATAGTGGTGCCAAGGACCATGGTATTGTAATTTTCAGCTACATACAGATAATTTTCTCCTTTAGCTATTTATCTCAAATAACTGAGACACAAACTTTATGTGAGTATAATACCAGCAAATATCATGAGGTCAGTAGAACTACAAATCCTAGAATGCTCCAGCCAGAATGACCATTAGCTATGCTGCCTATAAGATCTGGGGAGTTGTAGTTAAAAAAGTAATTTTTCCAAGATTTGGATTGTACAACTAGCTATAATGCTACTGATTCGAAGAGACTGTCCACAGTGTGGAGATTAACCCCCTCAGCAGACCAGGGCGTCCAGGACGCCCTGGTCTGGAGCGCCGCGGGGCCATGGCAGCCGCACCGTGGCGCTCCTGCAGCGATCCTGGAAGGAGCACTAAATCAGCGCTCCTTCCATAAGACAGGGAAAGTGCACCCTAAAAGCATCCGGTCGCTGCGGCGGGAGGTCATCCCAGGAGCGCCAGCCGTGTGGAGGGCCAGCGGCTCCGAGGACGACCTCAGGGAGAGGAAGGAGCGCCACGCGTGCGGCTGCTCCTCCTCTTCCTGGTCTTGGAGACGGCTCAATTAGCTGTCTGCCGAGGCCCTAAGTTGCCACTTACTTTATAAATGGTTATTGGAAACTTTAGAAAGAACAGGTTTAGTATATGTTATGCTTCTGTTAAAGAATAGCTACTATCTGCTTCTGCTATATCTGAATTCTTAATTTTATATTGTTGTTGCTAGTGAGATGTGTGTGTGTGTGTCTTGCATTTAAATGTAACTTGAATTATGCATTTTTTTAAAAAATGAACTGTTCGTTTTAATAGAAAAATGTGAGACAGAAACATCACACTGTAGAAATGGAAATGAAAAAAATATATGAAACTGTGAAGTCAAAGGCTTTCACAGCCAGCATTCATAGGTTTTTGTGGGTTTTTGAGGCTCTGAGGCCATGTTCTAGATATATGTATTCCTGGTGTTTCACCTGAATATGTAGCTGGCATCTTCAGAAGTCTGAAGTTGCCAGCCACAGATGCAGGTGGAACGTCAGGAATACATTCTTCTAGATTATGGCCTCACAGCCTGAAAAACCTACAAAAACCTAAATATGAAACTCCTTATTGCATGAAAAAAATGGTACTTCAATATGCTGATGATACAGTGTTACTCTCTCTATCTCAGGTGGGTATGGTAAGAGCCTTGAAAAGATTTGTTGAATATTGCTATAAATTTCACCTGTGGGTAAATTCCAATAAATCCAAAATACTGGTATTTTCTAAGAGATTTGCCCCAAGAATGTGGAATGTTGGTAATCAGACAATTGAACAGGTCAAGTAGTATGTTTACCTTGGTGTCCTTCTCCATTTTAATAGGCACTGGAGCAAACAAAGAGATAAAGTAATTCAAGCAGGGAAAAGATCTTTGGCTGTTATACAATCCTTTTACTTTAAAAAAAAGGCAACCAAGATATCCTGATGGCCTAAAAAAGTTATAAGGCCAAATTAAGACTGAAGTTACTTTATAGTACATTCACCTGGATTCCAGCCTTTAATAAGGAGACTGAACATTTGCAGACATTTTTTCTGCAGAATATTATCTGTTCCCCATGTGTGCACTATCTGACTCTTTATGTGAAACTGTCTTGAATTCTCTTGAAACAGAAGCCTGGCTGATGATTTACAGATCTTGGTTTAAGATCCATTGTAGGCCCAATAGATTTGGCCTTTTATATTTCCTTCTATCTGATGTTTACTATGCCAGGTGGACTACACCTTATGAAAGCAAAATGTCTTTGGGCTTAAATGTTGACTCTCCTTTTATTAACTCAAAAGGAATGTTTTCAATCTGTCAGAGTATACCCTAAGGAGGGGAATATCAGCTGTCATATGCAACACCTTCTAAGGTTTGTTCCCCATTAATGCTTGGTATCCCCCCCCCTTGCAGGGTAGGATTCCAGACTATTTTCAATCCCTTTCATTGCTGGTGTTGAGGAAGGCCTTTCTACTTGCAAGGTTGAATGTCCATACCTCAAATGTGACTAGGGGCAGATATCTACAGACCCCTTTCCTGAACCATACATGCCACTGTGCTCAAGCTCCTGATGTTCTCCATCATATTGTATTATTTTTCTCATTGTATACAATCCCTAGGGGGAAAATGTTAAGGAGATTATTAGAAATGAATACTTGTTTGGAGAGGTTATCAGTGGAATTTTTATTAGAAGTTCAGAACCTGTATATTACCAGGCTAATGGCTAATTTTCTGCTGGAGGCAACAAACTTATGGCTTTAATTTCCTAAAAACGATACTTGATGTTTCATTGTAAATATATATTGTTGTATGCCTAATAAAGGCTGAATAAAGAATGAAGAATGAAAAAAAAAATCTGACATGCAGTGAGAGAGAAGCAGCCTTTTCCTTACATCTCCACATGACCGAAGCACTTGCATTCTCTTTCTGAGGAAGATGGTTGTAAAAGTGTGCCTTTTGTCATGTTGGAAAAATCTGTTTGACAAAAGGTATGCTTCTGTGACTGTCTCCCTCTGAAAGGAGAACAGAAGTGCTCTGGCAACATGTGGAGAGACAAAGAGAAAGTCACATCTCTTTCAGTGTTTGTCAGTTTTCTTTTGTCATGTGATAAGGATGTAAATCTTTTTTTTTTCCAATAGTTCTACCCTTTTTCACTTTAATATGGGGAAGTAGAAAATACAAATCTTGCTTGAACCTTTATTAATAAAACAAATGAATAATGAATACAAAAAGGATGATTTCATCTTGAACCTCTCTGTATAAAAGGTTCTAAAAAGCATTGTCAACAAACAGAGCTCATTAAGCAAGTTGAAAGAAATGCCATAATTCAAAAATGAAAAGGTGTGTGGAGAGGTGAGTTGCACAGCATTCTCTGTAGTAATCTACAGTTGAAGAAACCCAGGACCTACTTGGTGATTTCCCAGCTTTTCTAAATCCCCCCCCCCCCATTCTAAAAGGTTAAAATATATTTATTAAGGCTTAATTACTGGACATCAAGTGAAAATGTATGATATTTTTGCTCCGTCTCTTTGCTACTGGCTTTGCCCAATGTTCCGCTCTCCAGTTTCTCTATGAAATTGAACACAGCTGTTGGGTAGAAGTTTCTAGTACACTGGTCCAGTGGTCACCAGGGATAGAACTGGAGCTGACTGGACAGAACTGGAGCACCCATACTTCTTTTCACATTCATCTCTGCATTATTAGACTCTATACATGGGGTAAATTAGAACTTTTCAGTTTCACCATTGATTTTTACAGCATTTGTATGGAAATCAGATAATACGTAGTTAGTGATGTTATTATCATATAGAATCAGAGAATCAGAGTTGGAAGAGACCACAAGGGCCAGCTAGTCCCTGGAGGGGGGGGGTCAAAAGATGCTGGGAGGTGGGTGTATATGTAGATAATATTAGGATTTTGTATAGTTTATGTGTAGAAGCTTCAAAGGTATTTCATGATGGGATGGAATTGCTATAAAGTCAATGGAAATAAAGGGACAGGTTTCTTACATCCCTAATTTTGCCCTCTTTCATTATTAAAAGGCATAAATTTTGATCATAGATGCAACTCTCAAAAGCCATAGATGCTTTTTTCTTTGACTGAAATTTCTTCTTATCTTCAACATATCTAAGAATTTTACTACTAAAGGCACATCACTGGACAGCAGACAATTTGAAATACATTCAAAACTGTTCAGGCATAGCTGAAGTGATCCCAGTAGACTGCTCTCAAAACCAGACCATCTGCTTTATATGGTTTCTCTGTTCATAAAATAGTCAGATTCTGCTAGGTGGATGCACATCTTAAATCAGCTAGTGTCAAATCCATTCATGTTGTGCTTACACTAAAACACAAGACAACTTTGAAAATCCATTGGCATGCCCCATTTGGCTTCAGTTCTGTTGGTACTGCACTGATTTGGTTGTATTCTTAAAGTCTTGGAAGCTGTTTAAAACAATGTATTTTAATTCATTCCCTTAATGTCTTTTAATTATTATTATGTCTGATTTCATTTCTTCATTTGGCTTATCATAAAAATGGACATTTATTTGAAATATTGTTTCTAATATTGCATGCCAACATATTTAACTCAAATATTTTGGAGATCAATACCCACCAAAGATTATTGATGGTGGGATCTTCTGTGGTAATGGAATTTTGTGCTCCAGTGAGGTAAGAGACTATGCTGTTGGTAGCATTGCTTCTAATAGGGTCTCTCTTGTTAGACAGGTTTTTGCTCAAGAGCCAGAGTAGCTGTGCTGGGCAGCAGCAGTAGTGTGTGTGCATGGGGAGGAGATAGACACTGGCAGTGGATCTCTCAGAGAAAATAATGAAATGAGATATAGTGCAGAAGAGGAAATTCCCAGGTCAGGAAGCTACAGGGGTACTGCAAAGGACAACCATGAGTAGTACTGTGAATAGCAATGATACTGGATTAAAGCCAAAAGGATACTCAAATGTTGATGTGCTCAGGGAGGAGAAGAAAGTCTAAAGCTGCTCTACATATATTATAGGAACATAGGATGTGAGAAGCATAAATCAGGGGAAGCAAGATATAATAAAACAAGATATGGAACATATAAGCATTGCAATTCTTAGGGTGAGCTAGTTAAAGTGGACAGGATTGGGACATATTGAGTCAGATAATTACACAGACTTTCAGAACTGAAAAGATACAAAGAAATAGGATGGCATCTGTAATGATGAAAGATGCAGCAAAAGCAGTCAAAGAATATAATGCAAAGTCTGACTATATCATATATGCCTCAGAGAAAATCCATCAATATAACCACAATCCACATTTATGTTCCTACTGCGGTTGCCCCTCTGTTTTTTGCGGACTTCAAGTTTGTGTCCCTTGCTCATTTGCAGGTGGCAAACAGAGGGGGATAAAATGGGGCACACACCCCCATTCAAGCCTAGGGGGCTTGAATATTTGCAGTTTTCCATTTTCATAGGTGAGTCCAGAATAGATCTCACATGAAAATGGATGGACAACTGTATAGAGGCAGAAGAAGAAATTTAAAGATTCTATAATGGAATCCAGGTGGAAACTAATCCCACACCGAAACAGGATTTTGTTAATCATATGTGAATGTAAAAATGCTTCAAGAAATTAAGCAGTAGCATGACTGACTGAATTTTGTAAAGCTAACTGTTTGTTCATTGCAAATACATTCTTCAAGAAAACAAAGTGGTGACTGTATATATGGACATCACCAATACAAAATCCAATAGACTACATAACTGGAAGAGAGGTTGGAGGAGGTCCATTATCTCTGTAGAAATAAGAACAGAATCAGATTGTGGCACAGATCATTGATGCTAATACCAAAAATCAGAGTAAAACAATGCTGAATCAATCATTATGCCAAAATACAACCAGAAGCACTTCCCTGTAATTCACACACACATACACTTAATCTTAATTGATTGGGAGCCAGAAAGTCTCTGGACTGAAGCCAGGAAGTAAGGGAAGAATGCAAAAAGACAATTTCTGTACCCCCCATCCCCCCCAAAAAAGAAAAGCCTTACTGGATGACAGATGAAACTGTTCAAGCTGTTAAGGACAGATGATAAAAGTGAAAGGTAACAGAAATAGAATAAGAACCCTCAATTGCATTGTTTATAATAATAAGGTAACAACAAGAAAGGAACAAAAAGAGACCTTTTTCACAAGATCCTAGAAATCTAAAAGAAATTTAAACCTAAAGTGGGGACGATGTATGCCCAGCAGGGAAACATATTACATGAATAGGTGAAAATATAAAGAAGATAGAAACAATACACAGAAGAATTATTGAGAAGAGATGAAAGGATGACAGATTCATTCAAGGAAGAACTATATGAAGATAAACCTCTAATTTTAGAAAGTGAAATGGAAGTTGCACTCAAAGCACTTGAGAGAAATAAATCACTATAAACAGATGGCACCAGTAGAGTTGCTCCATGCTACAGAGATAGAATCTGCCCTAGTTCTAATTAAAATATTTCAAGAAATATGGAAAAGAAAAGAATGGCCCACAAATTGTAAATGCTTAATATACAATCCAGTCCCCAAGAAGGGGAACACCAGAGATTGTATTAACCTCAGGACCATTGCATTAATTTTCCATGCTTAACAGCCAAAACAACTAAAATGAAACTGTCATGATTTGGCCATATTATGAGAAGACATGACTCGCTAATAAAATAAAATAAAATAAAATAAAATAAAATAAAATAATGCTTGGTAAAGTAGAACACAGTGGGAGAAAAGGAAGACCACATTCCAAAAGCATAGACTGAATCAAAGGAGCCACAGCCCTGAGTCTGTAAGACCTGAGCAAGTATTTGAAGATAGGGTGCTTGGAGATCTCTAATTCATGAAGTAACCATAAGTCAGAGCTGACATGACAGCAGTTAACAACAACAAAAAAACATATTTGGGAGACTTTGCAGATCTTGTCTCTCATCCATGTGTGTGTGTGTGTGTGTGTGTTAAAAAAATGAAACAAGTTGAACCTTTACCCAGATGCAAGCCTAATGACTGTAATTTCTATGTGGATATCATTTTTATTCTTATATTGGAAAAGGTGGTCATGCATAACTTACAGTCACTTAAAGTCAATACACCCTTGCAAAATTCTTCTATATCAAATATTGAAATGTGGCATAGATTGTGGCTCTATTACTCAGAAATAAATTCCACTGAATTTGCTGGGATATACTTAATCCTTGTGGATAGGATTGCTTTGCAAGTAAGCATCTCCATGTTTACTTATATATATACCCAATTTCATTCAACAACTTTTACTCACTAGTAACTTATCTTAGTTATTGGAACCTTTGTTGTTATTTTATGGAAAGTTGGGTTTGACTTATGGAGATCCAATGAAGAAGAGATCTCCAACAGCCTTGGTCATATACATTCCTCATTCATTACCCACTCACCCCAATGCTCATTCATTTACAAACATATTTACATCTATTTTGATACATTCATTCAATAATCACTCATTACTTCCATCTCAACAACCTCAGAAATGTTTTAGCAAATAAGCTTTATCCCCCATTTTATCTCCCTTGTTGCTACAATGTTTATCTAAAACATCTCTGATGATATAGTTAACTACACACACACACCTGCTTGTACATACACATGTACCTTCACACCAAAACTTATTTAAGACCAACATCATTGTCTCTTTAATGAGTCTCATGATATGTACCAAGTACAACTGCCTCAGTTTATTTGACTTGGCTTCTAGGGAAAGTTCAGGCCTGATGTGATCTGGCACCCATTCATTTTTCTCTTTAGTGGTCCTTAGTATCCACAGAACTCTCCCCCAGCAGCATTTCAAATGAGTTGATTTTCTTCCTGTCAGCTTTCTTTATGGGCCAGCTTTCACTCCCTTAGATAGAAACCAAAAATTCTATGACATGAATAGAACCTTACCAGTAAGGTAAGAGGTTATGCTGATGGTAACTTTACTACTGGTAGGATCTTACAAATCTGACAGGCTTATGTTGAAGAGCCAGACTAAATGTGCCAAACAGATAGTGTGCAGCAGCAGTAGTAGGGGGAGGGTGACACTGGGAAAGGATCTCCTAGGACTTTATCACACAGAGGAAATCCCATACAGAAATGGGGTTTTAAATTGGGGGGGGGGAAACACAAAAATGAGTAGATTTTCACACATCAATATTAAACTGTTGTTAACTCAAATGGAAAGTAGTCAAAAGGAAAATCCTGAAAGTAAAAAGGAGCAACTTTTGACTACTTTCGTTTTGGGTTAACAAAAGTTTAACAGCAATGTGTGTGAAAATCAACCCACTTTTGTGGGTTTTCCCCAGCTTTTAAATCCCATTTCTGTATGGAATTTCCCCCATCTGATAAACTCCTTAGAGCAGGGGTAGGCAATCTTTCCCCTTTAAGGGCCAAGGGACTTCAGCTCCCAGAATCCCAGGAGCTATTGACCAACATGGGACTATTGGCCAACATGGCTGAGGCTTCTGGGAGCTGAAGTCCCTCGGCCCTTAAAGGGGAAAGGTTGCCTACCCCTGCCTTAGAGACAACAACACTGGCATTTTTGCTAACTTTGAAGGAGTTAATACTGCCCAGAATAAAGCAATGGCAAACCAGTCCTGAATGCTTTTTTCCTTGAAAAATGTATCATGAGATTTCAACCTTACTGATTCCTGTGTTGTGGCAAATTTATGGATATTTTTTTTCAAAATCTAAAGTAGGAGATGGGAATATGTGCCATATATTTTGGACTGCCATGTCAATCAGCCCTAGTCACTGTAGCTAATGATGAAGAAAACTGGAAGTTGTAATCCAAGACTATATGAAGGGTCACATATTATCCACCCTGATGAAAGATGAATTTTGGCTATTGTTTATTACTAATATCTAACAAAAGTAGTGGAAAGTTAGTTCTGTATTTACTCATTCTGAGAATTGAATTGCTATTGTGTCTTTGTGCTATGGAACACTGGAAATAATGTTTTCTCCCAAGGGTGCTTGTCATTACATCTGAAGAAACATGGATTAAAAAATGGTATTGAATACATTTGAGTCCAAAACCTGCTTAGAAAAATGTGCAGAACAATTCAGCATATATCTTCATCAATTGCTGCAGATTTAATAAATGGGGGCTGGCTAAAAACACAAAGCACAGAGCTCTCAAGCACTCATCATTGCTAGATTTCTGCATTCAGCTTCTTGACTGCTTCATTTTATTGTTTCAGAAGGAGTGCAGCCAGAGTGTGGAGGCTGGGAATCAAATTTTTATCTGGCCTGGTTCACCATCTAATATGCCACACCGAAAACAATCTTATTTACTCAGCACCATGCCTCTTGTCAGTGGAGATGTGAGCATTACAAGAGTACATGTGACATCACAACATTAATCATTGTTATCAAACCATGAATCATTTTGCCTACTTCACAGGCTAGGGACTGAAATGGGAAGAAGACCTTAGAGGATCCATTCTGAAAATAAATGAGACCATGAAAGCAACGTATTCAGTTTGTGTATCACCACTGAATAGAAAGACCAGACAAGGGTAAAGACATAACCCTCAGCTAAGGGCACTGGGACATCTGAATTTTCTCTTTTCCTGAAGGAGGGACTGCCAGTTTGGTGAGGGAAGCGGTCTAAGATTTGTAGCATTTTCTCAGTTGAAATTATACCCCTCTCTACATACATATACTTTACCTTTATCATACTTAGCTACCACAAGTGCATCTTTCCATCACCACCAAGGAATCCTTAGCAGCTTGTCAACTTGGTGATGGGGAGGGCAAGCTGGACCTAGGAAATGGTATGGGTGAATGTTCTGAAAGATGCCATACCACTTTGTAGCAAGCCCCACAGCCCTCCAAGAGTTGTAAGAAGATGATCAGAATCAGTAAAGCTTCTCTATGTATGAAACAACCCTTGTGACTTGCACAGAACCATGTGCAGTCATTTCCCAATTGCACAAAGTGTCCAAAACTGTAGAATGAGTGGGTACATGGAAGGTGACAGGCCAGAAGGATGAGGAGACAACAGAGGATGCACAAACAGCAAGTATATTCACTTTCTCCTCATCGTTTGAAAACTTTCACATAGAAACAGCACAAAATTGAGATGGTATTGAGATCCTCCCTGAAATTGGCTTTCACATCTCCAGAAGTTCACTACAAGGCAAAAAACAAAAAACAAAACAAAAACAAAACAAAACAAAACAAAACAAAACAAAAAAAAACGCCAGAAATTTACTCCCATCAGTAAAACCTGCATTATCTTTTCTATGACTCACTGCATACAGACATATTTAAAATGTGAATGGCTAAAAATGTGCAGAATTAAAAAAAAATTTTTATCAATGAAAAAAATGTGTCCATTAATATGAGTCTCATGAAAAATACACACTATAAATATTTACAATATAGAAAATGTATTTGTTGTTAACTGCCATAAAGTCAACTTTTACTTATGATGATCTTATGAATGAGAACCCTCCAGGTCACTTTACCATCAACAGCTCTTCTTTTCCTATTGTCTTCTACCATGTCAAACATTATTGTCATTTCCAGTGAGTTATGTCTTCTCATGATATATCCAAATATATCCAATATATCTTGACTTCAAAGGAGATTTCAGGCTTGATTTGTTATAGGACCCATTTATTTGTCATTTTAGAAGTTCACAGTATCCCCAGACTTCTTCTCTAGCACCATATCTCAAATGAGCTGATTTTCTTTCTATCACCTTTCTGCACTGTCCAGCTTTCACAACTGTACAGAGAAACTGGGAATATAATGGCATGAACAATCCTAACTTTAGTATTCAGTGATATAACTTGATACTTCACAGTCTTGTCTTGTTCCTTCATAGCTGTCCTTCGAAGTCCTATTCTTCTGATGTCTTGTCTGGAGTCTCCACTCTGATTTATGACTGAACCAAAGTATGGAAAATCTTTAACTGTTTCAATGTCTTCATTGTCTGCTTTAAAATTATATACATCTGTGGTCATTTTGGTTTCTTAATATGCAACTGCAAACCCACCTTTGCACTTTCTTCCTTTACATTCTCCAGTAATCATTCCAAGTCTGCTATTTTCTGCTAGTAGTGGTGTCATCTGCATATCTTAAATTGTTGAAGTCTCTTCCTCAGGTTTTCACATCTCCTTCTCCCAAGATCCTGGATCAGGGGACATATTATAATATTCTGCATTGACAAAACTGTGGGTTTGCTCATTTTGAGACTGGGATAGAATTCTAACCTCTAGAATGACCCTCCTCCCAAAGGACTTTTTCAGGTGTAAGCTGAACTTACATCTGTGTAAGTCACTAAGAAGGTAGCAGCCAAAGCCGCATCAATGGATACAAACAAAAAATGGGGATGGAATGTGAGTGCAAAATGGAGGCTGCCAGCTTTTCACATTATTTTAACATCTGATTAGAGTTTTACTATTTATTCAAAAAGGAAAAGTGTATTCAACCTGAAGGCTTTCTTGTGACTTGTGGCACAAATGAATTATGCTACTTATGTGGGCATATATTCAAAACTTATTATTGTTTCTGCTCTTTAAAGCACAAGGTGGCTTTTGGGGAAAAAATGAACTGCCAGGCTAAATTCATCATCTCTAAATGTCAGAATTTTCCTCAAGCACACTCATTACCTGAAAACTCACCTGTTCTTATAAGCTACTTTAGCCCAAGGTCTTAATTAGTTACACTCTAAGTGCTTGGTAACTAGGAAGCCATCACAATACCTTTTTAAATTCAGTCTCTATTATATTTGTGGTGTACATGTTCCTGAGGGATGAGGTTAGAGAGCAGGGACAGTTAGCTTGGTGTTCTTGTCCTGGATTCATATTTTAATAACTGGGATTCAGGGGCAGGGGAGTGTTGAAGTTTTCTTGTAGATTCACATGGCTGTCCATATATATGGCTGAAACAGAAGAGACTCTAAAATGCCCACAACAATTTATCACAGCTTCCTCATTTTGCTGCTAAACCCCATACATATTCTATATAACAAGAATAGTTTAAAAAGATTTACTTACATTGAAAAGTAGGAATACAGTAACATTCCTACCTATAATATTTCCTGCCTTTTGAAAACCAGCAAAATGACATTTTTTTTATTGTTTTCTTGTTGCTTTTCTCACACCGGCGGTCAACAACAGGTTAACAAGGGCAAATTGTCCAACAAGGTGGCAACTTTTTTTTCCAATTAGGTATCAATTTTAATACATTAATTCAATTCCATTACTGTCATCCTTTGAGCTGTGAAAATGATATCCATTCCTTACGGCCCAAATTTGCCAGTTTTAAATCCATTAAATTAAATTGTGTAATACAAAGATTAATTAATCATGCAGACTCAGCAGTGGAAAATCAAGCACCCCAAAAGGGTGTGGTCTTGATGGTGTCTGCCGCTGCTGGAAACTATAATGGAATTTGCAACAGGTTTGGATTTTTGCACAACAGGGATATAATTAACAGCAATAAACTTTTTAGTTCATTAATCTACAGAGTAACATGTGACAGAATGATCTGGAGCCCTTATATGACTGAGAGAATGTATACTCTTTGACAATCCCCATTTTATTCTGTGAGGTTTGTTCAAGAACTTGTTGTTGTTGTTGTTGCAGGAATTGATTTTGAGATGTGTTTTATTTATTTAGTTATTTTTGCTGCAATAGCAGCAGCAATGTATGGTCATTATACAGATGTAAAAGTAATTACTAATTCTAACTGGAGTAGCCTTGTTACATCAGTGGGATTTATATCAGTCTTGATTTAGCTTTTGATAATTGATTTAATAGGCCTGCTGTAATCAAGGCTAGCTTTATTTCCCCTGTTCTATTGGTTTTACTCTAGTTCAGACTATGTTTAAATGTCCAAGCCAGAGACCCTTATATTTTAAAGCAGGGGGGGGCATTGCAGAGGTGAAGGGAGGGTCATTTCTGACTGCCACACCCCTCTCTGGCATGCCATACCAGTGCCCTTTGCAATCAAAAGTGGCATCACAATTTTTACTTTTTTCCTAGGTTTCATCCCCCCTCCCCAAGGTTTGAGAGTATGTGAAGAGCTAGGGAGGCAAAAATCACTGTGTAGAGCCATTTTAAGCTTTTGTGGGGTAAAACTTGTCCCAATTTTTTTTTTAAATGAGGTCTGGGGTTTCTGAGATTGCAGAGGTTGCAGTTGGGGCTCCAGAACTACCACCCCATCTCCATAACAGTTTAGCCACCCTCTACAACACTATAAATTACCAAAGTATGTAACTGAATCTTGATTGACCTTTTCCTTCTTCTATCCTACAGTCTCTCTTCCTCTCCCTGCTGGTTTGGAATGGTATGATTTTAAATAAATAAAATTGCACTTCAATTAGAGTTTTTAAAAATGAGAGTAATGGGAGGGGATGGTTGGTCACTTCTTTCCCTGATTCTCCCTTCTCCTTTTCCCAAAATACTCTCTGCCCCAACCTCTGTATTCCAAACATGGAGAAAACAGCTGGACACAGAAAAAGGGAAAGAGACGAACATCCTTGTCTTCTCTGCTGCTGTGCTTCCTCCTCTTCTTCACTCAAAATACCTCTCTGTTCCACCACCACTACTACCACAACCTCCCACATCTTCATAGCAGACCTTTTCTTATTAAAAAAAAACTTAATGGGACAGTCTGATTTATTGTATTCACTGTATTTTTATTAACAAATGGGGGTGAGGGCTGTTGGGTCTTTGTTACTTCCATTTTCATGCAACTTATTATTTCATTGGTAATGTGGAGACAACTGAGATAATTTCCCACTTGGGAAATTACCCTTAAATGTGATCCACAAACGTTTTAAACAAACATTTGAAAACAGCACACACCGGGAACTGGACAGTGTCATCTATACAAGCACAAAATGGTGAAGGGGCTTCAAATATCTATACCAACATGGAATGTAATTCTACACTAAACTTCTTCTTGAGGGAAGAAATAAATTTACCCTTCCTCCACAGTAATAACAAGTACACACAGTTTTCAAAGACTGTTTGTAGTTTGTGCCTTATTCTGTGTAAAATTCAGACATGGTGCTTTTGCACATAAAAAAAGTCTTTTCTGCACTGGTAATGGTATTTTCTGCAGAGGTAAAAATATTTTCTGTTCAGAAAATGCTGATTTCAGTGCAAAAACAGCAACAAGAAAGAGACCCCTCCCCAAATCAAGTAAATCCAGGCAGAACAATTCCCAAAATGTTAAAAGATTTTCATGCCAGGATTCTCATCACACAACTTGAATCTATTGAAGATCATTTAAAGGTTAGACATTTTGGTGGAGAAAGCAGGGGCAATTAATTGGTTTTTCTCCCAGAATAAAATCAATCTCCCTGAGATTTGTGCACTCCAACCACACAATTGTATATTCAGATCCTGGATGTAGAGAGCACGTGGACTGAGAAAAATTGTTGCAGATATAGGGATAAATAGGAAGGTGTGTGATTGTAGTTCTTGTGTGACTGGCCATAAGGACAAAGGGCTATCCTGGGTTGGCTGATCCCATTTTATTCTTTAGTTGTACATTTGTTGGTTGGCTCTGTGTGAATAACCCAGTGGCGGTCATATAATAATCCTTGGGCATGACATCAGAGCAAACTCTGACAGCCTATTTTTATTTTCTCTATCGTGGGTTGGGAGACAGAGGCAGGTCCCTTCCCACTTCCTCAAAACCTGGTCCATAACCCGAAAAGTACAGTAATGACCTTGGATGAGCATATGTGGGAAAAGGCAGACGAACGTCCCCGTAAATCTGAGTGCAAGGTCAGAATAGGCCAAGAAGGCAGGTATAGCACACCATAAACCCTTTAAGGCCAAGGTAGGACTCACCTTGGATAAGCAAAGGCAGAAAAAGTGAGTAGGCCATTCCACTGTAGGCCTCGTCTGCCCAACCATTTGATTGTGGCAATGTCACTAAGGCTGAGGTGGGAACCAAAATGGCAGGATTGTGCCTGGTGTGCCACCCAGCAGATTATACTGTGGCCACAGATGAGAACACATAATCTATCGGAATGAAATCTGTCAGATAACAGGATGTACAAGTTAATATATTTAATTGACAGTTGAACATTGTGAACGTATTTCTTGTAAGTAGCTGATTTCCAGTGACCAATGTGTTTCATTGTTGCAGGGTCCTGTCATGCCCTGCCTGGAGGAGGACTCAGAGGATGAGCCAGAGCCTCCTCTGGATCCTGAGCCTGCAGCAGTGGATCCCCAGCCCAGCCCCAGCTTTGCTTTGCCAGTTCTAGCCAAGCCTCCAGAAAAACCTGTGGCCTCCCTAGAGGATCCGCAGCCAAACCTCCCAGCAGCAAAACCTTTGGACATGGAGGAGGGTCAAGGGACTGTGTCCGCCTTCAGCCAGTATCAAGCAGAAAGGGTTGGTCTTCAGCATTCAATGAGGCTTTATGAAAAACACCAAGGTAATCAGCCCCAGATGAGTTCTTGCAGCTCAGGGATTTAAGCAAGTGTGGAAGAGCTGCCTCAGTGCCAGAGATTATCTGAATTTCATAGTGAAAGCCTCTGTCTCTGTCTCTCCATGTTCCTTGACGCTCAGACTGTGGACTTATTTTGGACTACTGGAACCCTTGACCTTCGGACTGCCTTGACACTTTGCTTCTCTGAAATCCTAGACTTTCAGACTGCTTGACCATTCACTGGCTGACCCCTTGGACTGGTAACTCGGATTTTGCTTAGACTACCATTTGCCTCTACTATCAGCCCTTTTGGCAGCTTTCCAGGTCCAATCCCATAACAGTGGCAGTGGATGCTGCTCCAATGCAGAAAGAATTGGTACCAAATGGATACCAGTGGCCTTTGCTGTCACTACCCCAAACTGTAAATTAGTCAATAGAGATTAGTCTATACGATGAAGCAAGGGTCCCTGAACCTGACCCCTCAAGGTTGTGTATTCTACCAGGGCCTGAACAGAGCATAGGTCTACGAAGTAAGATTTGCTCAAGGTGATATAGCTCCCTTTCCCTTTTTAATCAGTCTCAGAACTCCTGATCCTCAGGATCATTATATTTGCTTTGTATCCTGGCCCATCCTTCTAAAGCTTTATGTATTCTGAAATCAGCTGTGAAATCCTCCAGCCCTTGAGCCTTGGCCACAAAAGTCTAAGGCGGATAGCTTGTTCCTAATGGTTTGAGGCATGAGCCCCTTATTGTGCAGATATACACAAAACTGTAGGTAATGCTCCAGTGAGATGGGCTATGTGAGGCTTAAATTGTGTGCACATCTAAATTGTTCAAAAGCCATGCATGCCTTTTTATAAGTAGAACACATATTGTCAGCATGTGAAGCAATTATGTCCCTTGCCACCTCACCTTTCCAAGCATCCATAGTTCTTTCTGCATCACTGCTGGGTTGGCATCCACACCCAGAGTCAGCTGTCTGAAATAACACATCTGTTGGCAGGAAAGAGCATCAGTGATTTTGCTGTTGACCCCTGGAACATGAAAGGCCATGAACAACATGTCATGAAGCAGACACTTAAGGAAAAATACCCTAACTAGACTCAAAACACATGGGAACCTGGATGACATGTGATTAATTACCTGTAGTGTTGCTGACTTTGTCACACCAAAAATGAACAGATGAGTTGGCAAACTCAACAGCCCAAATGTGCACTGCGACTATTGTTAGGAAGAATTCCGAAAAGGTAAGGTCTGTGGATAGGCTGGTGAGCGTCCAATCATGTGGCCATGACTGTGTACAGCAGTGGTCATTGAAATACACTCCAAAGCCTAGGGAACCTGCTGCATCATAGATGATCTGTAAAGCCCTGTGGAGCCTCAAAATGTCCCTTCAAAAGGAGACACCACTGAAGGATTCCAGGAATGAAAGCCACACGTGTAAATACTGTTTGATTTCACCAATCACTGATCACCATGATGCTGTGGTGAGGTTGAGAGACACTGATAGTTGCAGCACATATGTGCCTAAGAAATGTATGGCCTGGTGCAATTTCCCTGCAGGCAAAATTTAAGTGGCCAATCAATTCCTGAAATTCTCTAAGGGCATCTTTGCATGTTTGCAAAAATGTATAAAGCCTTTCTCTAATGTTAATTAATTAATTATTTGGGAATCTGGACCACTGTTTTATGGTGTCAATTTCCATGCCTAAAAACTTTAGACAGGTGCTGGGGCCCTCAATATTTTTATGTATTAAAGGAGCCCCTAAGTTGTTGGCAAGTGACATGAATTGACACATCAGAAGGGCACTTTGACCAGATTCCAAACTGCTGACAACAAGTAATCCCCCTGAAGTCCTGATTGCCTTCACAAAAACTATTCCAAAAAGGTAACTAAAGGCTTCAAATGCTGGGCAGGATATAGAACAGCCCATTGGGAGGACCCTATCCATATAAAATTTATTTTCAAATGAAAATCCCAATAATTCAAAGTCTTGTGGGTGGACTGGTAACAGTCTGAAGGTAGATTTAATATCACACTTTCTAAGCTCAGCTGAGAAGCCTTTCCAATGAATGGTAATCAGTGTGGAATCACATGAAGTCTATTACACCAAACAGAGCTCCTGAGGTATGCTATGATTAACCAATCCCTCCCCCCATGGAAATGACAAATGATGAATGATGAATTAATTTATACTCCCCCCGGTGACTTTTTGGGAACAATGCCCAGTGGGGACTCCCTGAAGTTGAGAACTTGGGGCAATGAGGAGGGAGCTATAACTCTCCCTTCATTATTAATATAGTTTTAATTACTCATTGCAAACCTTCTATAGAACACAAATTCTTTGAATAATAAGTTCTATGATGTCCATAGAATGGGATGTGAAAACCATCATGGAAGCCCTTAAGTAAATAGTCAACTGCTGGCCGGTTAGGATATGTAAACAACAACTTGAACAATTAATCCAACTTAATTGAACTGGTCCCCTTTTGTAAGTCCAGTGGGCATCTCTGGACCTTTTTTGTTTGTGGAATCTCTGAATCTTGATGATGGCTTGACCTTGGGAGATTGATGAAACAAGTGGGGACCCTTACAAATGGAGCATCCATGCTGAAATTTACAAGGGCATCTATTACAGGAACCTTGCACTCCAAAGTCCCAACAGATCTTAGACTGAGAGGGATCATAGGAGTCAGCTGGCTTCTTGACATAGAAAGTGTCTGGGATTTTTGGATCATGAGACTGTACCCCTTGCATCAGTCAGGCCGGTGTCATCAACTTCATCCATAGCTAAGAATGGACTTGGTCCTACCTAAGTGTTGAGGACCCATCATATTGCAACCATACAGAGCCTACAAAGTCTGCATAGGCTCTATGAATTATATCCATGTAGCCAATGAGAGAATAAGCTCTGGCTGGTTGCAACTTGGCTATGACTCCCACATAAATAAACATACCTGAAAGCCAGTTTTCCCAATTTCTATTAACCTTTCGCTTACAAACCTTATCCCTCTCTTTCTCATCCATACCCTCTCAGTCTTTCTTTTCCACTTTCCTGTACATAAGTGAAAATACATCAATAAATTTGCCCTTAAGAATTTTTTTAACCCTGGTGAGGATCAAATGTTATCTGAAGATGAAGACCAAGTCCCAGTCTGGAGGAGCATCGGAGTGGGATAACCCCCCCCCCGAGTCCATCTCTCCTCCAGCGAACACGTGGTGGCGGCAGTGGAGTTTGGGGCCATGGAGGACTGCACCCGGCCTGGGGACCAGCCCGGAGGACCATCTGATTGCAGCCTGTCCCTGCTGCAGCTGTGCCAGCCAGGAGGAGCATCGGACCTGGATAAACCCCCTCCCCAAGACCATCTCTCCTCCGGCGAACACACGGCGGCAGCAGTGGAGTTTGGGGCCATGGAGGACTGCACCCAGCTTGGGGACCAGCCCAGAGGACCATATGATTAAGGCCTGTCCCTGCCGCAGCTGTGCCAGCCGGGAGGAGCATTGGAGGGGGATAACCCCCCTAGAGTCCATCTCTCCTCCGGCAAACAAGAAGCGGTGGCAGTGTAGTTTG
>CM034703.1:46755935-46780960 GCA_020142125.1 Phrynosoma platyrhinos
GATATTGCTCACCACAACATATATTCAAGAAAGTGCTCTCTAAATCAGAAAATTGTTGGAGGTGTAATAGTACTAATGCTTCCTTAACACATTTGTTTTGGATCTGTCACATTTTAGCTACATTTCAGGAGGAAGAAATAAGTTAAAATCTTATTTTACAAAAGTTTTAAAATTAAATATTATTGTTAAAACATTTAAACATTTAAGTAAAAACACTTAAAACATAGCTACTGATAAATTAATAAAAATGCAGTGCAAACTATTGTTGAATAATTAAATTTGAAAGACCTGCCTGAATAAAACATGCTCATTTGTTAATAAGCCAACCTGACTTCCTGCAGAAGGGAGTTTCACAGCCTAGAAGCAGCCATGGAGAAGAAGACACTCTCCCATGTCTTCACCAAATGTGCCTGAGAAGGTGATGTGACAGACAGAAAGTCCTCCCCTGCAGATTCTGAAACTCAAGTTGGCTTGTATAGGCCCATGTTTCATGTAAAATTGTGAACAGGATGGACTAAAACTAAAAGGAAAGGAAAACAACAAAAACTGAAACAAAAAAAGCATAATATAAAAAATGATTTAAGAGTAGTTTAATCCTTTGGTATGCATGTCTGTCCAAAAAATCCATCCAGCCCTTGTAATAAGTTTTCTGATTCTTTGACAGTGCCTATTATTGTAAAACTAAGTGCATATCTATGACTCCAACACAGTGGGTCAAGGATCCTTTCATCTTCATCAGAGATGGAATAAAAGAAAGAAAGACAGAAAAGGGAAAGGGAAAGGGGAAAAGGGGAAATAAAACATCAAAAGGAAGAAAGAAGAAGAATAGTGTGAAGTATGATGGCTACCCTTCAAAGTACCACTGAACATCCTTTTTGTATTAATCAGAGACAGAACCAGTTCTTTTAATCATTTACATCATTTTAGACTTGGATCTGGACCTGGACCTGGAGAACTTATCCACTTCCAATACATTCCTAGCATCATTCCATGTGAAATGTGTTATTGCTATCAGAATCAACAAAGGCTCAGATTAATGTTGATGATGATGATGATGATGATGATCGATTATTATTACTATTATTATTCCTAGAATCTCTTAGCCAGTGATCATTCTGGCTGGGGGAATTATTTTAACCATAGTCCATACAATAACATTTCCAAATGGTGATTTGTACACCAGTTACCTTGACTTTCTCATCTTCACAACAGCCCAAGTATGTCATTTTTCCACAGCTACTGTAATACCTGTCATTGCTCCTTCTAGCATCATATTAGGTATCATGTTTTCTTTTTCCCTTTTCTCCATTGTGAATACCAAGGTCATCACATTGGCTATCAATATGCCAGGTTTTTAATGTGAAGTAAAAGAAATGAGCCTGAAGGATTCATTTCATCAATGCTAGTCACAACTATGACAATAAGGAGCAAATATTTATTTAATTATATATTATTTGTTAAAACATTTATATCCTGTCCTGTATCTGAAGATCACAGGGGGTGTAATATAAAATCAGTTTCAATAGATTAAAACAATACAACTATTTTAAAGACTGCAACCAAATGAAACCATTTAACATTTTAAACAGGACAGCTTAAAAAGAGACAAAAGCATTTTAAACCACTCATAGATACAATTCAGACAAAAACAATCATAAATGGAAAAGATTTAGTAAACAGCTGTCTGGCATTCTGTTCAGTAATGTTGCTTACACCATTGCAATTCACTTAGATTCACTGCACTATTATTGTGCAGTATCCTGGCCAGACAGGACCTATGGCTCTGTAACTACATCTTCATGGCTACATTTCCTCATGCAGGACCTCAGACAGCTATATTTTTAGTTGGTATCTTAATGATATCAGTGTTGGCATCAACTGGGCCTCTAATGGGAAAGTCTTTCATATGTGAGGTGTCATAATAGAGACACCTCTGTCTTATGTCCTTCCATATTGTATTGCCCTGATTGAGAGGAATGTTAACATGATTGCGTGAGCTACACTACACCACACCAAGGCCCTAACCCTAACCCTAACCCTGGATGGCCACCAAAGAAGTGACATGGAGCTCTGTGCAGGCTGGAGAACTCTCTCTTTCCCTCCAGAAGCAGGCAAATGAGACAACAGGCAGATATCAATCAAGACGGCATTTTACTCTTTGTTCCTCTGTGTACAAGATTGTTCTGATCAACAAAGCTACTCGCATAACACCACACACCAACAAACCCACACTGTATATTGAGGCTCCTCCCTTAGATACATGTGCCACACACAGGCACTTTGTTCAGTCTCTTCCTGGTGAGTAACATCTTCACAGTTCCCCCATGCAGGATGACTTTGCAGTTTTCTGCCACTGATAATGTCACCTCCTGTGACTCAGCACAGCTCAATTGCTGACTCATCATGGCTGCTGCATGACACAAGCTAACCCTGTCACCTTTGCCCCACATCCCGGGATCCATTACTCAATAGGACACAGCAGACTTTAGGCATTGGGCAGATGTATATATGAAGGGAGACTCTATCAAGAACTGAGGTTCCAAGCCTTTTAGGACTTTCAATATCATTACCAACATCTTGAATGCAGACTGGAAGCATAGTGGTAGCCCATATAATTCTTTTAAAAACATTGTTATGTGATTTCTCTATGGTGTTCCGGTCAGCAGTCTAACTACTGGTTTTTGCCCTACTTGTAGTTTCTCATTCATTTACAAGACAATCCCATCTTGAAGGTACTGCAGTGGTCTAATCAGGAATTTATCAGAACAGGGACTATATTATTCATGTCAAGAAAAGGCTGTAACCAGCTGACCAGTCAAAACTGTCTCCAAGCATTCCACACAATGTTTACATAAGTCACCAGTAACAAAGATGGATATAAGAGTACTGCCAAACTATGCACCTGCCCCTTAGTCAGAGTCCAGTCCCATCCAGGGAAGGCAGATTACTCAGTTTTTGACAAGACAAGTCCACAGAACATGTATCTCATCAAGATTCAACTTCAATTTATTAGACAACACCCAACTCACTACAGCATCTAGACACCGGTCCAACATTTTCAAAGCCTTAGCTGATCTTGACAATAAAGGGAAACAAAACTACATGGCATTAGCATTTTGACTGTACCCAACCCCAGAACTCTGAATGACCTCTCTCAGCAGCTTCATATAAATATTGAACAAAAACAAGAAGCAAACCCTGGGACACTTCACAGAGATGATGGTATATCCCAATTTTATATTCCCTTATAATTCTCAAGGAGCATAATTAATTTTTTCTTCCTCAAGCTGTCGAGAAACACAGATCATTTTGCCCCTGCCTTGTCAAACAACTATGAGCTTTTTCAGAAAACTGTGTAGCTTCTCCAGAAGCCATGCAACTTTTCCTCATTTCTGAAGCAGCATCTTAAAAACCTGTACAGCTTTTTTCAAGAAATACACGTTTTCTTTGAAATGCATTTCTTTCATGTGAAACACCTGACAATCTGAAACTTCAGTCCTCATAGATAATGGCTGCAGTTAAATCAAGCCTTAGCCTTTGAATTCTACATGTGGATTTCTATAACTATAATCATGGCTTCCCCCTTTCCTGCCTCACATTAGGGTTATTATAGAATTTGTGTGGTTGTTGCTGGGGTAGTAGTCATGGATTTCTGTCTGAAGATTTTAGGGCTAACACTAATTATCATCCCACTATTAGGATTTTCAGCACATTCCTTTGAGAGACATCTTCATGGCATGGACTGATAAGGAGGAAGAGGGAATTCCATCCCAAATATTTTCAAGTTAACTAGATTGGGTTTAATATTCTGATATTGATACAGTGATTTGGCAGACTTCTATGTGGCATGTAATAGTACAGAGGAGAAGGAGGGAAGAGAAATTCCATTCTAAAGATCTCAGGGGTAAAACAGATTGGGATAAACATCTTAGTTTTAGGGTTTTTCTATACAAGGATCTTACATATTTCTGCATAGAGTGGGCTAGTATGGAGGAGAAAGAGGAGAACAGCAAATGGGGATTCCATTCTTAAAAAATTAGTTAGTTGTGGATTGGAGTGAACATACAGAAGTTAAGGTTTTCAATGGAAGACTAAAAAGGTGGGAGATTTTTTTTTCATCATGTGGACAAGTATGGAGTAAGAGAAGAGATGAGGTTAGCTTGATTCTCAGTATTTTAATTTTGTGAATTCCATCTTGCAAATCTCTGTTTCCCCCCCTCCTCCTCTCTCTCTTCTATCTGTATACCAGGGGAGAGGGAGAACACAGAACTGCAAGCTCTCACACAGTTAAAATACTGACAATCCAAACCCATCCTTCTCCTCCTCCATACAGTCCATACAGAGGTCTCCCAAATCAGTGTATGAAAAACACTAACATCTGAATTTTTACCCCAATCTATGTGAAAGTTTCACCCTTAAAAGATTTTATCCCAAAAAATCCCACCCATCTTTGAAATAGAATCTCCTCATCCTCTTTCTCTACCAGACTAGTCTGTCACACAGAGGTCTCTCAAATCAGTGTAGTAATATCAGAATATTAACTCTGTGGACTGAGCTCTCTGGACTGAGCTTCATAGATAGGAATGAAATCAGCATAACATATTACTCTCCTATTTCCATCTGATGGAATTGATCCAGTAATATACCATGATTAATGTAAAAAAAAAAAAAAAAAAGGCCACTGAGAGTTCCAGGAAGATAATCAGGGGAGCATTCTCATGTCTTTCACTAAAAGGTCATCAGTCAGGCTTCCACATATTTAAACACCTTGCTCTAAAAGAGGATATTAGAAAAAGGGTGGTAGTTTTCACATATCTCTGGGTCCAGGAGGCCCTCTTTAAGAGAGAGTGTACTACAGCCTCCTTCAAGGCAGGAGGTACCTGTGCTGGACCTACCCTATCATTCTACCTCTAAGGATCTTGTGCAAATTATCTTGTCCACATCATAAGGCTGGAACAACTAAAAAAATGATTACATGGCAGACTGGAAATCTTCATAGACTCCATGGGATCAAGATTCTGAGCAAAGAAAAGTGAACAAGATATAAACAGCAGGTACAGAAAAATAGGTGTGTATGGCATGCTGGCTTTTTTAAATTTGTAAATAATCATCTTGGCAATTACATGTATTGGCAATTACATGAACTTGATCATGCCCCAGAATTTTAAATATCTACAAGATATAAATGTGAACCAGCCAATATTACAAGAAAGTAATACCTTCTGAAGACTGGGAGATTAGAGCAAAGACAGTAGCTGTGGAATCCAGATAAAGACTCCATTTGGTCATGGGATTTCCAAGTTCAATATTATTATTGTTTTCCCTAGAAGTGCTCTGATTCTTTCCATGAGACTCTCATGGGCAACAAAAAGAAGTAAGAAGAAAGACATTTTGTTCTTGTTACCTTCTTTTTTTTTTTTTTAGTTTTCTCTCTACAGAAGAGGACCAACTTGATAGAAAAGGTTGAACTATCCTGTTCTAGATCTCGGACATAGTTTGATGAATAAACACTTTCCAAACAGAATATGCTTTTTTAAAAAAATATATACAAAGCAGCAATGGATTATTTCATTACTTTTACTCTCTTTCATGCACAAATGGCTGTTCCTAATACTTATCTATCTGTTGTCTATGTCATTTATAAAAAGACAGTTGTAATAAAAGCATGATAAAGAATCATGTTTGATGTTGTCTGATAGCCTCAATAAGTAGTGTGTGAAGTTTTCTTTTAGTGTTTTAAGCCATGAATAATGGTTTATACTGAGCTCATCAGAGTGAAAATCAGCATTGACTGATGAGTACCATTTATGTGAGACAGTCTGTCACCTTTGTCCCTTGTATTTAGTATAATATGTGGAAAGTATATTTTAATCTTTTATTCATTACAATTTAGCCCTGTGGGAAGTGGGGAGGGAGAAGGAATCTCCAATTCAATTGCTCATCTTCTTGTCCCTTTAGAAGCTCTATGCACACTTTTATTGCTCCATGTGGATAGCCCTAAACTCATCTGACAGTATATTTTGAGCTCAAGTCTGAATGACTAATAAGACACATGGGTCTTGCAACATTATTATCTTCTCGTTATGATTATATCTGGCCCCTATACTACAGAGGGGCAGATTAATTCACCAGAATTTTTGCTTTTGCCCTAAATCATACATCAGACAGAGACTGTCTGTGAGCACAATGAGATCTTTCCCTTCTCCTTCTTGCAAACTTCAGTGCTACCCCAAAACCTGCTCTGGAGCATGCAAGATTTAGGGACAGAGAATCCTTATGGAAGCATTCAGCCATTGTTGAATCTTGGCCTATATTATCAAAGGAGGTGGTGAGAGGTAACTAATTAATTTTGCTAAATATGTTTTTAAGTAACTGGTCTTTCTGCACTACAGAGTAATACAAACTAGCCTCCAGAGACAATCCTCTTCAAATTCACAAAAAGATGAACAAGAACTTGCCATAACAAAACCCATGAAAGTTTTCAAAATTTCAGTGATTTCCAAAAAACTGTTTGAGATTTAGCACAGCAACAAATGAAAATGAAAATGAAAGTTTACATGTGTATACTATTAGTATACCCTATACCTCTCCTGCTAGGTATGGGGTTTGGTAACTAATATCTGGAGTTGGAAATGTTTTGGGGTCACAATGACCTGTAGAAACTAGAAACTGTAGATATGTATGAATGATGCTGACTGGAGGATATTTGAAGACCTAGATAAAACTAAGGTAAACACTAAATGGGTTTACTGATCTCCTCGTTTCTTCCTCTGGCTCTTTGCACTTCCACTTACAAGGGAAGCAAAGGGAGTTGCATCAAAAAGCAATCAGTAACCATGTCCTTTATCCCACCTTATAGTGATCCTCCGGTACACCCTTCCTGCTAGATAATTGTGCCTTCAGCACTTCTTTTGAATGGGCTACCATGGATAGGATCCACTGACTTCATTATTTGTCTTAGGGCCTTTGCAGACTGTTAGAAATAGTGCAAATTGAGTCCACTTTAACTGCCCTGGCTCAGTGCTAGGGAATCATGGGAACTGTATTTTTTCTGAGACATTGAGCCTTCTCTGTCAGAGAGCTCTAGTGCCACAATAAACTACAGTTCCCATGATTCCCTAGCACTGAGTCAGGGCAGTTAAAGTGAACTCAATTTGCACTATTTCTGGCAGTCTGCAAAGGCCCTTAGATTATTTTTTATGCATAGGTTCATAGAAATTCTTGCAGGTTCATAGGTGATCTTCCAGGACCTATCTATGGAACTCTGTGTTATGTTGGTCCAAGATAAACCAAGAGAAGAACCAGCAGTGTTTTCTGTGACATAAGCCTATAGCAATTTTGGCTGTAATATATCTGCTTTCTTCCTATTTGTCTCCAAAACTGCTGCCAAAGAGTGAGTTGATATTCATACCAATCATAATTATTAGTTACAAGATGCATTTTTAGACTATCCTACTAAAATTCATGCAGTGTGCATGTTCAACAACTTGTCCAAAGTTAGGAGATACATATTCAGATTTTATTAGGATGCCATTTTTTGGATCAGAGGGAGAGACAGAAAGAGAAGCATGAACACAAACACATAAACAAATGCTAGGCTTTACAAATGAAATCTATATTGAGTGGGCATTTATAAAAAATATTCTACAACCTGCAAATAATGCAATTTGCATGATGTTCCATGTGGATTGATATTTATTCCATTCAGTATCAAATATAATGTTCTTCTATATACCAACCAGCATGGTGTAGTGGTCTGAGTGTTGGACAATGGTTTGAATCCCCAATAGGCCATGATAAGTCTGTAAGTCAGACCGTAAGTCTGTAAGTCACAGTTTCTCAGCCTCAGAGGAAGGTAATGGCAAACCCGCTCTGAACAAACCTTGCCAAGAAAACCCCATGATAGGTCCCACTTAAGGTCACCATCAGTCAGAAATGACTTGAAGGTACACATGCCAACCACTTGGAAGTATGAGGCACTGTTTATGTCCTGCTAATGGGCTTCCTACCTCCATTTGTTTGGTAGGAACAGAATTCTGGATAAGATATACCTTCAGTCCAATCCAGCATGGCTCTTATTTTTTGAGAAGCAGGTTCATATCAGCCCTATTTTTAAAAAATCATAATTGTTTATGAGAAGACATATCATAATTTCTATATTTCACATAAAGCCATTAGCTTTAAGGAGCAACCACCTCATCTTATGTGTCATAATATATTAATTTCATTTATATTTTGCTTTTCTCTCAAATGGGACTCATAGCAGTTTGTAGCTGCTGGATAGGCAATTCTCTGTGTCCCATCAGTGGAACTGATAGACTGTGAGGGATGTGGGAGAGGGACTACTTTGTGATGGTGACCTGATTTTAGATTGTGCCCCTTTGGATAGCAAACATCATTTTATGTATAGGAAACTTCATTTTTTTTTCATAGAAAAGAACATTCCTAAGAAATAATATTATTTTATGTATGAAAATTGCATTTGCCTGCACACAAAATGTTGTTTGCTATGCAAATCTCACACATGTGAATTTTGCACAGAATAAGTCCTGAATTGTGAATAGGTTTCAAAGGCTCTCCCATAGTGGGAAGAAAATTTCTAAAATTACTTGTTGCTTCCTTTGAGAAGAAACTTAGTGAAGACTTGCTTCTTACTGCAAGAAGATATGCTTCCAAAGAATGTTTGAAGAGAAGAAGGACCAAATATGCTATCCATAAATAGCTTTGGTCTGCAGTTTCAAGCAGCTCCAATTCCAGCTGATTGATTGATGAGAGATTCAACTGTTCCTCTGCTTGTGTGCTTTCACTTAAAATAGACGATCAAAAGATTTGAATGAATTATCTCCAAGGGCTGACAACAAGCATCTTATTGAGCAGTTGATATTAACTGTTGTGGCAGGGACAAGGTCAAAGTCAGTCTTTTTGACAGTGGATAACATTTTAATGCCTGTCACTAACACAGCTGAAACAAAGCACTTTTTTTCCTGGGCTTTAATTTACCTTTGCTCTAGCTGTAGCCTAAAGTAGGGTTTTGTGGGTGAAACTTAAGATAAGTACATCACTTTAGCCTGGGAATGATAAGGATATAGTTGACAGCAATTAGAAAAAAAGAGTTATATTTTTCATCAGTTGCTAAGGGTTAAAGTTAGCATAATATTACTAAAGCTGTGTGGATGGTTAAATGGCATTTTATACTCTTGAGACCCTATCACTGCAGTTCTTGGTAAAATGGGAGATAAAATAAAATATAATTTCTGGAAAACAGACAGTTACAAGTTTGAAGAAATAAAATTCTTGACATTGTCATTAAGGATCCACCAGCTAGTCTTATTTTAGACAAGAATCTTTTTCTATCTGCCTAATAATCATTTTGGCTCAGCACTCTAAAAATCCTGTAGGCAGATGACAATGACAATAACATAATTTAAAGTACTTCTGTAAGAACATAGCACATAATTATCACATGCTACTTCTGTACAAAGTCTTTTCTTTTTTTTCTTTTTTTTTCTTTTTTTTTTTTTTTTTTGGTAGACATGTGTGGAAAGCAAGCAGAATTATGTCCAGCTAGCAGGAGCCAATCAGGAGTGAGCTCACTAATAGAATTGTGGGCTGTAGGTGATAAAGAATTCCGTTGCTGACAGTTGGAGTCAGACAGGGTCTGGTAGGGTAACAGTCCAGAAGACAGAAGACAGGGACTGTGAGGAAAAAGTACAGTAGTGAGGGACTTAGGTTGAATATAACACTCCAAGTGAGGGAGTTGCTGATATTTGATATCCTGTTGGATATAGTTAGCCTGAGGGCTAGTATAGAAATAAGTTTGGAAGGATAACAGTAAATGAGGATGGTATGAGGGTCCTAAATGAGAGTATTGGGTGTTCTCTAGAATTAAAGAGTGTGTAAAAAAGTATAACAAAAACAAGTAAATGCAATATCATAACAAATGAAACATTGTTAACCATCATTCAAATAAAGATTTATTGTTATTTAATTACAAGCTTGTATGAACCTGGATTGAATTTCCATGCTACCAAGAAATAAATAAACCAAGTTTTGGGAGTAAACACCTAGACATAAATAAAAGTGGTCTGGTCTATCAAATATTGGGGCAGAGGTGGGATAATAAAACCCATTGGGCAGCCACATCAAGAAAAATAGTGCTCATGCACACATGTTACTTTTTTTGTTTTGTTCATAGAGACATGCTTAATCACTGTCCAGTAAGGCTGGTGACTCTCATGTTAGGAGGACACCAAATCCACCCTGACTCTGAAATTTAAAGGAGATAGCTGAGCTGCTGAACCAATTTCTGGAGACAGAATTCAGTCCTTTCAATAAATCATTTAGGAGCTAAGCAGATGGCCAATTGGACCATTTTGGGGGCAGGGAAGGGGAGGGGCAGCCACACGATTGGTGCCCCAAGCCCTTCCCCAGGTCGTCCTCGGAGCAGCAGGCCCTCCGCATGGCTGGCGCTCTGAGGAGGACCTCCTCCTGCAGCGTCCACACACGCTGCAGCGGAAGAGTCGCCGAAGGTGTGCCGCAAGCTTTTGCGGTGCACCTTCAGCGACTTGTGAAAGGAGTGTCAATTTAGCACTCCTTTCCAGGGACGGCAAAGGTGCGCTGCGGGGCTGAGGTGGGGGATACCTCAGCCCCACGGCGCAGCTTCCTTGGGTGGCCCATGGCTGCCCATCTGCTTCCACCCTTAGACGAAAGTTCAGAGCAGATACACTGCCCTAATGACACTGGAGCCATCTGCCTCCATTCCAGCTTATAATTGTAACAGTGGCCAGTGAAAACAAAACTAGACCAGTTAGGCCATTTCTGGTGGTTCATTCTACCTGCAGATATCTTAGATCATCTGGCAGAAGAGGATTTTGTCATGTTGCATGTCTGCCAAATTAAGAATATTTCTGCTGACAGAAGGAACTTGCACTCACTTCTACCCATATACACAGCTGGTACATCTATGAGCTGAGATTGCCTGCTAGAAAGAAAGAAAGAAAATCCTAACCAGTATAAGACATCCCCCAACAAGTTGTGAGGGGTTTCTTGTTGTGCTGGCCAAATAAGGACAGGAGATGCCTGGTTGGTCAAGGTGCGCTGGGGAATAAGCACACCTGCGTGCCTTGCCCAATAGGCTTGGTGTTTGAACCAAATCTCGCAGTGTTTATGGTTCTGCGAGAAATGGGGTGAGAGTTTATTATTTATAGCTCTGCGCTGCCATGTGGAGGCAGTCATTTTAGAGTTGAGATGGAGAGAGTAACATCACTCCGCTCTTTGCTTTTGGCATGCTTGGCTTTGGCCTAGCGCTCTTTTGGGCTTTTGCTATTTTAGCTCTTGCCTATTTAAATTTGTAGTTTCTCTTGCTTGCTCTGGAGGCTCAGGTATTTCCTTGAGCAACCTGCGGGGTGGGGGAGTGAGTGAGGCCTTTGGGCCAGCTGTCTGGGCCTATAGCACCTCCACATTCCCAATTATTGGGGGTGTACACCTGAAGAGGGCTCTGAGGGAGGCATCCTCACTGATGCGTGGACCCGGTACCTGTTCCAGGCCCAGAGACTCCCGGTCACTCGATCTGGTAAGGTCGGCACCCATCGCTGGTACAGTAGGATTGGTCGCATTTCTCCCCAGCAGTGACTGTGTGAAGACAGCTGTCTTCAGGTGAGGGATCTGTGTAGGACTCTCGGTGGACACCTTTCCTGCGGTGGTTGCCAGTGACGCTTCTTGGCTGTGGTGTCTCTTGTGAGACTTGGGAAAGGGTGGCCTACTAAGGCCTGGTGGTAATCATCCATGGTTGGGTGATTTTGCTTGGGGCCCGTGTTGTTTTTCACTGAGTTCAGGATGCCTCGCAGTAAGGCCCAATCCAAATGGCTCGCGGCTTCTGCTGCTCCTACTGTAGGTCACTCTGCTTCAAAAAGGTCTTCAAAGTCTAGCAGCAGAGAAGATGAGATAGTTGCCCAAGTTGCATAACTGGGTAAAACTGTTCAGGCTTTTGTAGTGCTCTGCAACCAACTTGCACAGAAGGAATTACAGGCTACCCCTCCACCTAGAGTGCCAGCCCTTCAGGTGTTAGGAACACCAAAGTGTTTCTCCCAGTGGTGGCACCTGACTCTCAGCTTGCTATGGCTACACCGGGCCCATTTCAGCAGGCACCCCACTATTGCTGATGTGTGGGATCTCCTACAAAGAGTCCCAGGTTTGGGGACACAGGGTGTGGTTCCCCCTGTGTCTGGGCAGCCAACTATGGCTGATTTATACAACCTCTTACAGGGGGTAGTTCTTCCAGGTGGTGCAATGGAGCAGACCGGTGGCAAACAGGGAGGTGATCAGGCTGCTGCTGCCTCTGCTACCTTGGACACCCAAGCTGTTATGGGGCCATACTTCGAGGGACTGTTGCGGTCAGTTGGTGAAGCTTCCCAGAAAGCTTCAGGTTCAGGGTCGTCTCCTAATATTGCACATGCTAATTGGCCTACCTTGGTATGGGCTCCAGATAGCCAGGTTGGGCAGGGTGTGGCTTTTGAATGGCCTAACCCTGTGGTTTTCAATGCATCCGTGCAGGTGCCTGCAACTTCACAGGTCCCTGAAACGCAGGTGCAGGGTGGTCAGCCTTTGGCTGTTGCTAGCACTACACCAGGGGTGCCTATTTCTAGTGCTCCTCTGTTGTCTGGAGTGATGGGGAATGTGGAAGCTACTCCTTATACTTCTATGTCTACACTCCTTGGTTCTCACCTTCCTCTCTCCACTAAGGAAAGGATTTGGAAGGGTGAATATATTGATTTATTTACTTTGAATTTTAGGGACCCCGAGCCAAGGATTATGGTGAAGGATGGGATTGTTTTTAGTTTGCCAAAAGAGTTTCAGGCACTCAAATGCCCTAAGCTTGAGCACAATTTTGTTAATTGGATTATGGGCTTCACCATTTACAGAGGTGTTTTAGAAGAAAAAGAGCCTTTCAGATCTCCTGATTTTTCTAAATATCAGGAGATCATGATAAAAACCTATACCAATTGCCACCATAATTCAAGGGATGCAGCTTGGCCACTATATGATGAGCAGTTTAGGATGAGAGCGGCACAGGATCGCTCCTTATCTTGGAGGCATGTGCAGTTTGAGCTTTGGGCTGATGTTATGGTGGGGGCCTCCCCCTTGAGCAGGTGTGATAACAGCTTTGTCCCGATGGTTACCTTGCCGAGAGGGCCAAATGCTCAAGGCCAAATGCTCAAATGCGAGGCCTGCCACGGGAGGAAAAAGGCAGTTTGGCTTATGCTGGGACTTTAATGCCGGCAAGTGTAAAAGACAACCCTGCAGGTTTGATCACAAGTGTAACACCTGTGGGGGTGGCCACTTTGGAAATTGCTCTGTTAGAGGAAAAAGAACCTCTCACCTGGAGGAAAAGGCCCCATCACCAATTAAATTGGATATCATGGTGGCATGGTTAAAACTTTACCCTAACAGAGAGGCTGCTTTATATTTATTTCAAGGTTTCTCTGCGGGTTTTCATATTCCTTATACAGGCCCTAGGGCCTATCGTTTTGCACCAATGCTCGTTCTGTGAGGGACTTGCTGAGTGTGGTAAGGGACAAGTTAGCTAAGGAAATAGCAGCTGGGAGAATTTCGGGACCCCATGTTCAGCTGTCCATCCCCACACTTCACTTATCTCCATTGAGCATAGTGCTGACCTTAGATACCAAGGGAATGTAGGCTGATTCATAATTTATCTTATCCTAAAGGGGAGTCAGTCAGTGATGCTATTGATCCTTGGATTACCTCAGTTAGGTACACATTGTTTGACTCAGCAGTTAAAATGATCAGGAACATAGGCACAAGAGCTCTCCTAGCTAAATGTGATATTAAATCTGCATTTAGACCCCTTCCTGTACACCCAGATGATTTTGACCTACTGGGTTTTCAGTTTGAAGGAAAATTTCATTTTGACAAATCTATGCCAATTGGATTTCTTGTTCAGCTTTTGAGACATTCAGTACCTTTCTCCATTGGTGTGCAGTTAAGAGAACTGGTAATAGAGCTATTGCTCATTACTTAGATGATTTTCTAATTAGGTAATCCTAAATCCTCTCAGTGCCAGGATACTTTAGTTCAATGTCAGGAACTGATGCATGAGCTTGGTGTGCCTTTACCGAGGAAAAGACAGAGGGGCCACATACTCAGCTTACCTTTTTGGGCATTGAGATTGATACTATAGTTGGAATTTCTCAATTGCCCAATGAAAAATTTGTGGCTATGAATCAACAAGTTGAGATCATGTTAGGGAAACAAAAAGCTACCTTTAATGAATTTCAATCACTTACAGGTCTTTTTAATTTTGCCTGTAGGGTGATAGTTCCAGGATGAGCATTTCATGCTAGACTGTACAGGGCTACTGCAGGGATAGTGGTCTAGCATCACCACATTAGAATCACAAGGAGCATTCATGAGGATTTGAAGGTTTGGTACTCCTTTTTGGAGCATTTAAGTGGCATATCATTTTGGAGAACTGAAATGCTGCTTCAGGCAGATTTTCAGGTGCATTCTGATTCTGCTGGTGCCCATGGCTTTGGAGTTTTTTTGGAATGGCCAATGGGCTGCAGAGGCATGGCCTGCTGCATGGGTAAAAAGCAGTCTAACCAGAAACCTTACATTCTTGGAATTGTTTCCAGTTGTGGTGGCTGTCCACTTGTAGGCAAGCCAGTTTGCTAATAGGACTGTCTGGTTTTGGTGTGACAACTAGGCAGTCGTGTATGTTGTTAACTCTCAGTCTTCCAAGTCTCCTAAAGTTATGAGTTTGGTAAGGGCAATGGTGTTATAATGTTTGAAATATAATGTGTTGTTCAAAGCTCAACATGTTCCTGGTTTGCTTAACCCTTTGGCAGAAACCCTATCTCGTTTTCAGTTCTCCAGGTTCCAGCAGCTGGTTCCCAAGGCTTCGACACACCCGTTGGAGGTACTGGCATTGCTCTGGAACCTTGGAAATTAGAAGTTCATAGGGCAATATTAAACTCTATTGCCCTGCAACATGCAAGTCATACCAAACAGCTTTAAATTTGTTTAGCCATTTTTTGCAGGAAATTGGGGAGGATCTAAAATGGCCTATTAATGTTGATTTGGTCCTTCACTTTATTGTAACTCTTAAGCAATCTGGTCTTTCACCTGTCACTATTAGAGGCAGGTTGGCCACCCTGGCCTTTTACTCTAGGGTTTTGATCCTACCAATGACTTCAGGGTCAAAAGAGCAGTGGAGGGATGGTTTAGAGAATCCCCTGTCATAAAGGACCATTGGAGGCCGATAACTGGCCCTGTCCTTCTTAAGTTATGGGATCAATTAGTTCAAACTTGTTATTCGCCTGGGGAAGAGGCCTTATTTAAAGCAGCATTTGCTACAGCATTTTTGCTGCTTTGAGAATTAGTGAAACTGTCCCTGGATCTCGTAATGATAAATCCGGCAGGGCACTATTGATCTCTGATATCAGCTTAACAGGACAGGGGATTCAAATTCACATTAGGTGTTCCAAGACTGACCAGTTTGCAAAAGGTCACTCTATCTTCCTGGCTAAGGCACAGCAGGGTCAAATTTGCCCAGTGGTAGAAATGGGCAATTATTTGAAAATTAGGCCTAATGTGGCTGGATATTTGTTTATTCACTTGTCTGGTTTTCCCTTAGCCCAATTTCAATTTAGGGCTGTGTTAAAAGAGGCTGTAAGGCAGGCTGAGTTGCCTCATGAATATTTTTCTTCGCACTCCTTTCAAATTACATAACGTCATATGACAAAATTTCTGGGGAAGGGTTTGTTTATTTTTTATTTGTTGATGATTTCTTATTTGCTTTGTCATGTGCAGTGAAGGACCAAATACTAGGGTGGTTATACCTTCACTTACACATGTGACAATATTTGTTATTATTTATTGTTTTTCAAGAATCTTTAGGAGGGATTGAATTAGACACAAGACCCATCAATAGAAAGGTCATTTTGCTAAAGGAGCAATCAAATCCCATTGATGGATTTAATTTAAGTCAGGATTAAACTCCCATCTTCCCACTCCACAATGGCTACTATGTGCATTTTGGGCAGAAATTGCATATTAAAACCAGAAATGGTTAGCTTGGCCCTAAGTGTAAATCTAGAAAGAAAGAAAAAAAGGAAGGACTTGCCTCAGACATTTTTCTGTCTAATGTGGTGCACCATATGATGGCTTATCACTCATCCCAACCCAAGATGTATAGTTCTAAATGCCAGCCAGGTAATTCTGACATCTGATCTCAAAGATTCCCCCATGCATCTTCTGTGATATTAAAAATCTGCCACTTGTGATGGCTATCTCCTCTTCCTAATGTTAAAGGTGATCTTGAGCAGAAGAAAGCCAATGAATGTAGAGAAAGAGGGTCTCACAGAAGGAGAAAGCAGGGACTGATTACAAGAAGTTGAAGGAAGCTATGATGGGGAAAGAGACAGACGAGAAAGGCAAAACTGTGAGACAAAAGAAGATTAGATAGACACCCCTGACAAGTTGGGAGGGGTTTCTTGTTGTGCTGACCAAATAAGGACAGGAGATGCCTGATTGGTCAAGGCGCACGGGGGAATAAGCACACCTGCGTGCCTTGCCCAATTGGTTTAGTGTTTGAACCAAATCTCACTGTTTATGGTTCTGTGAGAATTGGGATGAGAGTTTGTTATTTATAGCTCTGTGCTGCCATGTGGAGGCAGCCATTTTTGAGTTGACACAGAGATAGTAACATCGCTCCGCTCTTTGCTTTTGCCGTGCTTGGCTTTGGCCTAGAGCTCTTTTTGCTTGGGACCCGTGTCGTTTTTCAGTGAGTTCAGGATGCCTCGCAGTAAGGCCCAATCCAAATGGTGCATGGCTTCTGCTGCACGTACTGTTGGTCACTCTGCTTCAAAAAGGCCTTCAAAGTCTAGCAGCAGAGAAGATGAGATAGTGGCCCAGGTTGCACAACTGGGCAAAACTGTTCAGGCTTGTGTAGCACTCTGCAACCAACTTGCGCAGAAGGAATTACAGGCTACTGCCTCCACCTTGAGTGCCAGCCCTTCGGGCGTTAGTAACACCGAAGTGTCTCTTCCGGTGGTGGCACCTGACTCTCAGCTGGCTTTGGCTACACCGGGCCCATCGGTGGCTTCGATAGTGGAGCTTTGGGCACCCCACCATTGCTGATGTGTGGGATCTCGTGTACTTTGTGCCAGTGCAACTAGAAGATTTAGATTACATCCAGAGAATATATAGTCAAATAACCAGTATTTGTGGAAGTATGGGAGGAGCTGGAATATGTCTTTATTTCAAGAAATGAGGGAAAGTTTTATTTTTAAAGAGGCTGCTAATCTTAATTCTTGTTATAGCCTAAATACAACTCTGAATAAGGATATTCCCATGGATAAAACTAGACATGCCAAAGGTCATATTGCAGTATTTTTATGCATAAGATGATCAGATATGCTTGGACAGCTTCTTATTTTAGAGAATACTACCACAACTACCAGTAGAAATGAGGTTTGTTTGTCTTTAACACCAGATGGGTCAAGAGAGTGTTACAAAAAATAACAACCTTATAGCCTTCTGTCAGAGGCTAGGAAGAATTCTTATGGCAGAAACATCTGGCAGTCTAGAGGTCACACCAGAATCATAGAGAACTGTGTCTCATCTCTTAATATAGTTAAGTTATGAAAAATAGCAATGGAGAGCAGCAACATTCTATGATTCTATGATTCTATAACATACATGGTTCTGAAAAAAAATTATAGAATCATAGAATCATAGAGTTGGAAGAGACCACAAGGGCCATCCAGTCCAACCCCCCTGCCATGCAGGAACTTCCAGTCAAAGCATCCCCGACAGATGGCCATCCATTATATTTTGAACCATTATAGTATGAAGATATAAAGAACAGGAAGAAAAGGGCTGTTATTTTTTTTTTTGAAAGGTCAAACAAACTATGGCTCTGTCCTTGTTATAAGCTTACATTTTAAATTATTTTCCATAAGAGATTTTCCATGAGAGATTTTTTTTCATCCTTCTCTTGTATTATCTTGGGCTGTTCAAAGGTGGAATCCAATTTCTAAAGGATTGAGGTAGACATCAAAATAAGATTTTTTTAAAGTCCTTTCCTGAACAACAGTCAGCTTCAGCATATTACTATTAATATTCTGGTGTTGCAGTTAAAAAATGAGAATCAGGTATGATGGACACAGTGTCTAGTCAACACTGCCTTGTGATTTCTTAGTTGTGGTGGGATTTGAAGTGTCATTTCTGGTTTCTAAGCCAGACAAACTATTCACTAAGCTGGGGTGGCTAAAAACATTTTTAAAAAAGGATTCGCAGAATGGCTTAGACTGCATTCATATGCACACTTATTTGGGAATATGTTGTTAGTAGGGATGTAAATCTTTGCTTATTTTGTTGTTATCTGAACACATGATAAATTCAAATTCAAATGTTTTCTTTTTGCTGGGTGAAATTTGACCCTTTTTGCATATTTGTTTGTGCTGAGGGGAAGCAATTCTTTTCTAGCTGAATTGGGACATTAATATAGAATTATTATCTTAAAAAGGCAAATTGAGAAGCCCCAGATTTCTGAGCAGGAATGCCCAGCATCTGCCATAATATAATCATGTTATGGTGGTGTAATTATTACGAGAGAGAGAGAGAGATTCAGTATAAGCATATACAAATCAAAACATCTCAATTGTCCTAATGCCATGTCTCATGGTCCAGAATACTTTTCAGCATGTGACAGGGTTACTCCATTTAACCCCCAACTCCCCCAACAGAAAACAAAACCCAATCTATCAAAATTGATCACGCATTGAAAATTGATCTGACCACAAACTGAAGCAATCTGATAATTGCTTAACATGTGATGATTTTGAATTTTCTGTGCATTCAAGACCATTTGGGGGCAATGAAAATCTATCTAAAGGAGTCATTAGAAAGATTTAATAGTTTGCTTAATCTTAGGACTACATTATATTATAATTTTTTATAGAGATCTTTAGCAAATTCTTAGCCTTTGAAAGTAGAGCTGAGGTATTTCCTCTCACACTTTCTGTTATTGCTCTTTGTATATTATTCTTTTTACTATTTATTTTAATAAATATTTAATCTAGTTTAATTTGTTACCCTTCAATCAAATATTCAAGGTGACAGATATAACAAATGAAAGCAGATATAAATTTCCTTAAACAGGCTAAAGTTAAAGCCATTTAAAAATCATTTAGTAAAAATTGCTAGATTGAATGTAGAGGATGGGTGGGAATATAACTCGGGATTAGATATGATGGCAAAATACATTATATTGTAGAGGTATCTAAAAATAAAAGTTTACAAAATATAAAAGAGCACTGCCTATATATTACAAGTTTAATACAAAATGACTCACCTTAACCTAAAATATGAATGGACTCATGACTGTATTTATAGATGCTCATTCTGTACAAAGAACTGATCCACCTAAAGAAATGCCAGCCAGTGAATATCACTTTGACACCAAATTAAAATGAGTAATTACACCTTTGTATTTCTTCTTTTTCCAAAGCCTTGTTCAGCTTCCTTTCAGATTGATGTACAATATTTACTCCTATTGCTGACTCCAGCACTTTGTTCCATCTCATTAATTCAAAGAATAAGGAACATCAAGGAAAATCAGGAACATCATTAATCCAAGAACAATTTCTCTCTGCTTAACTCCTAAAGAATTATTAAAGCTTTCTTTTTTAAAAAAAAAACTGGGTAAAATGGATGAAAATCAGGAAATACAAAGGCACTTTTAGACTACATAGTTGCTTGGATTATGGATAAGAAGATAAAAACAAATTGTGGGGTACACAATTGTTGCTTTCCCAGTTCAATCCTCTTCAGTGCTAAATGTGTTTACACCAACCACTTCAAGTTCAGTAGCTTTTTCTGGCACTACCTTCAATAAAAAGGTTGTTCTCTTCTGCATAATTTTCATTATCACTTCAGCAAAAAAAAAAAAAAAATGTTGTTTTTCTCTCTGATTTATAGCAAATTTGAGAAAGAAAATCATAACTACTTTGGTCTCATAATTCTTATATCTAATAAAAGATGGTGCATAAGTCTGCTATCTCAAAGGACTCACTAGGTGCTCATATTTTATTTATTTTTTTATTTTTGATCTTCTGGCAGTAACTCAAAACCAAAATATTGTTGGCCAGCTCTGAACTGTAGAGCAGTAAAGGCACAGGTGAACTGCTAATACAGTTCACTGACTAACCTGGTATACTTCCTTTTGGTAGAGATAAGATTAGGGATTGATATCCCTTTCTTCTGTGCAACTCAAGGCAGGAAATAGGAAATTCCCTAGTGCAATTCCAGCCAGGCACAGACCAAACTCACTTTAAGCAAGGTTGCTATATTATCTCAAAGGAGATTGTGCTCAAGGTCCATGACAACAAGTTCTAAAGTACAGCTATGAGAAAGAAAAGGCTACTGTTAAAAGCTTCTATTGAAATCTAGTAATGTGAAAATGGAAGGCAGCTTCTACATGGGGACATTATTTCCCTATTCCCAATCTTCTCTTCTTTTCTCTAGAAAGAACTTACTGAACAATGTAAATGGTGTCTTAACAAGCTGCAGTGAGAGAGCAGAACTGCAGGAATTTCAATAAGATTCACACTTCATGTTGTTGCCTTCAAGCAGTGATGTCACTAGGGCTGCCATCACAAAGTGTGATAACTCATAGTGTCACACACACCCCGACCTCCTCCCATACCAAACCATACAATATCCTTAGTAATATTTTTGTACTAATGTTACTCATGAGTTGTAATTTCCATATATCACTGAATGCAGTGGCAATAATTATGACATAAACAAACTAGCAAAATTAAAAGTATACCTTTAAATTCCACTATCACATAGACAGCTGAAATGTATTTACATGTATATAGATTCATATGGTTAAGGTGAAAATTTGCTAAGATGTGCTGGTTTTTTTAAAAAAAATCTTTAAAAATTAAAATTGAAATTTGAAATTTTAAAAATTTGAATTTTTAATTTTAATCCCTTTTTAAAAATGTGAGGCCTCTCCTTTCTCCTCCCACTTAGCCTCACCCTCTCACACCATATCCAGCCATTTAAAAGGAGACAGGCAAATGCCACAGGTTTCTACCAAAAGCAGATATTTGGGAAGGAGTCTTAGGACTCATTCCCACTTACATTTAAACAAGTTTGCAATTTGCCTTCACTCCATGTCAGTGAATCGGTTCCAAATTGTCCACTGTTCCCACTATGAAAGTGGATCTTTTCATTATTCCCTTGTAATCGCTTATTTTTTGGCACAATTGTCATTCCCACTTGTTTGTACTGCTTCGAAATGCATGTCAATCATCTGTGAATTATCAGTGATGCAAGCGGCAACATGATGAGGACAGGGCTGTTTCAGGCATCAAGTGTGGCAACTTTAGCAACTGAACCTTCCTCTGCCAAGGCTGCTCAAGCACATCATTTCCCATATATAAAAATTGACAGGATATGTGATCCATTGGTTTTGCAACTATTTGCCTCACTGAGCTGCAGTCCTCCCATAATTGCAAGTAGTTGCAAATACAATAGATCACATATTTTCAGCAGCACTGAGAAGTGGGAAAATTGATGATTTCCCAAAAACTGAGGAGGGATGCTAAACGGCCTTCTACCATTAGTCTCTCCCCTCCAGAATGATGCAATTCAGATCCGTTGTTCCCACTTGTTGAACACACTTCAAAATCAATTCTTTTCAAAAGAACTGCCAAAAAACCAGTGTGAGGAAACAGCAGGTTGTTTTTTTTTTTTTTTTGCCTCACTTCATCGAGATTGAAACCGAGCACAGTAGGATTGGAATAAGTTTCAAGTGGGAACTCGGTCATATAACCCAATCAACAATTTGCTTTAAATCATGGTGGGAATGAGGCCTTAGAGTTTCACCTAGTGTGGCCCACATCCCTTGCACCCCCAGATGATATCACTGTCTTCAAGTCATTTCTGACTTATGAAGACTCTAAGGTGAACCTATCACAAGATTTTCTTGAGATGATTTGTTTAGAGGCTAATTGTCATTGTCTTCTTCAGAGACTGAAAGATTCACACAGGCTCACCAATTTTAGTGGTTTCACTTTTTATTTTACCCCATTAAACATAGTCCATAAAGTTTGGCAGGTCTCCTTAGGTTAATGGGATTTGCAGAGGAGCTGTGAAGAGGATCTTGTGTGAAACTTTGCTTTGGGGAATTGCCTTAAGATTCTAAGTAGGATCAGTAAGTGTGTCAAAAAAGTAATTTGCACAACTACAAATACACCACCACTTTGCTCTCATTAAAGTGAACCTAGGTATGAATTGAATTGGATTTTCCAATCTTCATCTGTGTCCTGATTTTTGTCTTATTTCCTATTGTTATACTACAATGACATATTAAAATTACTAATAATGTCTAATGAACATTAGCACCCAAAAGGCAGCATAATTATTAAGCACATGCTGTGCATCTAATAAAAAAATATAAAGACTTCAAGAAACAGCATCTAACCTGCTCATGAAGGGCACCATGTTCTAAAAAAGTGTCAAATTACTGATTTTTCTAACTGACATAGTAGAAAATCCAGACAGCAGTCAGTGATTTAAAACATTATCAGCAGGAGAATGCCTCTCCCATTCCTTGCTTTATTTTATTTACTTTCCTCACTGAGTTTATTTTAGGAAAAGAATATTGTACTTTTAAACATAAAAACTGACTGATATGAAACATTTTTGCTTACCCTCTTGCTTCCATTTTAAGGTCCATTCAATAGTTTCTAACCACCTTATCTCAAGTTGATGAAAGGCTTCTGGTAGAAATAATACTTGACAGTTATACACAGGCCAAGGTAATCCCTCAGATAACCTGGTCTCAACCCAAGAAGGTTTTTAAATGTTAATATATGGTGAAGAAAATGTGACACTTTAGCTGTTGTTGGGGTGCAACTTTGATCAGTCCCTACCACCATCAGTCAATAGTGAGGGAAAATGAGAGATGCAGTACAGCATTATCTGGAAGAATATGTGTTGACAGTGTTTTTACTAGAAATGAGGTAATGAGGCTACCTATAACACATTGTGGGGTGTGTGTGTGTGTATAAATGAAAGCATAATGACATTCATTTAGCAAGTACTGTAATGACTATATATATATATATATATATATATATATATCTCCAGTCATTACATTACATGCCAAAGGAATGTTTAATAAGTAATGTTTATTGGCCATCATTTCTATTATTTTAGTAACGGGTAGAATTCTTTCATGGGAGATTTCATAAAGGGATTTTCCCTCAAACTTTAGACCATGTGTTTACTTTTTAGATAGCTCTTTTTAAAATAGGAGTTACAAAATTATTTACAATGTATCAAGTAATGGAGCAAGCTACAAAAAAAGAGCAATATTAGCAGTAACAAATTAATTTTGGGAAGAGATTCTATAATGAGTTACATAGAGACCTATTGCTTAAGAAGTAACTTTCCAAGCTCCAGTTAATACCAACACATTTTATTTATTTCAGGCAAGTCAAATGCTTGTCAAGATTACTCATAGAGATAACATTCAGCAGCAATATGCCTGACATACCCTGTAATTACTTACTAAATATAACTGAACATATCTTTAATGAATGTATACAAAGAAAATCTGCTAGAATATATCATACTTCCTGCAGAAGAGAAGGGCACCAAAAACTGAGAGCATTAAATTGCATATTCTGTATTAACCAAGCCTGCAAATTTAACAATTACAGATAAGCTCCAACCACTTACTTCCTTTTACAGAGCAACATAAACAGTCTGGTTCTGCAATCTTTATTTTTGTTATTATACAGCAAATCTATGGTATGAATTGTATTGAAATGCTCATTCTCTTTCAACTTTTTAAAATTAAGTTGTCTTTTTATTGGTATTTCCTTCTTTAAACCATTTATTATATGATTCACTCTGATGCATGAAATAGGAGAGCCTTAAGTTAAGTCCAGAGGATTATCACTTTGTAAGTTAAAGCAGAGGCACTTTTAGCCTGGCTTATACTTCATATCCACTCAATTAACCTCATGGAGCTTTAGAACAAAAGTCAGCACAGCATGGCCCATTTGAATGGGGGAGGGGGATTCCAACTTTCTGTCAAGGCATGATGAACTCAGAACATCCACTTTTAACCAGAGTCAGGTTTCAAAATGAGGTGGGACATCAAAGAAACATGCAGGCAGATAATATCACCATATATTTTAGAAACCTTATTGTAGAGGTGCTACATAATGCTTAGAAATGGATGAACTTCCCCTCCTAGGGGTGGGTGAGAATTTTGTCCAATTTTCCTTTTGACCAAAACTTTATTCAATATACATATTATTATTTATTTCTTTTTCGCCAATGGAAATAAATTGAGATTTACAAAAAAGGAAAAGAAAAGGGGGGGAGGGAATGTGTAAGAAGAGCTTTATCCAGTAAAGACTTGCAAAGATGGTCACATTTAAGGCTTAGTTGGTTAGTAAAGATTTCCACAATCAAAATGAACTCTTTTTGTTCCAGAACTTTTGTTCCAGAACAAGCTACTCTTTTTGTTCCAGAACTTACCAATTGTCAAGAATAAGATCCCCTTTAAAAAATGGCATCAAGATTTGTCTAAATTCCTCTGGAGTGGTAAAAGACCCAGAGTTAGAATGAAGGTGTTGCAAGATAAAATAGAACGTGGAGGATTAACCATACCCAATTTGGAAATTTATTTTAAAGTACGCTGCTTTACATGGTTGACAGATTGTTTTTTTCTAGATAACAAAGAGACCCTTTTGTTAGAAGGATACGATTTAAGATTTGGCATGCATGCATACCTTTTCTATGAAAATGTTAAGGCTAATAAAGATTTCCAGAATCATTTTTTGAGGAAGGCATTTTATAGGGTTTGGACCAAATATAAAAAGTATTTGTGTACTAAAATCCCATTTTGGGTGTCTTCCAATAAGACACTCTTTGGAAGGGAGAAACTCTCTGGGAACAAATGTATTACGTAC
>CM034703.1:46795253-46805759 GCA_020142125.1 Phrynosoma platyrhinos
ATAAGTTGGGGGTCATCTTATACTCCCAGTTGTTTTATACACCAGAAAATATGGTGCACAAGTGAGCATCACCTAGTGGCCAATATAGAAATAAAAAAAGCTACATAATCAGAAGCAGAAGCTCTATTTTCTTTGCAAAAACAATACCAGGGACAGATGTGGCACAGACTATAAACTGCTGAATGAAAAATTAGAGTGAAGCTAAAAAAAAACATTAAACCAACATTATGCCAAAATACAACCTGTAGAATTTCCCCATAGAAATTAAAGAATAGATAGATAGATAGATAGATAGATAGATAGATAGATAGATAGATAGATAGATAGATAGATAGATAGATAGATAGATTTCCACTATTAAGACATATCGAATTGGAGCCTGAAGGGGTCAGGCAAGGTTGCATTTTATCAATCTTCCTGTTTAACTTGCATGCTAAGCATATAATATGTTGAGCAGGATTAGACTTGGAGGAGGAAGGTGTGAAAATTGAAGGAAACAACATCAAAAATTTAAGATGTGCAGATGACAATATATGCTTAGGAAAAAATAGCAAAGACTTGGAATGATTATGGAAGAAAGTCAAGGAAGAAAGTGCAAAGGCAGGTTTATAGATGAGCATTAGAAAAACAAAAGCAATGACCACAGATGATTTACATAACTTTAAAGTAGATGATAACTTTAATGTAGATGATGTAGGAGGGATGCAGTGACTCAAGTGGTTAAGACTCTGACTCGGTTGATTGCAAGATCAGCACGTTGGCAGTTTGAGGCCCAAAAGCTGCATGATGGGGTGAGCTCCTGTCACTAGTTCCAGCTTCTGCCAACCTAATTTCAACCTAGTTTGAAAGCATGCTAATGCAAGTAGATAAATAGGTACCATTTTGGTGGGAAGGTTCTGGCCACATGATCACAGAGTAGTTTTTAACAACACTGGCTCTACAGCTTAGTCACAGAGAGCACCATCTCCTATGGTCAGACATGACTTGACAATCTTGTCAATGGGGAATACTTTTACCTTTACCTTTTAGATAATGTAGACTAATAGTTCAAGATTTTCCATATGTTAGTTCAATCATTCATCAGAATGGAGACTACATTTAAGAAACCAGAAGAAGTCTGGGACTTAGAAGAGCAGCTGGGAAGGAATTAGATAAAATCCTGAAGTGTAAAGGTATGTTATTAAAGACTAAAATCAGCACTGTCCATGCCATTGCATTGTCTATCAGTATGCATGGTTGTGAAAGCTGTGAAAGGTGTACAGTGAAGAAAGGTGATGGGAAGAGAAGCAACTCATTTGAAATGTTGTGCTGGAGAAGAGTTGTGCAGATACTGTGGATTGCTAAAAAGAATGGGTCCTGGAGCAAATCAGCCATGAGCTGTCCCTGGAATCTATGGGGCTGAGCAGATATGCCAGGATAGCATGAGCCAATCCATGCTATCCTGGCCCAGGTCCCAACCTGGACCAGTTCACATGCCCGCCTGCCTCCCAGCTGCCAAGCCACAGACTGGCTTTCACCTGCATGCTCCTTATGTCCCTCAAACATTACTGCTAGTGAGAAGATCCTCCTTGGTTGAAAACAGCCAAAGCATTGGGCCATCTATTCTGCTGGGGTTTGCTGCAGAGTTTCCATGCTAATGCCCCTTTAAACTGGGAGCAGGCTGGATCCATCAGACCTGTGTTTGGTGTGCCAGATCCTGGCCTGATCCCAGCCCAGAATGAATGGCCTGCAGCATCCAAACAGGATGATGTAAGACTGGGGCAAACAAGGACCTTTTGGGCAATGCAGAGAGCCCCTAAGATGACTATAACAACTGTCTTCCTGCAATTTTCACACTCTTCAGACAATTGCTGGTCACCTTTGGAGGCCAGGAAGCAATTTTTAAAAGATAATTGTAGCATTTTTTTTTTTTTTTTTGCCTTCCCTGGTAATATACCACTTCTTACACCACTGCTGTTTAGCTATTGCTGTTTTGCTATCAGACCACTGTAAAGTCAAAGTATGTATATATTTTAAAGTTAAAGCTGTGTGTAATATTTGATGCTTACTGAATGGTTGCAAACATTATTTACATGGGCATATCAAGCCAGGATTACTGCTTTTTTGTCACAATTGCAATGATTGAATGGTGGACCCCATATCCAAATAAGGGGCCAAGAGAAGGGCATTTGAGTTAGAATGGACAGCCTTAGACAAGCCACCTTGCAGATTAAAGTATTGTATGGGGGATGCAGACCAGGACGTCGGGGATGCCCTGGGATGGTGCGCCTCTGGAGCGAGGCACTCGCACGGCGGCTCACTGGCAGCGTCCCTGAAAGGAGCGTCAAATTGGCGCTCCTTTCAGAAGTCAGGGAAAGTGCACCCTAAACGCGTAGGGTGCACTTTCCCTGACTTTTCTGCCACAGCGTGTGTGGACGCTGTGGTGGGAGGTTGTCCTGGGAGCGCCGGCCGTGAGGAGGGCCAGCAGCTCCAAGGGCAACCTTGGGAGGAAGAAGGGGCGCCACTTGTGCGGCTGCCCCTCCTCTTCCCTGCCTCCAAGATGACTTTATTAGTCGTCTGCTGAGGCTGTTAATGACTTGGTACTTTATTCACTAGTCCTTTCTATGAGGCTATCACTGGGTATGTTATAGCCCCAGTTTCAGCCAGAACAAACATGTGGTCCAGCATATTTGGAACAAGGTATGGGTGGTGGCCTAGCAATTTGGGCTTTCACGTTATCAAGGATAAGGCCACAACAAACTTTATACACATGTAAATATACATCAGGGATACCCAATCAGTGGATTGATAGAAAAAGTCCTTGAATCATTTAACAATCAATTCATAAATCAAATTACACTTTGTCAATTAATTCATAAATAAAGACATAGAAGGCCTCCAAAACAAGGTAGAGAGGACACTGAAAATGCCAACAGTAATTTCAAACTTCAAAAATACATTATAGAAAGAAAATTTTGTTCGCAGACATTTCAGCTGTTATGTATCCAATTGAAGACAAGAGACTCCAGGAAAATGCTTTGCAGAAGTATTACTACGGTCACTTTGTCATCCTCATGCATTTGGTTCTGTTGGTATGTTGTTATTATGCAAATGCAGGTCATGGTCATTTTAAATCCCAACCTGGTCTTGGAGTTCTTTCTCTGTTCAGTTAATCACTAGGTATATAACATTGGAGTCTCTAAACTCTAGCTACAGATTAGCACCAATCTTAGAAAGGAACATCTGAGAATTATATGTTGCAAATGCCTTATCAAAATATAAAACACTAGGTGTTTTTGAGAAATAAAAGTCCCATAAACTTCTTTTTCTTTCAAGATGCTTACTTCAGTACACACTTTACTGGGAAACAGGACTGTTTGTGCCAGGAGATCTAATTTGATTGTGATCTATTTGGCAATCTAACATTACTATGCTTCTTGAGTTCAAGTAAAAGATTTGTAAACCAGTCCTAAAACTTTATTATCAGAGCAGAGCATCAAGCTGTTCTCTGCACATTCATCACAAAAGTGATGCTCAACTGTAGCAGGATATGAATCATTCTAGATTACCTATCTAGCACTTGAAAGCCCAGCAACAAGATAGCCACTGTGGAGATTACACTTCTCCAATCTCTGTTGAATTTAAAAGACTATTCTATAAAAGAAAAGGAGTGCATTCAACAGGCCCTACAAGTGAAAAGGCCTTAAATCAAAAGATGACTGTAAAGAAGAAAGCTTAGGGAGTGTGCATTGCAGCTCAGAATTGTTGTGGAAATCTTTCCTTCCTTCCTTCCTTCCTTCCTTCCTTCCTTCCTTCCTTCCTTCCTTCCTTCCTTCCTTCCTTCCTTCCTTCCTTCCTTCCTTCCTTCCTTCCTTCCTTCCTTCCTTCCTTCCTTCTTTCTTTTTTCCTTCCTTCCTTCTCAAGTGGAATAATACATGCAAATACACCATTTCACTGATGGTGCACACAATTAGCAGATATGAAACTTTCCTCTGAACTGTTTGTTCTCTGTTTCACATGTTTTATTCTCAGAAATGCAACAATGTGCTGTGTTGAAAGAGTTAGAGATAAACAGTGATATGGTTAAATAGTGTTTCAATGATCTAAAGTGTCCTCAAGTGTTATCCACCTATTCTAACCTGTCTGAGACATAGAACAATATTGGTAGGGAGCATTTCATCTTTTCTCTCCACCTCCTCTTTTCACTTCTTACTTCTCACAAGTGAAGTTAATGGAATAGAATTACATTTTATTTTGTTTTCTAAAACCATTGCTATTTCATAGCTTCTTAATAATAGTAGCTAGCTGCTGCATGAGATTCAGTATGGTGCAGTGCTTTGAGTTTGAACATTGGACCAGGACTCTGGAGATCAGGGTTCAAATTGTCATTCAGCCATGGAAACTCACTGGGTGACTTTGGGCAAGTCACATTCTCTCGACCTGAGAGGAAGTTAGAGGCAAACCCTCTCTGAACAAATCCTGCCAAGAAAAACCTGTGATAGATTATCCTTACAACTGCCATAAGTCAGAAATGACTTGTAGGCACACAACAACAACAGCTGCATGCGTACACTCTTTATCACTATAGTTATCAAAATAACTATGTGGGTACATTTCTTACCATTTATAGCAGGGGTAGGCAACCTTTCCCCTTTAAGGGCCGAGGGACTTCAGCTCCCAGAATTCCAGGCGCTATTGGTCAACATGGGACTATTGGCCAACATGGCTGAAGCTTCTGGGAGCTGAAGTCCCTCGGCCCTTAAAGGGGAAAGGTTGCCTACCCCTGATTTATAGGAAGAAGGACTGTGCATAATTACGCTTTTAAAAGTGTCTAGCTTTGCTTGAATTTAAACCTGTTATCCAACCCATATATTGATACTATTTCTCTACCCGAGTCAGCTGATACCACTTTCTCAGGATTAATAATAACAAAATTCCAGTCTACATGCAGATTCATAAGGTGTACCTGACCTGCATAGTTACCAGTTTTATACTACTTTAATTGCATGTCCACATCCTAAGGGAGACATGTAGTTTGGTGGGGGTGGGAGTGAATTTTCATGAACTATGATTCCTGAGATACCGAGAGTGGTGTTTTCATTACAGTATTAAACTGATTTAATTTTCAGTATTTTTTAAAATGTTACCTTTAAAATCCCTCAGCAAATTTGGAATTCATTAGAACAAAGCCAGGACAATGTATGTGGCTTAAATCAGTGACACTGACATAACTGTGTTTTGCAGATTCACCCTTATTCTCTCTCTCTTTCTCTCTCTCTTTTTAAATTAAATATAGGAATCCAGACCAAGGGGGGAAGCAGACGGGTGGCCATGGGCCACCCCAGAAAGCTGCGCTGCGGGACCGAGGCATCCCAACGCCTCGGTCACACGGTGCAGCTTCACCGCCCCTGAAAGGAGCAATAAATTGGCACTCCTTTCACAAGTCAATGAAGGTGTGCCTCAAAAAGGCTGCGGAGCACCTTCGCCGACTCTTCCGCCGCAGCGTGTGCGAACGCTGTGGCTTGAGGTCCTCCTCGGAGCGCCAGCCGTGTGGAGGGCCAGCTGCTCCGAGGACGACCTGGGGAAGGGGTTGGGGCACCGATCGTGTGGCTGCCCCTCCCCTTCCCTGCCCCCAAGATGGCCCTTTAAGCCGTCTGCTTAGGGGGCAACTAACAGAACCAAATAACACTAAATAGTCTGGATTGAACTGAAATAAAACAAAGGGGCTATGCAGACCTGCCCAAAGGGCCAGCCTGGGGGTGGAGTTGGGATGGAGCAGCTGCACGCCATTTGCCCCAACCCCAGCCCAATGCTGTCCTGACACCACATGCCCTTACGCATGGTGCACAGTGTCAGGATGACCTCCTTGCGCAGCAGACACACTGTGCCAAAAGAGTGTGGAAAAGCTGGAGTGCTGGCTCTTAGGGTGGTCCGTGGCTAGTAGGGGCGGCCCAGAGCTGCCCATCTGCATAGCCCCAAAGTCAGACATGCAAAGCATGTTAAAAAGGTAAAAGTATTCCCAATTGATAAAGTTGTCAAGTTGTGTCTGACCATAGGGGGCAGTGCTCATCCCCATTACTAAGCCAAAGAGCAAGCATTGTCAGAGACACAATCTATGATCATGTGGCCAGCATGATTGCACAGAATGTAGTTACCTTCCCACCAAAATAGTACCTATTTATCTACTTGCATTTACATGCTTTCAAACTGCTTGATTGGCAGAAGCTGGAACTAGTGACAGGTGCTCCTCCCATCATGCAGCAACCAGGCCTCAAACTGCCAACAGAGTCAGTGTCTTAACCACTTGAGCCACAGCATCCCTGCATGTTACTCTGACCCAAACCAGCTACAAGCATTTGGGTCAAATCTCAAGGCTTTCTAGTTTACTGTTTCTTAATAAATTTGTGTCATCTAGTTATTCAATATAGGTTTTTGTTGTTTTTCACTCCCCTTGAGTTGATTTCCACTCATTGTGACCCTGTGGATGAGACATCTCCAACACCCTCTGTCTTCCACTGCTCTGTTTAATTCCTGCAACCCCATACCTGTAATGTCCTTAATAGTGTCCATCCATCTGGCATGTGGCTTTCCTCTCTTCCTACTTCCATCCACCTTTCCCAGCATTATTGTCTTTTCCAATGAGTCTTCCTTTCTCATGATGTGTCCAAAATATGACAGCCTCAGTTTGGTCATCTTGGCTTACAGGGAGATTTCTGGCTTGATCTGCTCTAGGACTCATTTGTTTGTCCTTTTGGCTGTCCATGGGATCCTCAACACTCTTTTCCAGCACTACATCTCAAAGGAGTTGATCTTCTTCCTATCATCTTTCTTAACTGTCCAGCTCTCACATCCATACATAGTAATAGGGAATACAATGGTTCATATGATTCTAACTTTTTTGCTGAATTGTATATCTTTGCATTTTAGAATCTTTTCTAGTTCTTTCATAGCTACACTCCCCATTCTCAATTGTCTTCTGATTTTCTGACTGCAATCTCCATTTCTATCAATGTTTCATCCTAAATATGAGAATTCTTTTACTATTTCCATTTCTTCATTGTTTAGGTTGAACGTGTGAAGATCTTCAGTGTTCATTATTTTTGTTTTCTTTATGTTCAACGTGAAGTCTGCCTTTGCACTTTCTTCTTTGATCTTCCTTAGTAGGTGTTCCAGGTCTGTGAGGGTTTCTGTTACTATTATGGTGTCATCTGCATATCTTAGATTGTTGATATTCCTTCCTCCTATTTCCACTCCTCCTTCTTCTGTGTCCAAGCCTGCTTTTCTAGTAATATGTTCTGCATGCAAGTTGAACAGACAGAGTGAGAGGATACAGCATTGTCTGACCCCTTTGCCTACTAGGAACCATTCTGTTTTTCCATGTTCTTTTCTGACAGTAGCCTCTTGTCCTGAATACAGATTTCTCATCAGGACTATCAGATGTGTTGGCATTCCCATGTCTTTAAGAGTATTCCATCATAGCAGGCTGTAGACAGCTTTTGATTAATTGGAATTAGATTTATTTAAAAACAAAATGACTCCAATGCTCAAGGTCCCCTTAGTATCATTTATTTATTTAATATTTATTTATTTATTTACTTACTTACTTATTTAATTAATTTTTATGCCATCTTTCCCCAAGAAAGGGACCCAAGGTGGCTCTCAAGATAAAAATATTTTTAAAACTTTACAATAAAAATTTAAAAACAATTAAAATAATCAGGTTAAAATAGTATAAAATATTATAAAAGTTACATAAAAGCTTACAAAAGCTAAAAAAAAAAAATGACTAAAGGCATGACAAGACCACAATCACATGCTTCTGTATTTACAGATAAATGATCACAGAAAGATATACACATCCCTATGTGTTATAATCTGTTACTTTAAGGGTAGTAGGAAGTACACATAACTAAAGTTATATGGTCAACACTCCATCACATACTCAGGGGTGTTGCAGACTGGCCTAAAGGGCCAGCCTGGGGATGGAGTTGGGGCGGGGCATCCGCACACCAGCCACCCCAACCCCTCCTGGTGCAGCATGCAGAAATGCTGTACTGAAAGGGCATGGAAGAGCTGTGGTGCCAGCTCTTAGGGCAGCCTTTTGCCACCCCTAAAAAGAATGGCATTTTGCTGCTCTTTTAGGAGCAGCAAAAGGAAGGATTGGGGCCATGGCATGGGGTCGCCATAGCCCCAATGTGCCGCTAGCAGGGGCAGCCCAGAGCCACCTGTCGGCATAGCCCCTTGGTGGAGATATGGGACAGTAATTTTGCCTCTTCTCTCTTGGCTGAAAAAGTACAACCACATACTGCTGTACAAAAAGGGTGCAAAAGAGTCACAGTAGTGTTTCTAAGGGTGACTGTTTACCACTCGAAAGGAACAGCATCTTGCCGCTCTTTGGGAGTGATAAAAAGGAGGATCGGGGCTGCGGCATGTGGTTTCCGCAGCCCTGATCCTCTGCTCCTAGGGGTTGCCCAGAGCCGACCCAAATAGCCCTTAGTTTTCTTCTGATTTCTTAACTGCAGTCTCTATTCTGATCAATGTTTGATCCAAGGTATGGGAATTCTTTTACTATTTCAATTTCCTCATCTAGACTGAATGTATGTAGGTTCTCTGTGGTCATTATTTTTGTTTTCTTTAAGTTCAGCAGTAAACCTCTTCCTCCTCCTCCCCTCTCTCCATGTGCTGGGGAAAATGGCTCTGCGTAACATCTCTGGCATGTGTGCCATAGTTTCACCATCACATCCCTATTTATTTAACTTGTACGCAGAAAATATCATATGAAGAGCATACTGAGACTTGAAAAAAGGAGGAGTACTGCTGGAGAGGCTGCTGGAGAGGCAGCTGAAGGCCTGGGAGGGCAGGGGGAAGAGGTCCATCCTCCAGAGGGTGGAAGTCCCACTCTCCACAGGGTGGAAGTCCCAGTCCCAGCTCCGGGTAACATCAAGTGCCAGGACACCTTTTAATTTGGGCACTCAGCCCTTAAAAGTTTCACAATCAAAGAAATAGGGTAATAGAATGCAGCCTAGCCTGACCCCTTTGCTATAAATCAACTGAGGGGCTATGCAGATGGGCAGCTCTAGGCAACCCTGCTAGCTGCAGATCAGGGCCACAGCAACCCGATACCATGGCTCCAATCCTTCCTTTTGCCACCCCTAAAAGAGCAGCGAAAGGCTGCTCCTTTTAGGGGTGGCAAAAGGCCGCCCTAAGAGCAGGTGTCGCAGCTCTTCTGTGCCTTTTCAGTGCAGTGTGTCTGCATGCTGCACCGGGAGGGTGTCCTGATGCTGCATGCCATGCAAATAGCTGTGTGGCATCAGGACAGCATCGGGATGGGGTTGAGGCAGCTGGCGTGTGGCTGCCTCACCCCAACTCCACCCCCAGGCCAGCCCTTTAGGCTGGTCTGCAAAGCCCCTGAACGATTTTCATTTACAATCAACAAATGATTCAATTGATTTAGGGGCTATACAGATGGGCAAGAAGAGGTGCTTTCAGGCTGACTTTAAGTCATGGCATTTAGAGGACGCATTCCTAAAAGCTGGCAGGAAAGCGCCCTCTAGGTGTCATATGCTGGGAAAAGCCGATCCTACAAGGAGCAGCTTTTTTCTGCTTCTTTGGCAAAGATGCACACCTTCATATGTGTGTATGTATGCAGCAACACTGGTGTGCTGAAAAAAAGGTGCCAGAGATCTAAAACAGTCGTATAAATGCACCATCGTACATGCAGCAGAAATTGAGTCAGCGATCCAGAGCATGTGACCTATGATGCAGGATTTAATTTATAGTGCCCTATGCTTCCAGGTGTGTATGCACCAGCTCAGGTGAACTTGAATATTATAACACTAACCCTCATCCTAATCCAAACCCTAATTGTAACACTATGCATGAGCCCTAGCAACTGTTCTACATTATGACAAGAAATTGCATGTACGCTTGCTGTCAGTACGTGTAGTAGTTTGCATGAAAGAGGTTTTTGTGACATCTTCTGTGCAGGTGTGCATAAGACCTACATATCACTTCCTGGCTTGCTTGGGGGGGGGGGCTCCTGGAGTAACGTTTGTCTGTGTGCGCTGTTGACCATGTCCCTTGCATGACCACCAGCTACATGTATCCAGTCTGTCCACACAAACCTCCCTTGCATATACCTCTTCCCTCCCTCTGATCTGTGTAGGACATGTTTTGTGGAGGACAATGGAATAGGTGTCTTTTCAGTTGACAAACCCATTCCTTTGTCTCAAGGGTGGCAAAATCAGACAGTGATACCTATCTATGGCACCCACTACTTGAGAGAAGTCGAGGTCAGTAAATCCTTGCATGATATGTGGATATGAAACTTAGGGAAAATATCCTGCAAGAATCAAATGAGATTACAGGCACATACCAGTCTCTAATATCACAAATAAAACCTTTACTGTGTTTATCCTATGTGCCATGGTTTGACACATGAAGGCAGCAGCAGGAGCGGAGACCAGGCGGCTAGGCGTTTGGCTGTGGTGCACACCCAAGGACCATCTGCCTTGAACCTTGCCACCT
>CM034703.1:46820134-46835320 GCA_020142125.1 Phrynosoma platyrhinos
AATTCTGTTTTAAGGGGCTGGGAGGTGGGATTTAGGGTTTGGGGTTGTCTTTACATTGTTCTGTTTTTAATTGTTGTAACCCACCCCAATTGTTGGGCAGAGAGGTGGCCTATAAATAAAAATTATTATTATTATTATTATTATTATTATTATTATTATTATTATTCACTAGTACAGAAATCTTAACAGCAATCCAAAAATTGAACATAGGTAAATCTCCAGAACCTGATGGTTTTATGACAGAATATTGTTAAAAATTGGAGAAGGACTTGGAAACAATTTGAAGGATATGCTTAAAGCTATTCACAAAGAAGGTATACTGGAATCCTGGAAACTGGCAGATATTTTGATGTTACCAAAAGGAGGAAAAGAAAAAAATTCTGTGGGAAACTATCACCCAATATCCCTTCTCAATATAGATTACAAAATTTACACCTCCATTTTAACATCAATATTGAAAGGTATATTGAAAGATTCTATTCATAAATATCAAGCAGGAAATCTCCCACATAGATATATGAAAGATAACATCAGAGTGGTGATCAACATGATTATTTTGAAAAAATAATGATAAAAAGCTAACAATGCTTTTTAATGATGCAGATCTAGCATTTTACTGTGTTAACAGAAAAAATATGTTAGAGATTTTAGCAAAATTAGGGTTAGGGTGAGAAAATTTTATGCTGGATCAGTAACATCTACAATGAACAGAAAGTGCAACTAATAATCAACGGAAAGAAAACCAAAGTAATAAAAATACAATGTGGGGTCAGGCAAGGGTGCTGTTTATCACCTTTTCTATTTATTATGACATTAGAAATATTAAATAATAAAATCAGAAAAGACAAGCAAACAAGAGGAACTAAGATTTAAAACTATGAATATAAACAGAGGGCATGTGCAGATGACCTAGTGATGTTCTTAGAGAATCTGTTGGAAAGTGTAAAATATCTACTAGACATCCTAGAAAAACTCAGTGCACTTACAGGCTTTAAGTTAAATAACCAAAAATCAAATATTATTACTAAAAACATGACCCCTAAAGAAGAAAAAGAATTAACAGATATAATACAATGTAAAATGGTAAATAAGACAGAATATTTGGGTATCTGGATTACAAAAAATAAACAAATATAACTTACCTGACAACAATTACAAAATACTTTGGTCTGAGATCCAGAAAGATTTAATAAAATGGTCCAAAACAAAACTTTCATTTTCAGGAAGGATTGCAGAAGTGAAAATGTTTGTCTTACCTAAATTAAACTTTCTTTTCTTAAATATTCCAATTATAACCATAAGAAACCATTCAATGTATCAAATCAAGAACTCAAAAAATTCATTTGGGAAGGGAAGAAACCCAGGATAAGATGGAAGGTCCTAACTGATACTGGGAAGAATGGAGGTTTCAGTCTCTTGGATCTGGAATTATACTATCAAGTAAATGTTCTGCTACAATTATCAGAATGGATCAAACTGGAGAATACAAGACTTCTAAATCTGAAGGGTTTCAACTTAAGGTTCAGCCGGCATGCGTACCTCTGGAATGGGAAAACAAAGATCCATGAAGAATTTCAACACCACTTCCTGAGAAAATCATTTCTCAAGGTATGGCTTAAAATAAAAACAGATTTTTACAGATGTATATCTGGCTGGGTCTCCCCAGAAAGAGCCCTACTAAACAGATTCAATCTAATGCAAAAATGGTTAAGATATATAGACATCTTGAAGAAAACAAATAAGGGGAAAGAAGAACTAAAAGAAATATAAAATATACAAGGATTAGAGCACAAATCACATTAGTAAAAGGCAGATTTAAAAGCAACCAAGAACACACAGGTTTTCAACTAAAAAAAATGAGATAGACAAAATTATTTTATAAGACAAATCAAAACAGATCCTTAAGCTATACAAAGCTCTTCTTGAAAGGAAACTTGAAGCTGATAGGTTAAAAGATAATAGGATAATTGGGCCAAGGATATAGGAAAAGAAATAGATCTTGAAATCTGGACTTCAACCAGAACATATACATACAGATTTACAAAATGTCAGAGCATCAGATATAACTATCACAAAATGGAAGATAGATGGCATCTTACTCCAGTAAAACTCATAAAAAATTATATGCAGCACCAACCAACATGGTGGAAATGCCAAAAATAAAACAAGACATAGGATCTTTGTTCCATATGTAGTAAGCATGTCCCATAATTAATTTCTTCTGGAAAAGACTCCACAAAACAATATGTAAAATGCTAAATATAACATACTATTTAACTCCCAAGATATATCTACCCATCATCATCATCATCATCATCATCATCATTTATATACCGCCCAATGGTTGCCCAATCAGGGCAGTTTACAACATAAAACACATTTACAATAAAAAACACAATTCCCCCCTTAAAACATTATTAAACAAATGACATGATCAAAAATCCATTAACAATTAAAACAGAATAAAATCATAGTAATTAGATGATTAAAACATTCCACAATACCCCGCTTTTACACTTCCAGGGGAACAGTGATTCAAAATAATGTTGCTGAGGGAAGAGGGGGCAGCCCGGGGCCGGGACAATTAAGTCTGGAAAGGCCTGCCAGAAGAGATCCATCTTGACAGTCTTTTTAAAACTGTCCAAAGATGTTAATTAATGGATATCATCTGGCAGGTCGTTCCAGAGCCTGGGGGCAACAACAGAGAAGGCCCTCTGGGAGGTTGAAGATAGCCTTGATCTTTGGGGCTTTAAGAAATTCCTCTCAGAGGACCAGAGCATGTGGGGATGATTATACGGGAGGAGGCAGTCTCTGATATAACTTGGACATGGCCAACAAAATCAAAACACATGATATAAATAAACATTGAAAAACTATCTTCTATATGATTTCACAGGCGGGAATCCTTATAGCCCAAAAATGGAAATCTACAGAAATTCCTACCATTGAAGATTGGTTGATTAAAATGTTTGAAGTCAAAGAAATGGACCAATTGGCATTAGCAATAGATGGAATCTACAATTACAGAAAAGAGTGGAATTACCTTTTAAAATACTGCAAAGAAATTGGAATTGTTTAAGAAAGAAAGAAACTTTTGAAAGATGAATAAATTTAAATTAACAACCTAGTGAGCAACAACCTAAATAAAGAAAAAAATAAATAAAAGATAAAAGTTTTTTGGTTTGGAAACTATTTTTATGTCACCTTCCCACTTGTTCCACTCATAATGGTCTTGCTTTCACCAATTGAGCAATTGCTTTGCATTTTAGCCTTCACTTTAATATATATGAACCCTAAGGACCAGTTTCATCAGATCTAGATCCAAACTGATGCACAAAACAGGTGCAAATGTAGAATGAATTCTAAGCAGCTACAACTGCAATATATAAATATAGATGTTGGGCAGGGAATAACCAAAACAAATTGATTCTCTTATTTAGCTGCTTTCTGTTTCTCCCCATCCCCTTTTCACTCTGTTACTCTTTTGAAATTTTTCTATGTACATTTGAAGTCACTTGGGTTCTGGCAGCTGTGTACCATTTTGGTTGCTGATAAGATTGATACTTCCTAATTTTCTGTGGTGACCAAATGATAGACTGTCTTTGGAAATAAAATCCCATGCTGCTACTGTCTACAGTTCCACATTGTCATGTTAGATTAAACAGCAATGTGTTTGTTGCCCCTTATTAATTATGATGCCTCCCACTGCGTCTCTGATTGTTTTGTTCCAAGGGTACTGTTATGCATAAGCTCAGCTTCTCTCAGAGAAGCCCATCATGCTGAAAGCAGCTCATTAACTTCAGACTCCCACTCAGTTTGCCATGACAGACTTCTCTAACTAACTTTCGATGTGCAGTAATAAAGTTTTATCTCTTTTCACAGCATCTCAAGACAGTTCATCATGCACTCTTCTTGCACACAGAATTTTGAGCATAAATGCTCATGTCATGAACCATTTGGGTACTAGATGCCTGCAAAAATTGAAGCACATAATGAAAATCTAGGCTTCCATAAAAGACTTGCAGCAATTGATACAAAGAGAAATAAACAGCACAGGGAATAAATGTCAAGAAAATTGTAGTGATGCAAATTTTCCCTTGATTAACCCATCTGCCTCCTCACCTAGCATCACCTTTATTATATACCTTTGTAACAGTACATTTGAGACAGTTATATATTGAGAATGTTATATATTGAACTAACTAACCCATTTCATTCTGTCTACCTGGGGGAGGAGGGGGAAGTGTGCTATCCTGCATTGAGGATTTTTTCCATAGTATTGGAAAAATGACCTTTTACCCTTGTGAAAGTAGAAGGCTTTAGGGAAGGAAAGGTTCTCTTGGGCCCACATTGGCAAATCCAAACCCAACTGTAAGCACTACTGCCTTTTTATAGCAAAGTGTGTGTTCATGAAATGTTTTATGTAACAGTCCTGCATTTCTTTATGAAGCATTGAAGTGTTTTGATATTGCTAGATAATGTTCATTTTAATCAATTGATGCTTGCTTGTTGCTGATATCAGTACATGGGCTAATCTCTGAGAGGAATTATAGCAGTCCTCACTGTATTGATACTGGTTTATAGTATCATTTTGGGTCATATTTGGAAAAGACCCCAGAGTCATCTGGTTCAGCCCATTTCCATTCATAAATACATACTTTTGAGAAAAAGCTATCCAACTTCTGCTCAAAGATTTCCAGTGAAGGAGGATCCATCACCCAACCATTCTTGTCATCAGACCACATTCATTTCAAATCTGGGCCTATTTTAATCAAGAAAAGCCTTAGTGGCTCAATTTTTTTTTTCTTTGTCTCATCATGATTGGTGTCTGTAGTGCTGTGGCTCCACAAACATCAGACTTCTCTAGATAGCTGCATCTTAGAGCACAACAGATTTTATATTAGACTGAGAATAAGGAATGTTAAAGAAAAATAAGAACTGTTTCTGAGCTTTTTTGTATTCTGAAGGCATTAAACTCTACTACCCATTTTGAACTTGTAAAAGTTAAGCATCAGCATTTGTTATTCCTAAATTTTCCAGGGAGATACAACAATAACTATTTTCCAAAATTATTCCCATTTAAACACTGCAGGAAAGCAGAGAAAAACTGTGATTAAATTATTAAATTTTTTCTCTCTCCTGAAATGTTTTCTTTCTGCCTCAAATCTAGCACAGTGAAGACTCCAGAAGGTGAAAACCTATTTATGTATTAACTGTAGTAAACACCACATGGTGAATATTTGCCTCCAGCCAAGACTTTCCTCCCCTCCAGTATTCCTAACAGCAACAACAACAGTAAAACCAAAACCAAAACAAAAATACATTTCCAAATAACTTTCTAATCTTGGAAATAAAGATATATTTCTAGAAATACTGGTCTGGTTGAAATATTATGGGAAGCCAGAACTATGAGAAATTTGGCTCACTGTATATGAACAAAGTATGGAAGTTAAAAATTACCTTTCTTTTCTTTTCTTTTCTTTTCTTTTCTTTTCTTTTCTTTTCTTTTCTTTTCTTTTCTTTTCTTTTCTTTTCTTTTCTTTTCTTTCTTTCTTTCTTTCTTTCTTTCTTTCTTTCTTTCTTTCTTTTTTTTTTGTACTCTAGTGTCCCAAAAGTCCAAAAAGTAATTTTTCCAAGTCCTGGGCAAATGTGTTCATTCACACTGCTTGATCCCTTCCAATTGGCTCCTCCTGCTAGTGGGAATAGCTTCAATGAACAATAGAACTTCCATCCATAAGGTGTTTGTTATGGTCAAACCTACTATATGGATCTCACATAATAACTCAGAATTATATGTCAAGAACATATTTTGCTTCATAATTTGGCTTTTTAGGAGATGATCATATAATGGTAAATAACATAACAGTGAAAAAATTACAAATGGAGATTGTTTGAGGGTCATCTCCCACTGCCAGGAAATGCCAAGTGGCAGTGATTGATCAGCATGCATCAGCACATGCATTTACTTCTCAACAGTTTTGGATTACAGGAGTGGGTTAATTTGTCCACTGTGTATAATGGGTTTTAAAAACCAGGAATTAATCCATTAATAGTAGTAGTATGTACAACCCAGGGGAAAGTATTTTTGATATTTATTTTCATAGTTCTCTTGGTGATCTTTATGTGTGTGTGTTTTAAAAAAGAGTTTAGAATGTCCCATGTAATTTGAAATCTGTTCTATGTAACAAATGCATTCCCAGTAGGAAAGAATCTGATTTTCCTTACATGATGTCTATTTGCATAGACAGCAATGGAACCTTTGGAACACTTTTGAAGGCTGTGAGTTTCCTTCTAATTAGAACACTCTCAGATTCTCTAATCTTATGCCACATTATTCCTGTGCCAGTTCATTCCCCCTGTCTTGATACCTAGAAATTCAGCACAATGAACTCACAAACAAGAGATATTTTTTGAAAACTTTTTCTCAAGTAAGTATACAAAGAGTAGTCTTGTTGTCAATCAGAAACTGAAACTACCATGAGAAATGTAGTAGAAATCACCGAGATGAAGGTGGAATGTGATAGCTGTTTTCAAATATTCTGCCACAAAGAGGAGTGACAGTTGTTTGTCAAAGACATTAAGGACAGAAAAGATGAGGAGAGTTACAAGTTACAATAATGTGGATGCAGATGTTTTGAGTTGTGAATGGATTCAGGAGGGGGGAATCACACAGTTCAATTTTTTTTCCAGCCCAATAGGAAACCAAAACCTCCCCAAAGTTTGGGATCAGCTCATAGCAGGCAGGGAACCATCTCTCTCTCCTACCACCAGTGGTGGTGCCTAGTTTATGAAATTCCACAAAGAGTCCATGACTCCATTATGGATAGTTTTTAAAGGTAAGTTAAAGACCAATTTGTTCTTAATGGCTTTTAAATAAGAAAAATGAGCTAGGTTCTTAATATTTTATTTCACTGGTCCTCATCTGCTTGTGAATTTGATTGGTTGGTTATATTTATATTGGATTCTGTACTATGTGAAATGTGCAGTTGTTTTTCACTGGCCACTACTGAAAACTAAGGCTTAAATTCATTGATTCTGGCCATCTTAAAACATGGCTATGTTTGGTGGATTTTGGCCACTTTCTGCTAAACTGAAAATGGAATATAATCTTGGAAGTTGCCTAGAAAGACCATAGTCCTATAGGACACCTAAAAATATTTTTCATGAATATAATCAAGAGTTATTCATAACAACCATATACCCCACACCTGAATTAACCATCACATGCATTCTTGCAAGCAGGAATCATACTGTGTAACAAATGAGGAATCAAATGCAAGGAACGAAGGTCTCTCTTATGACTGGTTTCTGCGCTAATTCTGAAATTTCCCAGCTTTGAAGCCAGCTTCATTTCAGAATTATAGAACTTACGGCCTTTGCAGGCTGCTAGAAATAGTGCAAATTGAATCCACTTTAAGGGTTAGGATTAGGGTTAGGGAATTATGGGAACTGTATTTTATTGTGGCACCAGAGCTCTCAGAAAGAGAAGGCTCAATATCTCAGGGGGGAAAAAAAACCAATTTCCATGATTCCCTAGCACTAACCCTAACCCTTAAAGTGGACTCAATTTGCACTATTTCAGGCAGTCTGCAAAGACCCTTAGTAAGGAAACAAAATTTCTTGAACATTAAATTGGTGGCAAATTGCAAAGCAAAAAAAAGTATAAGGCCAGCAATAACTGAGGGCCTTTACAGACTGCCAGAAATAATGCAGCTTGAGGCCACTTTAACTGTCCTGGCTCAGTGCTAAGGAATCATGGGAACTGTAGTTTATTGTGGCACCAGAGCTTTCTGACAGAGAAGGCTCAATGTCCCAGGAAAAAAAAATACAGTTTCCATGATTCCCTAGCACTGAGCCAGAACAGTTAAAGTGGCCTCAAGCTGCATTATTTCTGGCAATCTGTAAAGGCCCTAAGAAGAGCAGCTTAACCTCAGAGCTACACTTTTGTTGGGGTATGCAGAGCTACACTTTTGTTGGGGTATGCAGGATCTAGCATACACATAGTCAGAAATGCCCAGAAGATGGTCTTCTGTAAAGAATCTTGCTCCAGACTGCACAAGAAAAATCCTCCCACACACAGACTGCTGCTTTCAGCTTGGAGAAATGAATTGTTGGACATCAAGACTGCACTGAGTGAGGGCTTTAATCTTTGTTGTAAATATTTACAAAGATAAAAAGAGTACCAGGTGTCCGTCTTGAATACTCACAGCTATACAGACCAACAAAGTGCTTCACCAACTACCAACCACAACTAACCAACAGTGGAGATTCTACCTCTCTCCCATATATAGGTGGCCATCTTGGTAACATGTGACATCCATGCACTAATGAAACCTGGCTGGTTTCATCCCCAGTGCCCGTTGCATCAGACCTCTCGTGATGCATACCTGGCTTGTCTCATCCACTGTGCATGCTGCATCAGACTTCCCATGATGCATACCTGGATTGTCTCATCCACTGTGCATATTGCATCAGACTTCCCATGATGCACAGCTTTCCAAATGCTGACTCATGCACCTGCCACTCAAACTGTAGTAACCCTGTTACCATTGCTCCAGTTCCTTTGAGTGGCCACATCAGTGTCATTTTCCAGACCAGGATTCCACATGGTCCTGACAACTTTAAATATCTAACTTTTTAAAATCACTATTAAATAGGGATAGCAATTTATCTGAATCCAGAGTCCATTCCTTCATAAAACGATGGAGGCCACAGCAAGCCACCATAATTAATTGATACATCAGCAAAAAGGGGTTGTTCTCATTTTAAAAGAAGATGTGTAGAAAGCTCATTGTAACCAGGCGCCTTTTATTTCTGCTGCAACACTGAATTTCAGGAGAAATTTTGGAAGCAGGAGAGGATGCTTGGGAAGGTACTCAGAGAAGTATCTACCAGAAGAAAGGGCAACATGAGAATGTTGTCCCTCTAAAATAAGAATTCTGCCCAACAAATGAAATTTTCCTTCAGATCCCAAATTTCTCCTTCAGTCTTCAATTTTTTTAGTATTGCAAAGAGTGATACAACTATTCATACGTAGAACTCCTACATTTCCTCTGTTTGAATTCCCTTGGTAACCAGCCCCTTTTCTTTGGATGCCAAAACTGTATCATTAAATGTTCAAGTGAAATTTTAAGTAATGGTAATGCTAGAAATTAGAGGAGTGTAAGGAAAAAATGGGATGGCAGAATGTTTATTTGGGGGCAATTCCTTCATTCCCCCCCCCTCATAACTACACCCTTGCTTGTACTTCAGAAATGGATGTGAGGCTTCAAATTGTTTGTTTTTTGGACACCCTGCTAAATGAGAATTCAAGAGTTGCAATGTTGCATTAAAAACACTAAAAAATGTAGAGCAGATGTAGTAATTTACACAGTACTTTCAGCTGACACAGGAAAATATCAGGCAACTCCTAACAGGCATTCAAGTGGGGAAAAACATTTAAGGAAACTTTTAGAAACTCTGTAGGGTTTAAGGGGAAAGGCAGGACAGATAAGAATGAAATCAACAAAGGGGGAGGATGAAGACAGCGACAAGCACTGTCTTCAATCCCAGGAAGGGGAGGGACAACTGGACGCCAGGCGCCCCAACCCCTTCCTGAAGATGTCATCAGAGCGCCCGCTGTTGTACACAGTGGATGCTCCAATGACTTCCTTCTGGCTCAGCATCTGGACACACTGAACTGGAAAGAGCACTGAACTGGAAAGAGCACCTCTTCCAGCACCCCTTTTGGCTCCTCTGAAAGGAGTGCTATTTTAGTGCTCCTTTTCAGAGGCGCCATAAGGGTGGATCGGGGCCGAGGTGTGGGACAGCCTTGGTCCCAATCCATGCTGAGACAAGCCAGCCTAAATGTAAACCTTAGTCTGCCTAAATCTGAACAGATTAGCTCAGTAGGTGAACTCTCCCTTTTGAAGGTGTTGAAACAGAGGTTGCCTGTCCAACTGCCAAGAATGAATTTCTGCATTGGAAGGGGGTCAGACTAGGTAACTGTAGAGATATCTTCCTATTCCATGATTCCATGCTGCTGTTCCTTATACTGTGATCAGTCAGAAAGAGAAGATTTTGGATGGAGAACAGTGGGAGTTAGTGTTCACAGACATTAACAGCAAGTGGGTTAATAGCTAGGTGAAATCTGGGGTTACAACTTTCAGAGGCCAAGTCAGTGAAAAGCTCATAGAAATGAAAAACATAAGTGATTGAAGCTCTTCCAAAATCCCATTACCCAACAGGAATGGTAGAAATCTTCTACAGACTAGGGAGTGAAGCAGATAGGGCAGTAGGAATAGCCAGAGGCTGCTCCCACTCCAATTGCCCCAGAACCACTGTGGGACCATAGCAACAGATGCTGCAGTCCCAAGGGTGCCTGCTGCCAGAGTCCTAAGTGGGCTGCAAAAAGGAGCAATAAAAAAACACTCTTTTAGTGAGTGGTTTTGGGTCGCATTCAGTGGCCTTGCATGACATTTGTCATGTGCATGTTCTACCTTTTGGGTAATCTGTTTGAGGCTTTAGACAAACAAAAGTCAAATAGCTACATTTGAAAACCCAGAGAAAGAATAGGAATACAGTAAGTATGAGGCTTAATTTATTAACTTTGTTAAATGAATAGCATATAGCTGAATTTTACCTCTCTTTTTATTCTGAATTAAGTGGGCAGTAGGCCAAAACCATGTCCAGCATACCTGAGTTGTATGGATAGGGGAGGTTAAAACTTCCTCCACCTATCTCCCTACCCCTAAAACACACCAAGACACACTTACTTGACAGTGAAAGCTTGAACATTAGATTCAGAAACCAGTGTTTTTTAAAATCATTTCTTCCCATCATCCAACTAGACATTTTTCTCACCTGTGTAGGACTGACTATAAAATAAAATAAAATAAAATAAAATAATCATTTTGTAAATAAAACATACAAAATCAATCCATGCTTCTTGATGTTCCCTTGCTTTTAAAAAGCTGATAAGATGGATCTCTTCCGGCAGACCTTTTCCAGGTAGATAACCAGCCACCCAAAATAGCTGCACCTTGATCCTGATTTCCACTACAGCCATTTAATTTATTTGTCATTTATTGTAATTTATTGTTGTCTGTTATTTTAAGTATGTTTTTAAGCTTTGATTGTTTAATTGTATTTTGGGGAGGAATGGACTACTGGGGGATGGGATAGTTCGTTTCATTGTGTAAGCCGCCTCGGTTGTATTTTACAAAGAGGCGGGATATAAATAAATGTTTGTTGTTGTTGTTGTTGTTGTTGTTATTGCACTCAAGCCCAAGCATAAATGCAGAAGGCCAGAGAAGAGAAGGATATGATAGTGATATGACAGCCCTGTTTAAGTATTTGAAGGGGTGTCATATGAATATATAACAAGCTTGTTTTCTGCTGCTCCAGAGAACAGGACCCAGAACAATGGATGGAAACTGCAGAAAGAGAGATTCCACCTAAACATTAGGAGGAACTTCCTGACAGTAAGAGCTGTTCAACAGCAGAACATATTCCCTTGAAGAGTGGTGGAGTGTCCTTCTTTGGAAGTTTTTAAACAGATGCTGGATGGCCATCTGTCTGCCTTCTCTGTCAGAGAACTCTGGTGCCACAATAAACTACAATTCCTTGGATTCCATAGTAGCCAGGACAGTTAAAGATGTCTCAAACTGGATTATTTCTGCAATGAGTTTTGGACCTCTATGGAGAAGATAGAAAAATACTAATGGGAAAAGAGGGAAGGTAAAGCTGCTCAACACTTACTTTGCAGTAGTCTTCTCCTGAAAGAGAAAAAAAAATCTGACAATAGTCTACCTGGTGCAGACATAACAAATTATGAAGAAAATGGAGAGGGGGGGGGGGCTACAGTCCAAAATAAGCAGAGAGATAGTAAAGGAATAATTGGCTATTTGAAAAGATTTCAAATCTCCAGGGCTTGGTGTATTACATCCATGTTTACTGAAGGAACTTGGAGAAGTAATCTCAGAGCCACCATTGATAATGATTGAGAATTCTTGGAGATCAGATGTCCCAGATGGTTGAAACAGGTAGAATGTTCTCACTCTCTTCCAAAGGGAAGAAATGATGACCTGAGCAACTGCTAATCGGTCAGCCTGACATCAGTACATGGACAGCTTCCTTAAGTCTGGGCCTTTGCAGACTGCCAGAAATAGTGCAAATTGAGTCTACTTTAACTGCCCTGACCCAGTGCTAGGGAATCATGGGAATTGTATTTTTTTCTGAGACTTTGAGCCTTCTCTGTCAGAGAGCTCTGGTGCCAAAATAAACTACAGTTCCCATAATTCCCTAGTACTGAGTCAGGGCAGTTAAAGTGGACTCGATTTGCACTATTTCTGGCAGTCTGCAAAAGCTTTTTGTGAGCACTTAGGAAGGAATTCTGTGACTACTCAAAACCAACATGGTACATGGTGTTTTTTTCAAAAACAAATTGTGCCACATTGATTCTCTCTCTCTCTCACTCTCACTTTCTCTCCACAAACACACATATTCACTCTCTCTTTGACAGAATTACAAGTTTGGTGGATCTGGAAATGTAGTATATTTTGAGTCCAGTATGTTATTTGGCAAGGTCCATAATGATGGTCTTGCAAGCCAGCTATGCACTCTAGGTTATAGAGTCAGTACAGTTAGGTGGATCTGTAATTGGCTGACAGACTGAAACCAGAAAATGGTTGCTCTTAATTCTGGATACAAGTGACCTGTGGGGTGCCACAGGGTTCTGTTCTGTTCTGGACCCGGCGTTGTTCAGCAACTTTGTAAACAATTTGGATGATTAAATGGAGAACATGGTTATCAGATTTTTAGATAACAAAATGTTAGGAGGGATAGCTAATATCTCAGAGGAAAGGATCAGAATTCAAAATGATCCTTCCTGATTTAAGAGCTGGACTGAAACAAAATTAATTTCAGTAGAGATAAATATAAGGAACTAAATTTAGGCAGGATAAAAAAGAAACAAACCCACCTGTCTTGACAACAGTGCATGTGAAAAAGATCTAGGGATGAGCAATGTGATGTACTGCTTCCACAAATGTGCATGGTGCCCTGACTGAGGGAAACAATAATCTCACTCTATTATGCTTTGTTCTCCTGCAATACTGTGTCCAGTTCTGGGCAGCAAAGTTCAAGAAGTATATTGACAAGTAGGAATGCTTCCATAACAGAGACACAATTTTGGAAAATGATCTGGGCTAGGAGGAATAGGTAAGAATGTATTTAATTTTCTGAAGAGAAGATCTGAGTGGTGAAATGATAGCTGTCTTTAACTATATGAAAGGATTTCATGTAGAATCATGGAATCATAGAGTTGGAAGAGACCACAAGAGCCATCCAGTCCAACTCCCTGCCATGCAGAAACTCAAAATCAAAGCATCCCCAACAGATGGCCATCCAGCCTCTGTTTAAAGACCTCCAAAGAAGGAGACTCCACCACACTCTGAGGGAGTGTGTTCCATTGTCAAACAGCTCCCACTGGCAGGAAGTGCCTCCTAATGTTGAGGTGGAATCTCTTTTTCTGTAGCTTGCATCTGTTGTTCTGAGTCTTCTCTGGAGCAGCAGAAAACAAGCTAGCATCCTCTCAATATGACATCCCTTCAAATATTCTGGGGTATTAGCTATTCCTCCTAATTTGGTGTTATCTGCAAATTTGAGAAGCATGCCCCCTATTCTTTCATACGAGTCATTGATAAAGATGTTGAATAGTACTCAGCCCAAGATAGAACCCTATGGCACCCCAGGATGAAGAGGAGCCATTGATGAGCACCCTTTGGGTTCAGTCAGTCAAGCAGTTACTAATCCACCTAACAGTTGTATTGCTTAGCCCACTTTTTACTATCTTGTTAGCAAGAATATCATAGATTCATAGACTCATAGAGTTCAAAGAGACCACAAGGGCCATCCAATCCAACTCCCTGCCATGCAGGAACTCCCAATCAAAGCATCCCCGACAGATGGCCATCCAGCTTCTGCTTAAAGAACTCCAAGGAAGTAGACTCCACAACACTCTGAGGGAGGGTGTTCCACTGTCGAACAACCCTTACTGTCAAAAAGTCCTTCCTAATGTTGAAGTGGAATCTCTTTCCCTGGAGCTTGCCCCCATTGTTCCGGGTCCTAGTCTCTGGAGCAGCAGAAAACAAACTTGTTCCCTCCTCAATATGACATCCCTTCAAACATTTAAACATGGCTATCATATCACCTCTTAACCTTCTCTTCTCCACGCTAAACATCCCCAGCTCGTTCGTCATAGGGCTTGGTTTCCAGACCCTTCACCATTTTAGTTGCCCTCTTTTGGACACACTCCAGTTTCTCCACATCCTTTTTGAATTGTGGTGCCCAGAATTGGACACAGTATTCCAGGTGAGGCCTGACCAAAGTGGAATAAAGTGGCACTATTACTTCTCTTGGTCTAGACACTATAATTCTATTGATGCAGCCTAAAAATGCATTGGCCTTTTTAGCTGCTGCATTGCACTGTTGACTCATGTTCAGCTTGTGGTCTAGATCACCTGGACTCCTAGATCCTTTTCACACAAAGGGCCTAAGCATACAGCTTGATAGGCCGTCCTCGGCGCAGGGAAGGGGAGGGGCAGCCGCACGCTCGGTGCCCCCTCCCCTTCCCGAGGTCGTCCTCGGAGGAGCTGGCCCTCCGTATGGCCGGTGCTCTGAGGAGGACCTCCCACCGCAGCGTCCAGACATGCTGCTGTGGAAAAGTAGCCAAAAGTGTGCCTCGACCTTTTGCAGCACACTTTTGGCTACATATGAAAGGAGCGCTATTTTAGCACTCCTTTCCATGGGCGCTGACGGTGTGCCACTGGATCGAGGCATGGGGATGCCTCAGTCCCGTGGCACACCTTCCCAGGGTGGCCCATGGCTGCCCGTCTGCTTAGGCCCATAGTCTCATTCAGCCAGGTGTTCCCCATCATATATCTGTGCTTTTGGTTTTTTTGCCCTAAGTGCAGTAGCTTACATTTCTCCGTGCTGAATTTCATTTTGTTAGCTTTGGCCCAGCTTTCTAGTCTGTTCAAATCATTTTGAATTTTGATCCTGTCTTCTGGGGTATTAGCTACTCCTCCTAATTTGGTGTTGTCTGCAAATTTAATAACTATGCCCACAATACTGTCATCCAAGTCATTGATAAGGATGTTGAATAGTACTGGGCCCAGGACAGAGCCCTATGGCACCCCACTGGTC
>CM034703.1:46842173-46858310 GCA_020142125.1 Phrynosoma platyrhinos
CTTATGAATGCCTTCAAAGCATCCCAAACCATGTTTAAGTGTGTTCCTTGGTTTAAATTTTGTTGAAAATAACCTTCTAACTGCTCTTGGGCTTCCCTAAGTATTTTTTCATTCTTTAACAAATTTTCATTTAATTTCCATCTGTATTCTTTAGAGACAATCCTCATTTTCATAATCAATGGATTATGGTCAGACCAGACAGCCGGCATGGTATCAATTTTGGTAATTCAATTACATGGGGGGGGGAAACTAAAAACATATCAATATGAGACCAGGAGGAATGCACATGAGAGAAAAAAGTATAATCTTTCGAAGTTGTATAGAGAAGCCTCCATATGTCTTTCAACGCCAAAGTCTTTCAAAAATCAAAGAAGCTTTTTGGTAGTTTCCCCTGGTTTTTTTTTTTTTTGGACATTTTAGAGGATGATCTGTCCATATGGGTATCAATTACCCCATTCCAATCCCCTAGGGCTATTATTAAGTCATTCTTTATTGATTGAAATTCCTTCAAAAGCTGGTTAAAAAAACTCTTTTTGTTTGATAAGGAGGCATAAATTCCTATTATCGCAATCTTTTCTCCTTTTACATTTACTTCGACTATTACGTACTGACCATTTGGGTCTGTTTTTATTAGTTGTGAGTCATATTTGTTTGCTACATAGAGCACGACTCCTTTCTTTTTACTTGAGGTCGCAGCAATTTATTCTCGACCCAGTCTTTTATTTTCCAAATATTTTCTATCTCTATAACAAATATGGGTCTCCTGAAGACAGGAGATGTCTGCTTTTGTTTTATACAGATAATGATATATATTTTTTTCCATTTCTGAGGAGTATTTAAGCCCCTTACATTCCAACTAAAAATTCTTAAATTTTCCATCAGGGAATAAGGGACAAGTACATACTTATTAGAGCTAAAGTTCTTCAAAGTCTCCTTCTCCACTTAGGTCTCCATCTTTACTTGGATCTTTGTCCTCCAAATCTATTCAGAGTTCTTCCTCTGTCTCGTTTTCTCCATTTCCCTGCCTCCATTTGGCAGTGCCTTCCTCTATCTGTGTAACACTGTCTTTTTCTGCATTTACTTCTTCTAGGCAATTATTACATGATCTTTCTATACTGTTTAAAAGGTTATCTTGGTTCTCAGATGTCCTGTCTTTTTTTCTTTCCTCCCAGTCCCAGAATCTTTGAGCCTCATCTAGATTCTTCAGGACTATCCTTCTCTTGTTCCACCAAAAAATTATTCCATCAGAGGATCACCATCTATAAGTAATTCCTTGTTGTCTTAAATAGACAATCAAGAAAGCATAATTTTTTCTTCTCCTGAGAATTCTTGCCTGGATGTCCTTCAGAATCTGAACTTGGTGGCCATCTAATATTAATGGAGAGTCATTATGTTGTTTCAAAATTAAATCTCTAGTCTGCCTCCTCAGTAAATATACAACTATATCCCTAGGAAGATTTCTCTTTTTTGCTGTTGATGAATTTAAACGAAAAATTCTATCAACTTCGAATTGGAAGGAATCTTTATCTTTATTTAAAAAGAGGGCCAATTTTGGAACTAAATATTCCATCAAATTTTCTTGCCTATTCTCTGGAAAGCCACAAATTTTAACACATTTCTCACAAAGTTTTTGGTCCCAGATTGCTCTTTCATCGAGATCTTTTTCCCTTAACTTCCTTACTTCTTCCAGCCAGCCTTTCCCCTTTGGATTCCAAATTCCCTACCCTGTGGTTTACTGTTGGAAGTTCATTTGTAATTTTATCTACTGACTGGTTAATCTCCTGAAGCTCAATTCTAATCTCTTGACGAATTTCATCCTTAATATCGTGCATTTCCTGATGAATACATTTACAGATTTCATCAAGCAGATTAGTATCAGTATTTTTTGATTGGTCAATTGAGGTACATCTAGCAATTTGACTTTGAAATTAGTTTTGCGTTTTAGCTTGTTGATTTCTAGACATCATATTTTGTTTTCAATGTATAAATCAAACTAGAAAAAAGAAATAAAACTTAAATGAATTAAGTCAAATTTTTAAGTCAATTTTTTTTTAAATCTGAAAAAAAAACCCTAGGTAAAATTTGACTTACCAATCAATTCTTATTGGAAAAATACTAAACAATACAGCCATTCAAATTCTATTTAGGACCCCTTAATTTTTACTCTTTAAATCTAAATACTTTTTTCTATACCTCCAATATTCTCCTTTATTTGTTTGAATTAAGAAGGAAGATTAAATCTGGTCCATTTAGTAATCTAACTTTCCCTCCAATTTGTTTATGTAGTACTATCCCTATTTATTAACCAAATAATGCCAATCACATATCATTGGGAAAAAAGGAACCCAAAAATGCAATAGTTTTAAATATATTCCCACCCCCAAAATATTCCAAATGTTACAATACCAATGAAGTAAGAGAAGAAGAAGAAGAAAAAAGACAAGGGAGAAGTAGGTACCACAAAATCTTCATCTCTCAATGTGGTCCTTTCAGTTCCAGGAAGCAGAGTCCACCCTCAAAGGAAATCTTACATTTTTTCTCTATAGTATAATGAAGTCTGGCCTCTCTTTCCTCTCCAACTCTATAACTCTATTAGTTGACTTCCTTTTTCCGGTATGACACTCTATATTCTGAACTTGGTGGTTTCCCAAGTCTCCATCAACTCCTTCCGGTCTTCCAACCTCCAACATATCAAAACATGATGATACACAGCCGAGGGAGGGGGGTTTAAACTCCTCTCCAACAAACGCTCCTCTCTAAGCCGCTCCAAGCCGCTCTCAGCCTCCACACCTCACCTCCTCCCCTGCAGCCAACGACGACTCCTTCAGCTCTCCAGAAGGTCAGATAAATAAATTAACCCTTTGTTTGACTTCTAAAGAGTTTGTAAAATATTTCCTCGGCGTTTATAGCAAATATGTGGTGAATATATTGAAAATGAATAATGCCTTGTTCTTCATTTTATAAGAGGCTCTCCAAGGTATTATATCCATTTTATATTGTTCCTTAAGTTTACTATATCTTCTTTTTTGTGTTCATAAACTAAAGATCAATGTTGGATCTAATTTCCACCAAAGCCATGGGTTACTAGTAGGTTACAGTCTCACAATTAGTTTCTTAATATCTTTATATCTTATATCTTATAGTTAATCCTTTGTAGTTTTTAATCATCTTCACTATAGATTCCTTCAAGATAGCCATGATCTCTTTTAGCTCTTCCAACACCATCTCTGAATGACTTTGTTTCAAGAAGTTAAACATCCAGGACAAAACCAAACTTCCATAGAACATATATTCACAGTCCATTAATATTCCAGGAATTTAAAGGAAATTGGAGGTACCCCTTGTCTTCTCTGGGAAGATCGCAGGAGTATGGCCATGATCTCTCAGGGCTAATTTGCTCCCAGTCCCTGTCGCAGTGAATCAAAGTCCATCCAGGGTAGGGAAACTTCCGAGCAATTGGAAAAAGCCCCTGTTAGAGTCGTCTGGATTCCCTCTTCCAAGGGAATACTTTCTATCCGTGATTTAGGTGTCAAATCCAGATCAATAGCCACGGTCCTGGAGAGGCTAGCCAAGAGGCAATTGAGGAAGCCTCTCAACGGGGCACCATACCAACAGGAAGTGGCTTCTTTACTATGAAGGAAGGGTATATTTCTTGCCAGATATAATGAAATATTTTTTTCATGCTTTTGCCTATTGTCAGACACTGAATTCATGTGAGGGTAGTCTGAAAAGACTTTAAAAAACTGTACATAGTATTATGCAAAGTGACAATTATAATCACTATTCTTCCCCTCAACTTTTATGCATATTTAAACATAAGTGAATCATAACTTCAATGAAATTTACTTATGTATGTTATCCAAATTCTTTCACTGTACATATCTTTACTTAGGTAAGCATTTCATGTAGCAATCACACATTGTCTATTTTGCTCTAAGATCAAAAGGTTTACATTGCAAGATAATTAGATTCAATTGCTACTGTATTTGGCTATCATAAGAAGTTACCTAAAATATTTTGCACAATTATATGCAAGGCTTAACTATGTAGAAAAAGTAACATTTTCAGTGTGCCTACGTGATCTATATGAGATACCCAAGTATAATAATTTATATATTCAATATACTGTATTCCTACCAAACAAAGATTAAGTGGAAGCTTTTATTTCTCAGGCATTTGAGATATTTGCCCCCCTTTTTAAGGCAGAGCAGTTAGGCTATCTTATGACTGAGGATATTAAGCTTGAATAATATTTCTAGCCCCATAAAATATGTAAAGTACAGTAATGCAGTTAATAATATTGCCAATGGCAACCCAATTCTTTCTTATTAACATTGAACCACTATGTGAAGTCAAAGGCTAACCCACTACACTTGCTTTCCTAAATGCAAGCTGGAAATATTGGGCAAAGGAATACATCCAATATCAGTCAAACTTAAAACAGACAACTTGACATGAATGGGACTTGTAAGTCTCAACTAATTTGTCCTACTGATTTGAATGGATCTTCTATATGTGCAACTTACATTAGATTTAACTTAACATTTGGTGTCCCAAAATTATTAGTCAAACTCTTATAATGTTTCCTCTCCTAAAAGATTTACATTCTGTTTCTTGTATTTTCTTCACTTTTCTCCCAAATAAATTGAATCCATTGTCTCACACAATGGGTCTAGTAATTAAAGGCCAGACTCATTCCAGTATTTACTGTTCTCTGGACAGGACTGCTTATCTGAAATAAGATTTTCAGAAAGCTCCTTAACATCTTTTGTTACATACTTTATACTTTTATGTTCATTTCATTGTTTTGGGATTAGAAATAATTACTTAAGCTGCCTGCCGTTGTTCTGCCTCAGACAAGGATACATTCACTCTATTTCAAGTCCCATTGATGGTTAATAACATTTTAAGTATGTGAAGTTTTAGGATCAACAATTTTAGGATGTTTTAATCTGATTATTGTTGTCCCTTTTGGATTTTCATGAAAGTTCCTAGTTAGACAGTGTTTCTTTATTCTTGTGGTTATTTACAGCACAATTGTGTGAAGAGAGAGATCAGGGCCATAGTGGTGGGAAGCTGCCATTTCAGTGTATATTTCTATCAAACATTTCTATCACCATCCACATGTTACATAGTGAAGGTCTCAAATAGAGGACAAGAATACTCATGTGATTTAGAACTCTGTGCAAACTAGATTTTCCACACATAGAACAGGTTGCCTGTTTCACTTCATCCTTCAGTTATGTTACCCTGGGACAAGGCCCCAAATCCCTCTAATATTTGATATCAAACTAATATTAAAAGGAACACTGAGGCAAGTGACCAATGAGTGACCTGTAAAGGCAACTCTAAGGTGAAAATCTGGCCATAATTCAGTTGGCTCCAGCAAGAGAATAAGCAACACAAGGGAACATCCCAACACAATGAGAACAACCAAGACATCAACATAATCCTTTTGTCTATGGAGGGCAATGATGGGACTCTGGCCAAAGGAGATGGTTGTGCATACACTGACAAAGGGCACTTCCTTAGCAGCAAGGAGGTTGCTTTTATCTGAGATATTAACAACAATTCTTCAAACATTTACTACAGCTCCCAACAGATCTTTTATCCTGGAAAACCATTTAGCAGAAGTTAATCCATTCATCGCGAAGAATGTTGCCCCAGGACATGATTTAATTTTTAGACTATATATACTACCATCTAGACACTAGCAATTTCATCTAGTTTGGAACCAGGAAGACATTCTGTCAGTTCTACTAGGTGTCTCAATAAGCCAGCTACCCCACTTGCCTTGGTGGCTATTGAGTTTTCTCTGTTCTGGTTGTCCATCAGTTTAAACCATGCTTCAAAATCTGTAACATATTGCCATTACCTCCACTATTCATCTTCTCCAAACTTTGTTTTGTTACTTCTTGTGTGTGTGAGAGAGAGAGTGTTTGCATGTGTGTGTGTGCTGATTATCTTCTTAATAAAACTATAAAAACCCATTTGGAATTGCCTCTGAATTTCTGTGTGATTTGGAACAGTTATATATAGAGGTGGAATCCCAAGGCCGACTGCTGTCCCAACCAAAACATAATTTGAGCTATTAAAATTTTCCTAAAGCATATTAATATGTGGGTGCCCTCCCAGGACCCCAGCATTTTGGTTAAAAGTTAGTAAAGGGTGGCAGGCATGTGATGTGTGGACCTCAAGCACATCTCTGTTTTTCTCCATCTCTGACCTCCTGGAGTAGAAGATTCAAGGATCTGAATGCCTGAACAAGACATTTGTTCCAAGTAAATGTGCTCAGTTTCAATGGATTCAATGTCTCTTTCCCCCAGCATTTCCTTTCTCCTTTTGTCTCTTGTCTTTCATAATGTCAGCACAGGGGCAGAAACTGCCTCATCTTGGTTTTAAGTCACTCTGAAAGCCATTCTAACTGACAGGTGGTGGTTAAATGCTATACATAAATAACAATAAACTAATAAAAAGGAAGAGGGCTATACTTAATTTTTTTTTTAAAAAAAATTGCTATGTTGTATGTAGATTGACAGTAAATTTTTCTCAAGCTTCAGATGTCAATGTTAACCAAAGTTTTAGTCAGCCCTCCTATCATTTTCATTTCTACAAACCAGACATACAACATTGTAGTATGTTATGTCTTTACACTACAATTAATTTGGTTGCTTTCTTGGTATTCTTAAGTGCTAAAAAATTTGATCAAATATTGATTAACAAATGCCAGACTATTTTATTATTTGTATGAAAGATAATGTGCTCTAAGCAGGAGAGGAGGGGCAAGCTATACTGTTTAATACTATTCATTCTTTTTTCCTGCACTCTCATAGATAAACCTAGAAGTTTGATCAATAAGCTATCATTATAATATTCATGTTGTTTATTCTTTCAAGGAATCATACTGGAATCTTTGGAGTGTTCTGGACTGAAGATCAGCAACAAGCTCTTGAAGAGACTTGCCCTGAATGATGCTAACCACTGAAATAAAGAGATAAAGTTGGGATTTGGCAATTGATTGATCATGGAACAAACATGAATGTTCATAGAAAAGCCAGTCATGACTTAATTTGGGTTCTTTTAGTTAAGCATGCCATGATATGTATGACTATACTCATTTAATGAGATTTTTTTTATCAGCAATTATTTATGAAATATGTGCTCCTGTCAAGTGTTAATAGCAAAGAATCTCTCTAAGGAATGAAATGATTGAAGAACTAGTGTGGAATTGGGCAATTCTTTTTTTAGATATTTAGATTTCCCTTTAAAAGAACAACTGGCAGGTCTGCAGTATAATATATAATAAGCAATGGATGTATAGTTAAAGCCTTCCTTGACCAATTCACAATCTAATGCAAAAAAGAACCAAGGGAATCAATGAATACAAAAGGCATGTATTATAAACTTCCAAATGTCCATTTCACCCAGCCGTCTAACCAAGATAACTTTATCCACATACAATATTACTTTAGTGGGAAGGGGGATCACTTTAAATGTACTCTTTGTTAATTCATTTGCATCTTGGGTGGAGAAAAATGTGTATGAAGATAGAGCTATTAGATGTAAACTAGTAAAGCTCTATCATTTCTAAATCGGGACTTATTCATTTTCATTAAGTTGCATATCAGCATTAAAGAACAATGCCAGGCCAATTTTGGTGAGCACAGGAAAGATGATGGAATCAGAGGAACCCTCTCCTCTAGAAATGAATAATGAAATAAATGTTCTCCAGGCATGACATAAGTGTCAGAATGGATTCAAATTGCATCCTTTCATTTTGGAAACATCATCTCTGATGTTTAATTTTAAACAAAGGATATGAGCACTGACCAGTAAGAAGGCTACTGGAATAAAGAGAGAGAGAGAGAGATTATGGAGGTAATACAGGGTTACCATAAGTCCTCTTTTTCCAATACATGTCCTCTTTTTTAGAGTTAAAATGTCTGTCCAGGAGGATTTTTTAAATGTCCAGGATTTTTTAAAATGTTTGCTGCTGCTTTGCCTCTTGCCTGTGAGTGCAACCTCATCTCACCATCTCCATCAAGAGCTTAGCTAGGAAAAAGGATGGAGGCCACCTTGGAGGAAAACTCAGAGAGACAGAGAGATCAAGTAGGTTGGGCTAGGTAGGGGAGAGAAACAGACACAGTTTGCATCTACATTACAGAATTAAAACCACTTCAACTGGCATTACTCAGTGCTATGGAATTCTGGGATTTGCAGTTTTGTGAGCTATTTAGCCAATTCTGTCAGAAGGCACTGGTGTAATAACAAATTACAAATCCCAGCATTCCATAGGATCGAGCCATGACCATTAAAGTGGCATTACACTGCTCTAATTCTGCAGTGTGGCAGCAGCCCCAGAGGGAGAAGGAGAGATTGGGGGGTTGCAGACTGCCAGAAATAGTGCAAATTGAGTCCACTTTAAGGGTTAGGGTTAGTGCTAGGGAATCATGGGAATTGTATTTTTTTCTGAGACATTGAGCCTTCTCTGTTAGAGAGCTCTGGTGCCACAATAAAATACAGTTCCCATGATTCCCTAACCCTAACCCTTAAAGTGGACTCAATTTGCACTATTTCTGGCAGTCTGCAACCCCCCTTAGTTGAATGAAGTGACCTTTGTCTATGTGAGGACAACAAAACAGGAAGACTTGTGGTGAAGTGGATAAAGCAGCTATTGGAAGAGGTAGGAAAGGTGGAAAGGGAAGGCAAAATTGTTATTTAAATGCAGTGACGGTTAGGAATATTTTTACTTGCATTTATCAGACCTTTTATGACAGGGTTATTTAAGGTGAGAATCATCATGGAGATTGATTGTTTGAAGTAGCTGGTAAACATGTCTTATTTTTTGCTTTTCAAAATATAGTGACTGCCAATGAATACCAGGTGCTGCACTATATTTCAGAGGAAGGAACTAGCAAAAAAAAAAAAAAAAATCTCTGAGTATTCCTTGCCTAAAAAAAATTCTATGAAATTTATGGGGATACTGTAAGTTAACAGAAGGCTTAAAGGCACATACACACATACATGCAGTCATAGTATAAATCACCACAAAGTTTAATATAATGTGGAAACACTATTTTGAGGTAAGGTTTGAGATGAAAGATAAGCCTATGGACTTCAACACAAGCAAATTAGGCAAAACTTCCTAGTCTTTATCATTAATCCACTTCAGGTATTAACAGTCCAGCACCCACAAAAGTCATTAGGAATATTGTTATGGGTGCTAAGTGACAATAATCATGCTTACTTATTGCATCATTTTGAAAACTGAAAGTACTTAAAAAGCAGGAAAATGAATTGTTAAGAATACTATAAATCTTGCACAGTCCACATAATAAACAAATGCATTACTCATACCAGGTAAAAAGGGATACATTTTTCATCACAGCACAACAAACTTGCTTATGAGCTATGGATTTTTAATGGATTATATTTGTTATCTTGATTTGAGGTTCTAAATCTTTTATTACAAGGAATACATTTAAATGGAAATACTCTGTCTAGATTCTATGTTATTATATACTTTTCCACTAGACAGAAAATAATACTGTAACTTGAGAGAAAACTTCTGATATCATGAAATTTGTGTATGCCACATAATAGTTTGAAATGGGCCATGTTCACTTCTATTATGTTGATCTGTTGAGAACAGACTGATGATACAAATTGTACACAAACATGCAGATACCTATAACTTTTAACTGCAGTGTATTTAGTAAATTCTTCTGCCATTAATGCATAGTTGAATAGTTTCTGAAAAATATGAAGTCTCTGAAGCAATAGAGTCTTCTAGTCTTTTCCATACCACAATGCATTTGATATGTGCATGTATAATGCCCCCTTTATTTTGTGATGCCCCTTTATTTTGTGATGCCTTTCTTAAAGTTTTCTTAAAGCTGGGAGAATATTATTTCTAAAACTGAAAACATCTAGTTTGGAAACTTTAAGAATTCTCATCCATTTCTGCTCTATAAGTCAAACCCTGACGAAAGAGAATGGAAAGATCTGCGAACCTATGAATCTATTTCCACCTAAACCTCTGTACCCTAAATTTTAAAATAAAAGGCAAGCAGACTCCTCTATCATGATGTCTGTTAAATATCATTATGTATACTTAGCTATGTAGCAGAGACATTACAAAACCCTGTTTGTGAATTGTGAAGATGTGTAATGGGACACCAGCAGGTGAGTCCTGATGTGCATCAGGCTCTACCAATGTGCACTGGCACACCCTAATAAATGTCCCAATGCACAAAAGGACCTATACACAATGGGCCCAATGAACATCATTCCTTTTGTGCCTCAGTCACTTCTCTGGATCACCTATGTAGTAATGTAGCAGCCACATTTTTCTGGATACATAAATTATGAACTGCCCAACTCTAATTCATGCAGACTTAAGTCAACTTACAAAGATGGTCCGAAAGAGGAATCAGGCTAACCTACTCTATCTTTTTTCTATGATCCTGTTGGATTCCTTTAAAATTCTTAAGAATTCACAAAACACTGGATTGTTTTTGGTCACATTTCAGTGCCAAGCTGTGATTGAATTTAGAGAACCCTGCTTATGAACTGTTGTACTTTGTGCAAGGTGATATTACCAAGGAAGCTGTACTTGCCATTTGACTTGTACACTGCTCAGATTTTGATCTGTATATCCTTTTGACCTGTACACTCTTCAGATAGCTATCAAGATCCAAAAGGTAAGTGCCAGCTCTATCCCTTTCATCATACTGAAGTTCACTCTGAACACTCTGAGAACACTCCATGAGCCCTATTTAAGCTAATCTTGATTCAGCCACTCTTGATGCTTCAAATGGATTGTGTGAGATATTTGAAGCTTTCATGTGAACAGCTTGTTGTTCAGGATCTGCTTCAAATATTACACAACTTTCCATCCAGCTGTACAGAATATATGCTTCAAGTGTAGAAAATGCTGTGATTTGGGGCTTCTGCACAAAATTCACACAAGGTCCTTTTGCATTGGAAACAGCTTTTTATCTACATTTTGTATTTTATGTACAGAAAGTGTTTGGTGCATATTTTCTATAGAGTAACTTCCAAAATTGTGAAGATTCTCCTCATCATTCCAAGATTCTTCTTGTCAAGTTTTCCCTATTCTTGAGAAACATGTTAATCAACCCTTCTGCAATATTCTTTTTATTGTTCTACACAACACATGTACTTTTGGAAGGCTCATGCCCAACCCTAGGTTTTGTTTTGCTTCTTGTAGGCCTCAATAACTGTTGCAGTTTCATGAGTTATGATGCTGGCTCTCCACCCTCTCCAAATGGAACGATAAGCCAAAGTATATAATTTCTTTCTCCATTCAGGTCTTCTCAGTCCTTCCTTTTAGTCTACTGACATTGCACAAACACAATTCACATAAATAAACCTTTGCACAGAGTCAGAAGACCCTGGAACCTGCAAGAATGGTTAGAGATAGGCAACTGGATTTTAAATACCTCACATACAAAAACCAATCCTCCTTTTCTTGCAGTGGCATGTGCCCTAAGATTTCCTCCCCCCTCCCTTCAAGGGAATTCCCTGTCCAGTTCTCTGAAGGCTGCCAGTGAGAATTTACTGAAATGTCAGCCAGCAGCCTGAAACCTAGCAGCCCTCTCCCAATTAGTATCGAGCTCTATGCAAGCAGCAAATCAGTCTCTTGGTCTGATATTTTGGTTGGGTAAAATTGCTGTTTTAAAGATGGAGGGGCTCTGTTATAATGTGACATTGGCAATATCATGTCTATCTGGACCAGATTCTATTCAGGTTGTGGAGACATTAAGTGGTTTGTTTGTATCTTTTTCATTAGTCAGCCAATCTTGCATTTGTCAGTGGTGTACAGTAGCTTTGCCAAATCTATTCTTGTTTTTAGTCTAAACTTTTAAAAAATCTGTGAAAGGGGATTCAGTTAAAGTTCAGAATAAAACTCAACAAATTCATTTCTGCACTATAATACAAGCAAGCAGCTGCCACTGGTGATTCTTGTGGGTGTATGCAAAGGCAAAAGATTCCAGATATGCATAGAAATAATTTGCACAAATTGTTAAACTGAATTGTAATTTTTATTGAACTTTATAGAGAAAAAAACAAGACATAAGGTATAATTTAAAAAGGAAGCAATGTAAAATACACCACAGGATATACACACCTGTATGGCACTTGTACTTTACTCAGGTCATCTTTAGCTCATGCTATCCTTCCATAAATTATCATGAAAGATCAAAGGGAGACTTGCATTTCTGTGATCATACCCAACAAGGGGAACTAGATGCATAAAAATTATCTTGTGCTTTGTGATAATTTCTTGCTTCCCTTAATGGTTGTAGAAGCTTTTCCATCAAAGTTAAATGTGAGATTCTATTACACCAGCAATGAAAGTAGATTCTCTCTTCTTTTATACTAAGGCAAAAATTGTAGAAACATTGACAAAAATGGAGGAAACAAAAGAGAACTCATTGTCTTGTTCTTACACTAGAAATCATATGGAAATTTTCAGACTCTTGACAGATTGTCTTAAGGTGTTGAAATGAGTAACGAGTAATTTAGCGAGAGTTCTTCACATTGCCAGATTCTTATCGCCATGATCCTCAGATCCTCACAGGTGGTGGCAGGGGTGAGGAGCTCGTACGTAGAGTTATGTTCAATATGCCAGCTGTGATTGTACCTGGTTTAATCTGATCTAGCCATAGTTATCCATGGTTTGATTGAAACATATTAGACTATTTCAGGGTAAAATGCTAGGCTGTGAAACAGCACATGGCATCATGATCACATCATCTCAATACTAAATATGTGAGGGACTGCCTGTTCACTTATTACTAACAGCAGGAGAGGCTCTTTTGAAGATCTCACAGAGGGCCTTTGCAGACTGCCAGAAATAGTGCAAATTGAGTCCACTTTAAGGGTTAGGGTTAGTGCTAGGGAATCATGGGAATTGTGTTGTTTTTTTTCTGAGACATTAAGCCTTCTCTGTCAGAGAGCTCTGGTGCCACAATAAAATATAATTCCATGATTCCCTAACCCTAACCCTAACCGTTAAAGTGGACTCAATTTGCACTATTTCTGGCAGTCTGCAAAGTCCTAGAGTCATATTTATCAGGAACAAAGCCATTTGCATCGACACAAAGGACTCCAACACTATTATTTGGATAAAACATTTGGCCACAACTTTATTTGTACAGCGTCTTAAAATTTTCAATTTTTACAATTAGATCACCATTTTGGATAAACCATTATATATATTCTTGACGCATGCGTTCATGCGAATAAGTGTAATCGCTATTCTTTAATTCTCCTCAAATACTGCATGCGTCAAGATATTAGATTACGTAATTTGCTACCTTCAAATTAATCCCTCCCCCAACCGGATGTGATGTCATGTTGGTCTTAATCCCACTTAACATATAACATCATTCATTTCTATCAACATGTCATACTAATTTGTGTTAAGCTAATGACATTATCTAAATATTCAAATTTTATTTATTTAGCCAATTGTTAAATTCCAATAAACCTAGTTCTACCCCTGAGAGGGGGGGGGGTCCCTGCCCGCCACAGGAGGGGGTCAGCCTAGCTTGACATCCCCTCCCCCCCATCAGTCCTTTTAGGCACGACTCCAAAGAAATCAGATAAATATCATTTACTTTCGGGGAGAGATGTACTCCATCCCCCCTGTACAAATGTGGCAAATCAACCTGAATTTCATTATGTTCAATAACAGCAACTCCCAGCTCCCCCAAAGTCTTGAACAAAGATCTATTCAAAAAACATCTAGCTTTGTTGATGGCCGATTCACTTCGAGCTCTGTACCAGGTCCTCCTTGGCATTAATTTCGTCCAAATCAACACAGTATTTGGCAACAGTCTCTTAACTTCACGCATGTCATTAACAATCATGTTAGCTAACTTTAGTGAAGTCAAGTCATTTTCTCTGAGATGTATTATCAAACACTTAGGATGCTTGAAATACTCCAGTAGTTTGAAAATTCTAGGGAGAAGGGCTCCCCACAGCATTCCTCTGCGACTGAACCATCAAACCGTTCCGGGGCCTGTCCATCCCAAGGTAATATCTCGACGCTGTTGAACAATGTGCCACTCTGCCCAGAAGACCAAGCTATGTCCAAGTATCCACACACCTTCAGTCGACGGTTGTGCTGAAATAGATTTGAATTATATCAACTTATCAATATCTGATTGTCTCATTTCCGAACATAAGATTTAAATGCTCTAGAGCGCCAACTTCCAATCCTGCGAATAGCAGTCTCACTTAAACCCTGCATAGCTGCTGATGTCGCTGCTCCAATTCTGAAAGAATGAGAAGCGAATTGAGCTGCTGGGAGACCCACATGTCTCAACACTTCTTGCAAAACAGCCCTGAACTGAAACGGAGTCAACGGTAAGCCAGAGTTGTGTAAAAACAAATATCCTACTCCCTTTGGCCTTATCTTGAGATACTCCATTAATGCTGACACCGGACAAATTTGACCACTAGATACCCTGTCCAAAATTATCAACTGACCCTTACCTAACTGATCCGTTTTTGACCTCCTAATATTCAAGTGTAATCCCTGTTCCGAAATTTGTATGTCTGAAACAGAGAGAGCCCTACTGGATTCATCATTGCATGAACTCAGCACGATTTCGCTTATTCTCAATGCCGCAAAAAATGACAAAGAGAATACTGCTCTAAATAACAGTTCCTCCTCATGAGAAAAACATGTAATGGGAAGACTTTGCCAAATTTTTATCAGAATTGGACCTGTTATTGGCAATCGACTATCCCTAACTGTAATGGATTCTCTAGCCCAACCATCTAAAGCCCTCCTAACTCTAAAGTCGACTGTTAGGTCATTGAAACCCCCGGCTCTTGAATAAAATGACAGCACCGCTATCCTGCCTTTTATAGTTACTGAGGATAATCCCGATTGCCTAAGATGTACCGCAAATCTAAGGACAATCTCCACATTTAACAGCCAGACCTCCTCCTCCCCGACAGTTGACAAGAAACATCTAAATGCTCGCAATGCGAGCTGATATGACTTGCGTGTCGATGGAGCGATGGACTGGACAATCGCCCTGTCGATTTCTACTCTCCAAGGCTCCAGAGTCGTATCGGTACCTCCAGTGGCTGAGTTGCTGCCTCCAGCGCCAATTGTTGGAACCTGGAAAACTGAAAACGTGAAAGGGCATCCGCCAAAGGATTTAATAAACCAGGAACATGCTGAGCTTGGAACAGAATATTGAACTGCAAACATTGAGCCACCATTTCTCTAACCAAAGTCATCACCCTAGGGGATTTAGATGTCTGTGAGTTCACTATGTGTACTACGGCTTGGTTATCACACCAAAACCACACTGTTTTGTTCTTAAATTGTTCCTTCCATAGATGAACAGCTACCACAATTGGAAATAATTCTAAAAATGTGAGATCTCTAGTCCATCCTTTATCCTTCCAAGGCTGAGGCCATGCCTCTGCTGTCCATTGCCCATTAAAATAGACCCCAAAACCGTGAGCCCCTGAGGCATCAGATTGTACTTGAAAATCAGCCCTTAGGAGCATATCTGATCTCCAAAATGAAACCCCATTAAATTGTTCTAAAAACACTTCCCAAATGCTTAAATCCTCTCTAATACCAGAAGTAATTCTGATATGATGATGTGGAGCTTTTATGCCCTTGGTGGCTTTATATAAACATGAACAAAACGCCCGCCCAGGCACTATCACCTTGCAGGCAAAATTTAATAAACCTGTCAGGGATTGAAATTCTCTAAGCGTGGCCTTAGATTTGCTTCTCATAGTTTTAACATGAAACCTCATAGCCATGAGTTTGTCTACCGGAAGGCGCGATACTCCTACAGCAGTGTCCAATTTGATTCCTAAGATGATAATATTTGTGTCAGGACCCTCTGGGTTTTTTTCAGCTAAAGGAACCCCCATCTCTTCCATTAGCCTTTGGAATCCCAATAATGTGTCTAAGCAATCTGTTGTCCCATGGGCCCCTGCTAATAAGTCATCCGGTAATGTGTAATTGCTGGATTATTAGACCTCTTAGTGGCACACCAATGTAAAAACGTACTAAATGTCTCAAAAGCAGCGCAGGAGATGGAACAACCCATTGGCATTGCTTTATCG
>CM034703.1:46892692-46910950 GCA_020142125.1 Phrynosoma platyrhinos
GGGAGTATGACTAAAGACTAGGAAATTTAAAGGATAGCTAATAAAATAACAAGATAAGTGGGGAGATGGAGAAAGCGAATGAGAAAGGAAAGTTATAGCAAAGAATATACAAAGGGAAACTAAGGGTTAGTTATGGAATTTATAAGAAGTCACTGAACACTACATGAAGAGAAGCAATAGCCAGGAAGTTTCTATGTAGGTATTATTATTATTATTATTATTATTATTATTATTATTATTATTATTATCTTTTAATTCTTTTTATGTTTGTATGTTTGTATGTGTTTACTAGTAGGTAACTTTAGTTATTTGTGTTTGGTATATGTGTAGGGTGGTTTCTTCTTTTCTTTTCTTTTCTTTTTTCTTTTTTTTCTTTCTTCTTTTTCTCTTTTCTTCTTTTTTCTTTTTTTAGCTAATGGTAATTAATGATAGGAAGAGATGTTGAGAGTTAAGTAAGTAGGTGAAGGTGTGAGGAAGTGGTAAGTGGAGTGGTGAGGGAGAGTAAGTGAGAGGAAAGGGAGTAGAAAGTTAAGTCATAAGAATAGGGAAAGGAGTGATTTGATTGTAGGACTGAATGTAAGAAGGAAACAGATAGGGGACTAAGAAGTTAAGGTAAGGGAGGTAGTCATTAAACGACTGTTCTTAGTAGGTTAGAAAGAAAGCAGGAAGTAATTCATTGGAAATTTATAGTCTATTTACTATTCATTCTAGTTAGTTGGTTAATGTTTGTTTTTGGTATTATATTATATTATGTTTGGTTTTGTTGGTTTGCTGTTTTTCTGTCTTAGTTATTGATTATAAGTAGAGTTGTTATTTTCATTTTTCTTGTTTAATAAATAAAATTGTAATTTAAATAATAATAATAATAAAAAATAAACTAGATTTTTTTTTTACTATCTTCATGGCCCTCTTCTGGAGATGTTCCTTCTTGTCAATATTCTTCTTGAACTGTGGTTCCCAGACTGACCAAAGCAGAATACAGTAATACTACTTCTCTCCTCAATCTGGACACTACCCTCCTGTTCATGCTACCTAGAATTACAATGGCTTTTTGGATCACTGCATCACACTTTGTACCACATTTACTACAAACCTGGGTCCTTTTTATATGTACTGTATCAAGCCAAGTCTCTCCCATCCTATACTTGTAACTTATGCATTTCACTTTTCCTGTTTCAGTGCACTAACCTAAATTTATCCCTGTTGAGATCCATTCTGTTAGTTTTGGCCCAGGTTGCCAATCTGTTATGGTAATCTGGAATACCATTTCTGTCTTCTAGCTACCTCTTCTGATTTGAAGTCATCATCATGCCCCACCACCACCTTCCAAGTCATTTATAAATATATAGAACAACACCAGGTGTAGAAAAGAATCCTGTGGTAGTCCACAAGTCACTTCTCTTCCAGATGAAGAGGACCCATAGCTGAAAACTCTGGGTTTGTTTGTCAAATAATTAAAAACAGTGCCATTGTCAAGCCCACATTTTACCCACTTGTCTGAAAAAATATCATGAGAAAAGTTGTCCTAGGCTGTTCCAAAATAAAGATATGCAACAGTATTTCTCTCATCTACTAAGTTTGTAACTCTCTATAAAAAAAGAGTTTTGGAGCAAAAATTTGCTCTCCTGTTGCTGAAGTATCTCAGTGGCTTGGGCCAATGTGAGATACTGCACAAGAACAGAACAATTTCTCACTCCAATCTTGCAGGACCATGGGATACTGCAAGATTTGATGCAAGAATTGGCAAGCCTATTTAGGCCTGAGAATACCTATTTAGAGTCAGCCAATCACTTCTATTTGAGCTGTTCATATCAAGGCAAGAAAGGAATCAATACCTTTATATTAAATATAAATTTTGTGTGTTGGAGGGACTTTAGGCATATTGCCCTCTGTGGGCTCTCCACCTAGCTACTCCACCTTTATTCTTCATTCTTCTCATTGCTCACATGCTTGGGAAGTATAGTTAAATACTGTGTAATACCAAAAATCAATTGTATGTTAAGCTGTCCAAATGTGAATTCCATATGGACAAATTGGATTTCCTGGGATAGCGAATGTTCATTCAGGGAATCAAGAAAAAGCGTAAACAGTATTGGAATGAACTTCTCCAAAGACCCCAAAACAGATACAGAGTTTCCTAGGATTTATGAACTTTCATAGATAATTTATCCCAGACTTTGCTCAGATAGCACTGCCCATTACTGACCTGGTAAAAACTAAAACCCACCTAGGAGGCCCCAGGGAGAAACCAAGGCTATCCACCAAGATGAAGTGGACTCTGGAGTGTCAGGAGGCCTTTGAAAAGTTAAAAAGACTATTTAGCATGGAACCAATCTTAAAACACTCTGATCCACTTCATCCTACAGACTTATGCTACCGATGTTGCGATAGAAGCTGTATTGATGCAGAGAGACTTGAAGGGGGAATTAAGCCTACTTGTCCAAAAAGTTCCAGGGAGTGGTGTTAGACTGGCCCACTTGAGGAAAAGGAGGCCTTTGTGATCAAGTGGGCCCTGCAGACTTGGCACCATTTCCTGGAGGGCACCCCCCACCCCTTTTGGGATATGGACAGACCACCATAATTTAGAAGCATTGCAAACCCTGAAAAAGTTAAGCCCAAAACAGAGTCAATGGCTCAAGGAATTTTATCACTTTAGAGTTCTAGTAAAGTCCTATCCAGGAAAGCAAAATGTACTGGCTGATGCCTTATCCAGATTGTCCCAGCATGAAAGGTGGAGGGACACTCCAGAAGAAACTATTCTCATCACCCAGAAATGGCTGGGCAAATGGAAAGAACGAATGGCACTCTGGAGCAGTACATCAATTGCTATGGCAATTATCTGCAGGATGATTTGCTTGATTTGCTGCTTCGTGCTGAAGTTGCCTTCCATGGGGCCATCAACCAGAACACAGACATTTGCCATTTGATGCAGAGAGACTTGAGTCTTTGAATATGAGCCAAAGACATTGCCCTCATTATCCATGGAGCCCACAGACTCTGTCTCACTTGGTCCCAAATTGTGGCAGCACTGGAAGAAGCAAAGGACTATAAAAGGTTTGCTGATCATATGAGGGGCAAGTAATGGGAGTTGAGACCAGGGAGAAAGCTTTACTTGCCCACTAAACATTTAAAGACCCCCAAATCCTCCAAGAAACTGGGGCCAAAGTATGTGGGACCATTTGTGGTAAAGCGGCTGGTCAATGAAGTGACTGAGGAACTCAATCTGCCTAAGTCCTATAGACATTTACATCTGGTGTTCCATTTTAGCTTGCTAAAACTGGCTTTAGTTGAGGACCAATGGTGGGCAGATCCAGATCATCCTCCCCCACTGGTGGTAGAGGGGGATCAGTACTTTGAAGTCACCAGGATTTTGGATTCAAGGTGGCACAGGCTTGGTCAATTGGAAACATTTTCCAGAGTCTGTAAATGAATGGGTGTATGCCCAACATGTAGATACCTCTGAACTCATTTGAATATTTCATGAATGATACTCAGACAAACTGAGGGAGGGGTAATAGATAAAATGTTAAAATGTGGCTTTGGGGTGGCACAATGTCATATCCATAGGCATATGGATCTGTCATGATATGGGAATATGTGGGTTGATATAGGGATAAATTGATAGGGTGAAATAATGCTATGGCTAAATAAATAAAGATCAAAGGGGGTAGTAATCAGGAGGGGAGACAAGGCTGGGAACCAAATGGGCAGTGGCAGGATGGGTTTCAGTTTATCACCATGTTTATTTCCTGTTGCAGGACACTGATGGTAAACAAAGAACACCTTCCTTCCTGGAATAGATGAAATGATAATGAAGATGGGGAGTTGAGGAAAGGGGGAAAGTTTAAAGAATCACTTTGATCTAGATCAGAGACCATGGGCCGTGGTTTGGGAAGGAGGGGCAGGAAGAAGAGAATTTTTAAAGGGTAGGCTGTTTGGGGAAAAATGAGATCTGACACAGCCAAGTCTGTGATGAACTTCTGTCTTGAAATCCCTAGCCTGTTACACTACAATGCTGTCTTGGTTTCTGAGATACATGTCCACTGAACATGACAGTTATACAGGCTGAGTCTCTCTTATTCAAATTGCTTGGGATCATAAGTGTTTGGGATTTCAGAGGGTTTTTTTTTTTTTTTTTTTGACTATTTGCATATACATAATGGGATATCTAGGATATTGGAACCAAGTCTAAACATGTTTCATATACACTTTATATACAGTCTGAAGGTAATTTTATGCACAATATTATAAATATTTTTGCTCATGAAACAAAGTTTGTGTACATTGAACCATCAGCAAAGATGTCACTTTTTTAGCCATCCATGGGGACTATTTCAGATTTGAAATACTTTGGATTTTGGAATTCTGGATAAAAGAGGCTCAACCTGTATATCTAGCTAACTAGCTATTATCTACATCTATCCAATCATCTATCAAAAGCCCTGGTGGTGCAGTGGTTAAATGCCTGTACTGCATCCACTCACTTGCAAACCATAAGGTTATGAGGTCAATACCAGCCAAGGGCTCAGGTTCAACTCAAGCTTGCATCCTTCCAAGGATAAAATGAGTATCCTGCTTGTTGGGGGCAATTAGCTTACACTTTGTAAACTGCTTAGGGAGTGCTTAAGTGCACTGATAAGTGGTATAGAAATGTACTTGCTATTGCTAATTGTAGCCTTGGTGGATTTAAAGAACACACTCAAATTGAACTGATGCAGCATTGAGAAAGCCAGCATGGTGTAGTGGTTTGAATGTTGGGCTATGACTCTGAAGCCCAGGGTGTGAATTCCAGCACAGCCATGAAACCTACTGGGTGATGTTGGGGAAATCACACTCTCTTAGACTCAGAGGATAATAATGGCAAATCCCTTCTGCAGAAACATGCCCAGAAAACTCCATGATAGGTCTGCCTTAACAATAGGGCCACCATAAATTGGAAATTGCTTGAAGGAACATCAACTGCAAAGTATTGTAGCTACTATTTTGATAAAGTTCAATAAAAAAATTAACTTTTGCCTTTAGAAATCATAAAGATTTAAAATTAAAACTTCCAAATGGAGTGCTTTTGGGTTATACAAGTGCAAGATTGTTTTAGGAGCACATAGTACTTATTTATTCTATAATGTGCATATTGCTTCTGAGGGGGGTTGCAGACTGCCAGAAATAGTGCAAATTGAGTCCACTTTTAGGGTTAGTGCTAGGGAATCATGGGAATTTTTTTTCTGGGACATTGAGCCTTCTCTGTCAGAGAGCTCTGGTGCCACAATAAACTACAGTCCCCATGATTCCCTAACTCTAACCCTAACCTTAAAAGTGGACTCAATTTGCACTATTTCTGGCAGTCTGCAACCCTCCTGAGTCAACAGCTCTCAGCAATGAAATAATATAATTTACTATCAGATATAAAAGGATATAGGATAAAAATAAAAGCAATGAAACCAATGGAAACAATATTCTAAATTAAAATAAACTAAGTGATAATGTTGAAAGCCCTGAATAAATAAAATGCCTTCTCACACACAGAGAGAGAGCTAGTTTGGCCTCAGAAAAAGAGATATTCCAGTCTGTAAGGTGCCACTATTAGTAAAATCTGTCAGGATATTGATGGGATATATAGTCAATGATGAAATGTAAAGATGTGTGTGTCTGTATTTTTCCATGATGAGAACATGCTTCTAGGCTGAACACAACAACTCAGTCCAAGTGTTCAAAGAGACAAAACAAAAGGAAATCACAAGTTGGAATAGATGGGAAAGTGTTCTTGTTTATGCAGTGAAAACAATAATAAAGGTTGTTATGAGAAAGTAGATCACATGGTAAAGGATGAACAACAAGAGGTTGGGTTAACATACGTCATGTAAAGATCAACCAATTAACCTGAGGTTAACACCCAAGAGGTGGAAAAAGGTTGGGCTGAGAAATTGTGTATCAGGCATAGAAGTCAGTCTGCTCTTGAACTTTCTATAGTATGGATTAAGTTTCTTTATTTTTGCTGAAGCTATAGCATGACTAACTTTTTCACAATGTAGCATTAAGGATTTGTAGTTTTGTTCCTGTTAGCCACATCTGGCTGATGTGATGTTTTATTGGACTTTATAGTTTTTATTCTGCATATGTTTTTCTATAATAAAGCCTTCTGCTAGAAGCTTGGAGTTTGCCCTGCGTGGTGATGTCTTCTCTGCTGCAAGTTACTCTGATGAATGGATTAATACACAAACCTGCTACTCCAACAATCCACAATTTTCTCACAAAATCATGTCCTCAGTTATTTCTCTCCTGACTGAAGCCAAGCAGGAGTTGGTGAAGCAATTCTGGCAATGACTCTGGTAATATTTAGAAATGTTCATGGACTAGAAGACAGTCCTTCAGGAAAGGGTATGATGTAAGTGCTGCATATTTTCACTTTGCTAAAATATGATGCTTTCCATTCATGCTAATGTATTAATGTATCCAGTGAACCAAAAAATCTTTTCCTGACTTTGAATTTACTAATGGAAAGTCACACATTTCAATACTGTATTAACAGAATAAATAAGGCTAGAGGTTATTCCTAGCATTTTCTCTGATAAGAAATAATAAAAAAATAAACTTATGAAAAAGCATGGAATGCATTCATATTTTAAATATTTGCAAAATGCCTAGTAGGATTCCCTATGAAACCAAACTGGTTTTTATTTTTATTTTCCTGCAAGAATAACCAGTCTTGATTCCCCATTGATTATTTCACAATAAATAATGCTGACTATTAATAAAATATGTGTTGTCAATATCAGATGGATAAAAATGCATTCAGAGAGATGGATTTGTAAACACATGAATATTTTAGAAATACTACTGTGATGTGAATGCAATATACTTTTTTGAAATATCTAATGCATTATAAGAAAAGAAGTCATTATCAGTTCAATTATATTGGAATTCACTAGCTCAGACTGCTCTGCAAGCTTCTCAGAACTGCAAAATACATTAGGCACTCTCAGCTCTCTTTGTTTTATTCCTAGATTGTCAGGGAATCCGCATGGCTGCCAGAGACTGCAGATGTAGTAAACTGAATATAGTGGTTGTAGTAGATTGAGATTAGTAGGCAGATACCCAGATCAAATACGAAAGGTAGCCCCTTAAAGAAGGTAATGAAACTCCATCTGAGTGCCAACATTCCACACAGCCAGCCTATTAAGGAAAATGCAGTAGCTATCTCAGGCAGCAGATATTAGATGTCAGGAAACATAGATGGACATTGTTAAATGTTTACCTGTCTATCATTGTTATTATAGTTGCTATGGTTAATGCTCCTTTTTTGCTGTCAAGCATGAATAGAAATGGTCATGGAATTTTCTATAGTTTTGTATAGTTGATTTAGGTGAATGGAGGTTACAATTTTCTGCTTTCTCTTTTGAGAGCAAAGTGACTTAGACAGGCTCTAACATTCCATATTATCTATGGTTGGCCAGAATTTTGGGAAACAGAGGATTATGTAGAACCATTAGGTTCAGTTCTGAAATGTTCTGGTGGAGAATGGATTCTACCCTGAGCCTGGGGTTTGTTATTGTTATGTGCCTTCAAGTCATTTACAGTTTATGGTGCTCCTGTCACAGTGTTTTCATGTCAAGATATAGGGGGGATGCAGACCAGGGCGTCGGAGACGCCCTGGTCCGGAGCGCCGCCGGAGTTCAGCCTCCGGACCGCGGCGCTCCTGAGGCGCATCTAAAAGGAGCACCAAATTGGCGCTCCTTTTAGATTTAAGGGAAAGTGTGCCCCAAAAGCGGCGGGCGCACTTTCCCTGGCTCAAATGGCGCAGCGCATGTGGGCGCTGCGCCGTGAGGTCATCCCCGGTGCGCCGGCCGTGCAGATGGCCGGCGCTTCTGGGGGTGACCTCGGGGAGAGGAAGGGGTGCCGCTCGTGCGGCTGCCCCTCCTCTTCCCTGCCCAGAAGACGACTTTTTTAGTCATCTGCTTAGGGCCATAGTCAGAGGATGTTTGTCATTGCCTTCCTCTGAGGCTGAATATGACTTGCCCTAGATCATCCAGTGGGTTTCAATGGCTTTGCACCTTTTGCACCATGGTCTCCCACCACTCAAGTCACTACACCATTCTGGATCTATAAAATTTAAAGTGTGGGTCATTTCAGATTGATTTAAAAAAAATTAAAAAAATCCAAGGCACACATGAGCTGAAGGATCAATTAACTGTATGGATTAGTCCTAGGCCACCAATAGACTTAAGTAAGGGGTTGAGAAACCATGGAGGCTCTGGACTATGTTGTTGATGGTCGATTATTGCAACCCTATGAATGAGAGACTTCCAAGAGCCCTGGTCATCAGCTGTCATCATTAAATCTTGCAAATTCAAGGCTATGGCTTCCTTGATTGAATTAACTACTTGTAGGGTAGGCTCCCTCTTTTCCTACTACTGTCCACTTTTCCAAGCAGTATTGTCTTTTTTAGTGAATTATATCCCCTCATGATATATCCAAAGTATAACAGCTTCAGTTTAGTCCATCTTTGTTAGCTTCTAGTTAGAGTTTAGGCTTGATTTTCTCTAAGAGTCATCCATTTGCCTTTATGGTTGGCCTTGATATCTGTAGAAATCTTCTCCAGCACAACATTTTAAATGAATTGATTTTATTCCTGTCAGCCTTCTTCACTGTCCAACTTTCATACCCATACACAGAAAACAGAAAACTAAGCCCTGGATTCTGAATTTGATATTTAATTATGCATATTGGTGTATATTTTGTTTAATCCTGTTTTATTTTGTTTAATCCTGTTTTAAGGGGATGGGAGGCTGGGACTAGGGGATTGGGGATGTTTTTAATTTTGTCTTGTTTTAATGCTGTAACCCGCCTTGATTGCCTGGCAGAGAGGCGGGCTATAAATAAAAATTATTATTATTATTATTTACACTCAAGGGTCTTATCTAGTTCCTTCAAGTCTTAAGGCCAGAGCAGAAAGGCAGGAAAAAAGTGGCTCCATCCTTCATTATCTGAAAATGGGTCAAATCCTGCTGTCCACACGGCCCACACTGAAGGTGGCCTGAACATCCATGGGCTGTCTGCATGGTGTGGCATCAAGCTGTGCCATATAATTATATCTTTTGGCCACTTGCCCACCATACATGCACACCATCACACAGACACACCACCAGTGACCTCTAATTACTTCCCTCTTTCCACCTAGATGCCATTCCATTGGACAACCACCCATATGATTGGCCACACAGTCACACATGGGATGCACTGTCTGTACAGTATCTCAATGCATTGCATACATGACCCCTTCACCACCCTTAATCCCATGCCCCCGTTGGACTAAATGGTTTATGCATGTTGTAATTACATCCATTGCATTATTGGTGATCATGTTTTTGCTTTGCTGCAGTCCTGCTCTAGCACTGGGCTGGTGTGAAGATGTGCATTTTATGCCTTGAGTTGGACTATACCAGCTTCTTTTTGCTCCATTTTTTATCCCTGGAGTGTGGCTTCATTTTGTTTCCAACCACTTTCACCTTGTACATGGTCTGACATCACCACCTCCTTCAAAGCAGTTGGAAGCCATTTTATTTTGCACGTTTCACCCATTAGTCATCTCCATGGATGTTCAGGCCACCTTCAGTGTGGGCCGTGTGGACAGCAGGATTTGACCCATTTTCAGATAATGAAGGATGGAGCCACTTTTTTCTGATTTCTTTAGGGCCTGTACTGACTGCCAGAAATAATCCAGCTTGAGACCACTTTAACTGTCCTGGCTCAATGCTAGGGAATCATAGGAATTGTAGGGTGTTTTTTTTTTTTTTTTGAGACAATGTCAGAGAACTCTGGTGCCATAACAAACTAAAGTTCCCATTATTCCATAGCATTGAGCTAGGACAGTAAAAGTGGTCTTAAATTGGATTATTTCTGGCAGTCTGTACAGGCCCTAGTCTCCATTTTTATTAATGACTGAACCAAGGTATATAAAAATCTTTAACCATTTCAATGTGTTCAGTGTTTTCTAGCATACACACAAGCCATGTTTGCAATCTTCCAGTGGCTGTCCCATATAAAAGCCCCCTCCCACAGATGTTCATGCTGTATGTGTGGAAGTTAGAAGTGGGAATACAAATATGTGTGTTATGTGTTATGGTTAAGAATCATTTGATTCAGCCATGCTCCCTGTTTGCAATTATACTTTAAATAATATAGAAAGGGATACAACCACTTTTCAGATTGAACAGTGACTTCCTCTGATGAAGAGAGAGAGATCTGGCTATATATAGTGTCTCTGACCTATTATGTATATCTGTCCTGTAGATATGGTGTCTAGTACCTCCATATTGCAACAGGATTTTCCCCCACATGGTTAAAGTTATCTTTAGAAAGGATAAAAGTAATAGCACAAAGCTTAAGTACCAACAAACGCATGTAGACTGTATATCATCAAGTCAAATGGATTGTCTTATCAAAGAAACTGTGGTGTCACTAGGAGGATATGGGGAGAATGTACCATACTAAGGACGTTATCACACCAGTGGCAAGAAAAGCGGCATGGAATCAATCCAGAACCATACCGGAATGATTCTGGTCACACAGCCCTAATTCCTCTTTTAAAGAGGAATTCAAAAGAGCTGGAATGATGCAGCGATGGCGCAAGGATGATGCAGGGATGGGCAGGGTTTGCCGCGATGTCATCTGATCATGGGACAAAGGATCCAAAATGATGCAGCGATGGCGAAGGGATGATGCAGGGATGGGCGGGGTTTGCCGCGACGTCGTCTGATCACGGAGGCAAAGGAAACGGAATGATGCAGCGATGGCGCAAGGATGATGCAGGGATGGGCGGGGTTTGCCGCTACATTGTCTGATCACGGAGGCAAAGGAACCGGAATGATGTAGCGATGGAGAAGGGATGGGGCTGCTTTAGCCCCCATGTGATAACGTCCTAAGTGACACCATGAGGGGTAATTGAAATGACTGTCCATACAATTATTTTATAGACAGTTATTTTAGTTTACACCAACCCACTTCCTCTGACCTGGGAAGACCAGTAAATATTTGGTTTTGTATTGTAATAATTTAATTATATTTTAATGTACTATTTTTGTATACTTTTAATTGTACTGTTTTTTGGGTGGGATATAATAATAATAATAATAATGGGCCTATCTACCCCCTCACCATTGATCTCCTGGCTGGGTGCCTTGCTATGGCTGAAGCCTTTGGCCACGTAGAGCCATTTGACTTCAGAGTAACTTTGCAAGCAGGTCTCAGAGAGGGAGGTGGCAGCAGGGCCTGAGGAAAAGAAGAATGCTCGCAAAGTTGTTCTGAGGTCAAGAAGCTCTACATGGCCAAAGACTTCAGCCAGGAAAAAAGCAACTAACCACAAAGGCAACTAGGGCCTAAAACAGATAGGCAAAAAGTGCTAGTTTTAGGCTGCATTGGAGGCTTGGTGTACAGATGACACATGCCTCCAGATCAGCCAGAGGGCCACCTAAGGCAACCCAAAGTAGGCCAGAAAAGGAGTAGCTAAAAGCTGCTCCTTGCTGGTGATCCATTTAGAACAGTGGCAGCATCTGGCTTTGGGACCGTGGCATTCAGTCACTGCAATCCCAGGGTGATCAGTGGCTGATTACAGCTGGAGTGGCCAGAGGCTGCTCCAAGCTGCCCATCTATCTGACCCCATGAAAAATTAGCCTGATCTACCCACCTTGGCCAACTTGGGTGGGGTTAGGCAGGGTCTTCCCAGTTTTGAGGAAGTAGGTTGATGTAGAACAGGCCTACTTTTTTTATGTTTCTGTATTTAGGTGAAACAAGAATCTTAGGACTGATGCACATGGCCTGTAAGGGGCAGCTCTGAGCCACCTTTGGGAGCAGCAGATCAGAGCCTCAGCAACCACATGACATGGCCCTGATCCTCCTTTTTGCTGCCCCCAATATAGTGGGCAAGTGCTGCTCCTTTTCGGGGTAGCAAAAAGCCGCCCTTTGAGCCACTGCCGTGGCTCTTTTGCACCCTTTTGGTGTAGCGTGTCTGCATGCTGCATCAAGAGGGTTCCCTGACACCATGCACCATGTGGATGGGTGTGTGACATCGGGGCAGAGGGGGGATGGAGTTGGGGGCAGCTGGCCTGCAATTGCCTAGCCCCAACTCCACATCCAGGCCAGCCTATAGTGCCGGTCTGCATCAGACCTTAGTCAGTTGCAATGTAGGGGTCATCAGGGATGCCTAAGTCTCACAAGAGGAGAGGGGTGGAAAAGAAGATGAATATACTGCAAATCTGTCATTTAGAGGTAGATTATCTTCACCAGGGGGTGTGATACCATAAGCTACCACAGTAGATGACACCACCCTTGGTGATGCCACTACAAAGAAAATGAGGGGTGGCAATCAAAAGTATATCACTTCCTGAGTATGAACCTCTGGAGGTGAAAATCAAGTTTGTCATCTCATAATTATGAAGTGTTTCACATTAGGGAAAACCAAAGCGGGGAATTATCATTAAAGATTCATTGTGTGTGTGTGTGTGTGTGTGTGTGTATCCCCAATGATTATTTGAAGAGTAACTGACCATACATTCCAATGTAATTAGCCATTGGTATAAAGAAAATGACCTTTTTTCTACCACATTGCTCAGTTTAATAGCAGTCATTGAGGATGTTTTTCTTCATGATGTACTACTACTGACTTTGACTACTGAGTTCAAGGTTGATTAAGAAAATTACAGCCATTCCAATTCATAATAATTGGATTAAAGCTGCTGTCGCTGATACAATGAACACATGTAAAAACACACTTTCCACCCATGAAAAATAATCCCTATAAATTCAAAAAAACTGCTGATAACTTCATATTCTAGCATAGTTTTACTTAGTATATTATCAAAGTATATGAAAAATCATTAAGAAATCATTTTCCCTACCCTTTTGATCAGCTCTAAATTTGCCTGATAATTGCTATAAAACATAAAGATCTTTTCAAAATGATTATTTTATTACATTCAAATTATTCTTTTATTTTAATTAAATTTAGAACCTTCAGTGTACCATACAGAAGTTTAGTTTCTGTCTACTGGGCTCCATCAGCAAATCTACATTAACTGAAACAGAGCTGTTTCACTCTTGTAACAGCTTTTTAAAGCTAGGTGCTGTAATGGTGCAACACCAGATGGATAATAGACACACTGAAAATCCTTTCTTTGCAAGTAGACACTGTTGGAAACTCCAGTGCTACAGATCCAAGTAATCACTACAAACAGCTCACAAAAAGAATGGACATGGGGACATGGAGGCATTAACTGCTGGCAAAATCCAAGGGCTATATCTTGAGAAATCCTTTTTAGAGCAATCTGGATGAGCCCTATAATATTTATGGTATACCTATCATGATAAAACCTTCTGTCTTATGGTAATCAAAGATGCAGCAGAAATAACAGATCCAGAAGGATGTCTTCATGCATACGCATGTCCCCATTTACATAACCAAATACAACAAGTTGAATTTTACAAGGTATACAAACACCCACCATTGTTGATATTATACATATAATATTTCCCCAGAAACATTTAATACAGTGACACAGTCACTAAATATGCCTTGAATCAGTTTTATTGATGTCAGATTGTCTGCTTTGTATTGTTGATACATCTCTTCATGGCTCTCTTAGATATGACTCAAATGAGTGGATGAAACAGTATTCATACAGCATCTCATAGTATTCTCTTTCATATTAATAAAGTAAACACACTGGATTCTGTGAAAATACATTCTTCCATGTGTATCGTAAGATAGGGTGGCTGCTCTTTTCCATCTAGGTTTGAAATCATTACCTTTATTTTCATCTCTATACAGTTGGCCTTTTTTTTAATCCACAGATTCAAGCGTCCGTGGCTTTAAATATTATATATATATATATATATATATATATATATATATATATATATATATATATATATTCCCAAAGCGCAAATCTTGTTTTTACCACTTTATATAAGGGACACCATTTCAGTATGACATTGTGTTTAATGGGACATGAGCATTCATGGATTTTGGTATCCATGGGGGTGGGGGAGTGAGGGTGTGTGTGTCCTGGAATCAGCAGATACCAAAGGCCCACTGTATTATGTAAATCTGTGGTTTCAACTTCTTTCCTTCACAAATTACTTGCTCAAAAGCAGTCAGATCTGAATTTGTAGTATTATTGCAGATGTTAGAATTTATGAAAGAGCTAAACTGCTCATACTGCAGCCAGAAAGAGGCATATCTAATTTGTATAAAATATCAGGTAGAGAAACACAAGGCTCATTAGTTAGCATTTGGATAAATCTATACCTGTTATGGCTAATCCAATTTGAGAATCCATCAACTAATGTGATATTACTATTAATATAAATAAATTATGAAAGGTACAACATTGTCAGAGAGAGAAATCCTTAAGACTATCCAAACAGTAGCAGTGATTACAGCACTGTTTCATGGACTCTAGTTCAGGTCCTAATTTTTTATTCTACACCAATGCAATAATATAGATGGAACCTTGGCACAGCTTTGTGTAGCTTGGACATAAACTGTGCCATTAGATGAATTGCAAAATAATTTACTAACCAATTAGATACTTTTAAGTCCACTTTTTTCACACAGTTTATCTAATGTTTTTGTCATAACTCTTGCTCTCTTCTGATATAAAATCTCATAATATAGTCCAGAATGCTATATAGCAATAGCAATAGCATTTACATTTTTATACTGCTTAATAGTGAACTCGGCACTCTCTAAGTGGTTTACAATCTATAAGCCAATTGTTCCCAACAATCTGATTACTCAATTTACTTTACCATGAAAGGATTTAAGGCTGAATCAATCTAGGAGCCCTGGGATTGAACTCAAACTGTTGTGGCTGCAGTATTGGCATTTAACTACTATGTGATATTACTATTAATATAAATAAATTATGAAAGATACAAAGGATTTCACTCTCTGGAAATTTTGTACCTTTCATAATAGCTTCTTTTTTTCTGTTTTTTTTTCCCCAGCTCGGCATTATCATGTGCTGCTCCCTATGTTGCTTATTATACTGTTCATTCAACTCTCTTGAATAAATGAGTAAATGAGTGGCAAGCAGTTTGTCGCGAACAACTCAATATCTGGCATAATAGATTCTGAGGTGGCAAGGGAGTGCTCTTGTTCGGAATGTTTAAGAGGCATAAATGCACAAGCATTTTCAGTGGGGAAAAATCATGAAGCAAAATTGTCCCCTGATGTTCTATGACAGGATTTTATTTTACTTCTGGAGAGATTCTTTCATAAAACTGTTTAAGTCTTTTCCTCTGATGATGATGATGATGATGATATTTATTTCTATCCCGCCCCTCTGCAACTATGGGGAGCTATGGTGGCTTACAACAATAAAAGAATCAATAAATACATCCAATTACAACTCCTGCCCCTTAAAAGATTATTAAACTAGAGCAATTTAAAATATAGATAAAACAACATATAAAACCAACATCTTATCAATACTACATAGTCAGCATCACCATCAAAGGGAGGGAGTTAACTGACTCTTTGATAATTTGTCCCAAAGAGTGACACTAGGTCAATTTACCATGTTACTTCAACTGAGCAGCTTCTTGCCAAGTGACCTGTCAGAATTTGTTAGTCCTTAATGAAGGCATTTGTTTTATGGCTTTGTTTTACATTCTGCCAGAAGGTAAATGTAGCAAAGGAAAGAGAAGAGATTTTGCAATCATGGATTTATTATGGCACAAGAGCTTTCATGTGTGGTAGCTAATTTGTTAGCCAGTAGCAATCTCATGATGGTAATAAGGAAGCAAAAATTCACTCCAACTTCAAGTTTTCCATTGATGGCTAATCTTGCCTCTTATTCCTAGTCTTTTCTGTCCAACAAAACTAGACCAAAGTAAAGATGAGATAGTATATTTTTGTGTTACCTTTAGATAAGAATTTACCAGTGCCACACCTCCCAATCTATGAACTGAAGTCCTTTGGTTTCATACTTCTTAGAATGTTTTTGGGTGGTGATGGAACCAAATGCATCAGGAAAAAAATGCAAATTAGAGAGAGGTATTTAAAATTTGTGTATATTGGTAGAGAAGAGTATACAAAATGGTATTAAATTAAATTAAATTGCTTGCAAAAAATCAGTTTATTAGAAATACATACCAATGTACTGCAAAATGTGTATGAAAATGCATACAAATGTCATGTGGGTTCCCCCAACCCTTTAAATTCACAAGCTGATAAGAAACCTGGATGGAATTAAATGAAGACTCTTCAAAAAGAGGTGGGGAGGGACCAAAAATCAATAGGTCTGTCCACCACTAGGTGGAAAAAAAAAGAAATGATTTATTTGTTGTTGTTTCATGAATAGACTTTACAAGACATTCATCCTTGAAAGATGGGCTAGGGAGGTACCCACCCCTCCTGATTCTCTCCCTATATTAGAGGTGATGTTCCTTCATCTTACTCAGGCTGTCCCAATAGTCTGTATGTTTTTGGGCAAAGTTATGTTGTTCTGGGCTGCCTTTACACTGACATTTTTTGCTACCACCCAAATTACTGAGTTCCTCCCCTGGTCCTCACAGGATGTCCCACATCATCCCTATTACTCCCAGTCTCCAAATTGACCACTAGGGCTTGTGAATTTGTTTCAGGCAATTAAGACAAACCAGCATGGCTGAAGCCAAAGGTCAATCTTGTCTTGGAGAAGGTCTCACCAGGACAACTTTGCTCCACCCTGTTCATATGGGATTACTTAAATTTGCATCAACAGGTTCACTGAACACTATTTTTACATACTTTGGTCCTACTCCTCACATACCTCAGGCCTACCCCTGTCCCCTCCTCCTTGTTGTCACATACACATTGTATAACTATATGTTTTATGATTGCAATATTTGCATTAAAGTTGGCCAATTTTACAACACTATAGGAGCAAGTCAGCTGGGAAGAAAGGTAGCATACATTTTTGCTGTGGGTGAATACTTTGTACACGTTGAGCCAAGCAGTTTCATTGAAAGGGATGCCTTCCTTTTTATTTCTTAATTCATGTTCCCCCTTCCCTCCAGAGCTTGCATCTCAGACTTCAGACTTTCTTCACAGCACTAGTTGTTCCACTTCATTTCTCCCTACACTCTGTACACGTCTGCATGCATGTGCTTGTTTGCAGGAAGGGATAAAGGACTGCAACCTAGGGTAGTCTTCTTTATTTGGAACAGGTATAGTAAATTATATGAGAGCCAGCGTGGTGTAATGATGTGAGCACTGGACTCTCGAGGGTTTGAATCCCCACTGGGGAGACCCACTGGGTGACCTTGAGCAAGTCTCTCTGCTTCAGAGGAAGGCAAAGGCAAACTTCGTCTGAACAAATCTTGCCAAGAAACCCCCATGATAAGTTAGAAATAATTTGAAGGCACACAACAGCAATGATAAATTATAAATCAAAGTAATTATTCCAGATTATGAGGTCACATTGTATGTCTTTGTGGAAGAATAGTATGTAGAAGCACTCCAAAAGAGTGCTTTTCTTTTTCTAGACTTCATTCTTTTTAATATGTATTTACACTGAGACATAAGAGCATGTCTTCTATTCCTGGAATTTTCTTGAGAACCAAATTAGCTCTTATTTATTTTAAAAGGAAGAGAAGCTGAAAGGAAAAAGAAATGTGTTTTGTTAAATGTGGGTTCAGGAAACCTTGGTTAGCATAAGCAAGCAAAAAATGTGAATTTCCTTTAGACTGAATGTCTCTCTTTTCATTTCCTTTCATCATTTATTTTTTTAACAGATTAGAGAAGTAAATGAGAAGGGAAGTATTAATGGCTTGGTGATCCTTTGTACAAGGATTGATGCATCTTAACAAAAGTACCTATCACAGTCCCCTGAATTGTTATAGATTAACATACCATACAAACAGATGTGAACATTAAACTTTTCAAGGTTTGAGATGATAAAGGGTTCCAGGAAGGTCTGAAAAACAAACATTGAATTTGACTGTTACTGTATAATGTTAAAAAGCAAGGCATGGGAGAATATTAGAGTTGGGGATTCCAACCCCCTTGTTTAAAGTTGAGCTTGGAAAACTTAATTTTAGTCTCCTATATGCTATTGGAAGAAGACATTAATACTGAGGGCTCATTCCACTTACATTTAAATTGGTTTGTGATTCGCCTTTGCTCCTTGTTGGTGAATCAATTCCAAATGGCCTGTCATTCCCACTAAGAAAGCAGTTCTTTTTATTATTCCCTTGTAATCACTTCTTTTTTTTTTTTTT
>CM034703.1:46922775-46935023 GCA_020142125.1 Phrynosoma platyrhinos
GCTTGATCTGCTCTAGGACCCATTTGTTTGTCCTTTTGACTGCAACTGGAAGTAAACAAGACCATAAACTGCAACCCCTCCTGCCACTGCCCCATTGGTTCCCAGCCTTGCCCCCCCTCCTGATTACTACCCCTCTGATCTTTATTTATTTAGCCATAGCACTATTTCACCCTCTCAAATTATTCCTATATCAACCAATCTGTTCCCTTATCATGATGCATCCATATGCCTATGGATATGACAGGCTTTCAAAATGGACTGGGGAGGGACCAAGTGGTGTTAAATGGGGAGATTTTTCAAGCATGGGAAGAAAATGCTTGAAAATTGGTTTGGGAATGTCTTTCACACAACAGAGAGAGAGAGAGAGAGAGAAACATGTGCCTCAATCACCAAGAGTGAGAAATCAGGCTTGCTTGCTTTAGGACCTTTCTAAGCAGTATTAGTGTATTGACCCATATATAAGTTGACCCAGGATTTTAGGGTCACTTTGGGGACATAAATTTCTTGACTTATAGTTGAGTATATACGGTATCTATTCTTGATCATTTCAAAAAGAAGACAGCAAGAGCATTAAGACTGCAAACTGCAAATCTTTTTCCATTCTTTTTAGGATGATGGAAGCAGAAAGAAGAAACTGAGCATTATACTAATGTACAGCCAGACATATTTTCTATAACAGGAAATAGGATGCAGTACAACTGCCAATATGGGTACTAATCAGGAAAAAGCTGATTTCTTAAAAGTGGAATACACTCCCTTGGAGTCTCCTTCTTTGGATGTTTTTGAACAAAGACTGGATGGCCATCTGTCAGGAGTGCTTTGCTTGTGTATTCCTGTATGGCTGGAGGTTGGACTGATAGCCCTTGAGGTCTCTTCCAACTCTATGATTCTATGAAAACGAGTAGATAAGGGGAAAATGTAAAGAAATAGAGAATAAAAATGTTTGCTGTTATCTTTATGTCTTTATAGCCTTATATCACTATAGATGCCTCAGTTAACAAAGGGCCTCTGCAGATGGGCAGCACAGAGCCACCCTGGGAAGCGGTAGATCAGGGCCATAGCAACTCAATGCTGCAGCCCCAATCCTTCCTTTTGCTGCCCTGAAAAGAGTGGCAAAATGCCATTCCTTTTAGGGGTGGTAAAAGGCCACCCTAAGAGCCGGCGCCACAGCTCTTCCTCACCCTTTTGGTGCAGCGTGTTTAAACACTGCACCGGCAGGGTGTCCTGATGCTGTGTGCCATGAATAATGGCACGTGGCATCAGGATGGCATCGATTTGGGGTTGGGGCAGCTGGCGTGCAGCTGCCCCACCCCAACTCTACCTCCAGGCTGGACCTTTGGATGGGTTGTCAGAGGCCCAAAGACTCTGATAAAACAACTGCTTTCTAAAAGGTCTTTTTATGCCTACAAAATGGAGGATTCTCCCTTCATTTTGACCAGAAAAAGGGCAGTCCAGAGAATCTGGAGTAATCAAGGACTGTAGTAATCAAGCAGTAATCAAGGACAAAGGGCCTTCAGGGGCCACACATGGCATGTGTAAATAATACCAAATAGCAACATAAAATGCAGTACAAGACTCCTGTCAACTTGGAAAGCAGTGAAATGCAAAACAATTTGCACTTGATTGCATTGCATTGCAAGGTGAATAGAGCCATTGCTTGGTAACTGCCTTGTGAGGATGGACATTCAGCTCTGAAGTTTTTTTGGGAAGACACTTTTAATCTCCCCTCACATTATTATTAATCCCACAAATAATACAGCAAAATGTCTCACCTCCCTCTGCGTGTAATGAAAGTGGATGTTCTAGCATCTTCACATATCCCTTCTTGAAATGTCTCTGCTGCCTTCCCAATAAAACAGGAAATTTCTTTTTCATTCAGGTATACATGTGCCAGATCTTGTCCCTCCTCTGGCATGCAATGATGTAACCAATGGGTGCCATGTTACCAAGCCATTTATACACTAACCACCACCCCCGTGCAATGAGCCATTGGTGATGCTTTACTACATCCTTGTAGGGAAGACAATTCTAACTGTCCCTTGTGCAGTTCAGACCTACACACCCCAAAAGGCAATGCAAAGCAAATTTTACTTTCTTGAAATGGTGCCAGTAGACCTTATCACATGGCAAAAAAAGATGAGAGCGTAGCTTTATGCTCCCATCAATATCATTCAATAATGTGAAGGTTTTCACACAATGTTGCCATTATCGTGTGATTGGATTTTCCTATGAATAAAAACCAGCACAATTATGCCTCTTTATTCATGGGATAATTGTGCTATAATGGTGATGCTGCACAATGTCATGTGAAGATCTTTGCATTATTGCACAATATTGATGGGAGCATATCACTATATTCCTGTCTGCTTTTGCCGTGTGATAAGGTCCAATGTCCAACTTCCCCCATGTGATTCCTCTCATATTGTATGCTTCTAGTTCTCCCTTTCATAGGGACATGATTTCCCTTCCAATGCCAGACACTCTCTTCTTGCACACACAACTAAACAAATCCTCAAGCATTATCCTCAAAAACAAGAAATAACTGTGGTTTTACACACAAAACAATTCTGGAAATTCAAACTCAAATTTCAAAAACATCCCCAGCCCCCTTTGCTTAATGCAATGGTTCCCAAACTTTGGTTTTCCAGATGTTTTTGACTTTAGCTCTCAGAATTCCTAGCTGTTCACCAAGCTGGCTGGGGCCTCTGGGAGTTGAAGTCCAAAACACCTTGAAAACTGAAGTTTGGGAACTACTAGGCTAATGAGTCTTTCCAAACTTGTAACCTGAGCTGCTGCAGGTGAGTGCACTAGAGAGTAACAACAAGTGGCAAACAGCTGGGAAGGAGTTGTGCACTGCTGTTGGATCACAGAATGCCAGATGGGGTGAGAAGGAAGGAAGGAAGACCAGTAAGCCCAGCACTTGGCCACTTTTGAGTATGTTGGGCTTATTGCTCCTGAGTTGGTACTGAGCTAACCCCCCCCCCAAAGTGGGACAGCAGCAGGAGCAGCTGTAGTGACTTTTGCCATGTTCATGTGGGCAGGCAATGATGCAACTTGCTCATTGTCTTCCTCCTCCTCAACTCCTCCTCCCTCACCTTCCAGAACACTGAAGTAACACTTGCCTCCTTTCCTGAAAGGGCATCAGACAAAGCTCATGTGAAATGGCAGAAGGGACACTAGTCAAATACTTCTTGTCTAGCAGAGTCACTTGACAGCTGACCCTAGAAAGAAACAATTCCTTGCTTCAGCTCCAGCACCCCCTGAGAGCATCACTTAGAGTCCACTTTAACTGCCCTGATTCAGTGCTAGGGAATAATGGGAACTGTAGTTTATTGTGGCACTAGAGCTCTCTGACAGAGAAGGCTCAATGTCTCAGAAAAAAAATACAATTCCCATGATTCCCTAGCACTGAGCCAGGGCAGTTAAAGTGATCTCAAATTGCACTATTTCTAGCAGTCTGCAAAGGCCCTTAGTTTCCTAGTGCCACCTTTTTTCTGATGGAGTCACTCAGTACACTCCACACCTCCGGCACCTCTATTGAACTGTGTGCAAAAGGTAGGAATACAAAGTTACAAGCATGAGAGAACAAGAATAAATTTCAATGCAAATATATTAACCAGATCTTATGACATAGCAATAGCAATAGCAGTTAAATTTCTATACCATTTCAAATTGGACTAAGAAGTCTCTAAGCAGTTCATGACATGTAAACTAATTGCCTCCAACAAACTGGGTACTCATTTTCACAACCTCAAAAAGATGCCTGGTTGAGTTGACCCTGGAGCCCCTGGCTGGAATCAAACTCACAACCTTGTGGCTGTGAGTGAGTGGTTGCAGTAATGGCATTTAACCACTATGCCACCAAGGCTCCTGGTGTCTCTGGTGGACACAAATTTCCAGTAAGGAAGGCTTTGTCTGTACTCTCTAGCTGAGCCCTAGGATGTTGCCACCATAAAATGTGCAGCTTTAAGGACTTCAAACAATGTGTGTCTCTCACCTTTTCCACAGTTCCTACTTTACTTTCCCTAACCCTATTTTCAGTACTTAATTCAGTTGGATAGGAAAAACTGAAGCAAGATTCCTTTCAACAAAGAGAGATTCCTCAACCCTCTGCCATGGCCAGTGAGACAACAAAGCTGAAACTGTATTGAGATTTGTGTTTCATAGGAGGGTTTTTGTTTTTTTTTGTTTTTGCTAATAAATCCTTGTTCAAATTTGAGCTTTGGTCTCCAGAGAGAAAAGGAAAGCATCACATGATTTAAAACATTCTCTTGAGACTTGTATAGACCTTTCATCATTTGTATGTTTGACTCATTATGTGAGAAGAAAGACTTGAAGAATAATTGAAATAATTGAATAATTGTTTTAAAGAAATTATGTCTGATATGGTAGATTTCTTTTATTCTGCCTGATGAGAACATTGATTCAATTCTACTAACTGCCCACTGAAAACACGTCTAGCATTGGCATACAAACAGACTATTCTGTGTATGTATAAAGTAATCTCGGGAGGATTGTTCAGTTTTGTGATATCACTGTAGTGTTCTAGCTCCTTTTTGTTCTTATTGATTTTATAAACAATTTCAATTTTAATTGTTTTAAAAATGGTTTATTTGTGTAATGCTCATGTGAGAATGTTATTTTTTTAAAAAAATTAAAATATGCTTAGCTATAGTCATTTTCTTCATATTGACTGTCTTATCAGTAAATAATGGCTTTTTGGGTCAGCAGAATTTCCTTAAAACCTTAAAACCTCAAATATGCTGCTCAGTGTATTTGCCTTGCTTTTCTTAATGGCAGGACCAGCCTTGATGCCAGTAATTTTCAGTTAAGTCCTCCTTGCCTTCTGACAGAACTGCAGTTCCCATTATATCCCGGAAGAGGTCAATAAATGCAAAACCAGGTTAGTCAAGACCCAGAGGTATATCCTTCCCAATTTTAATTATTTCCATTTAACTTAAAATGTCAGTTAAGTACCTCAGATTGATCAAAGGAAACTGAGGTAGAGTAAATAGAGAGCCTCAGTTTAAAGGAGCAAAGTGTTTGCTCAGGGCATATACAAATGATGTAAATAAAAGAAAACTGACATCTTGGGATAATAGATTCTAAATAGTAAACAGAAGGTCCACAGCAGGTGCTTTAGAGAGCACTTTCACTGCAGAATAACAGTGTATAATTTATGTTAAACATAACTGCTTTGGAGGGAAGGAGGGAAAGAAAGATGATGAGATAGTTTATGCCTCTTCTATTCTGCTTAAGTCTGATGTCACGTGGGCACCACAATCCAAGAACAATATTGACATGTTGAAATGTGTCCAGAGAAGAGCAATCAAGATAATCAAAAAAGTTTGGAAGCCAGAGTCTATGAGGAACAACTGAGAGAGCTGGGTATGTTTAGCATGACCATACCATAATCTTTGGCAATAATCTTTGAGAACTCCTGGGGAACAGGAGAAGTCCCAGCAGACTGGAGGAGGGCAAACGTCTCCATCTACAAAAAAAAGAGGATCCCAACAATTATCATCCAGTTAGTCTGACATCAATACCAGGAAAGATACTAGAGCAGATCATTAAACACAGAGTCTGTGAACATTTAGAAGGGAATGCCATAATCACAAAAAGTCAACATGGGTTTCTGAGAAATTAATCTGATCTCTTTTTGTTTTTGAAAAAATTACTAGCTTGATAGATGAAAGGAAATACTATGGATATAGCATATTTTGATTTCAATAAGGCCTTTGACAAGGTCCCCCATGAGATTCTTGAAAATAAGCCAGTTAAATGCGGGGTAACATGATATGGCTATTAAGTGGATTTGTAATTTGTTGACAGGGCAAACTGAAAGGGTGCTCAGCAATAGCTCCTCTTCATCTTGGAGAGAAGTTACCATTGGGGTGCCACAGGGTTCTGTCCTGGGCCCAGTGCTATTCAACATCTTTATCAATGAGTTAGATGAAAGAATAGAGGGCATGCTTATAAAATTTATATATGACACCAAATTAGGAGGAGTGGCTGATACCTCAGAGGAGAGGATTAAAATTCAAAATGATCTTAATAGATCTTAATAGATTGGAAAGCTGGGCCAAAACTAACAAAATGAATTTCAACAGGGAGAAATATAAGGTACTGCACTTAGGCATAACAAAATGAAGTGCATAGATATAGGATGGGGGACACCTGTCTTAACAGGAATACCTGTGAAAGAGATCTAGGAATCCTAGTAGATCACAAGTTGAACATGAGTCAACAGTGTAGTGGCAGCTAAAAAGGTCAATGTGGTTCTAGGCTGCATCAATAGAAGTATAGATTCTAGAAGTGTCTAAATCAAGGGAAGTAATAGTGCCACTCTATTCTGCTTTGGTCAGGCCTCACCTGAAATACTGTGTCTAGTTCTGGGCACCACAGTAAAGTGGTGTCATATTGAGGATGGAACAAGCTTGTTTTCTGCTGCTCCAGAGATTAGGACATGGAACAAGGGATGCAAGCTACAGGAAAAGAGATTATCCCTAAGCATTAGAAAGAAATTCCTAACAGTAAAGCTATTTAACTGCGGAACACACTTCCTTGGAGAGTGGTGGAGACTCCTTCTTTGGATGTCTTTAAACAGAGGCTGGATGGTCATCTGTCAGGGATCCTTTGCTTCTGAGTTCCTGCATGGCAGGGGGTTGGACTGGATGGTCCTTGGGGTCTTCCAACTCTATGATTCAATTCTCTTGGTTCTAAAAGAATACTGAGAATTGACATGATAGCTATCTTTAATTATCTGAAAGTATGTAATATAGAAGATGGAGCAAGATTGATTTCTATTACTCCAGATACTAGAGTCTGAGTCAATGAATTCAATTAAAAACAATGGATTCCACCTAAACATTAGGAAGAACTTCTTGACTGTGAGCTATTTGACAATGTAGTGGACTGCCTCAAAGTGTGGTTGGAAGTTTTTAAACAGATGGGTATCTTTCAACATTCCTGCATACCTAGGTGTTTGACTTGATGACCTTTATCATTTATCCAGTTGCCAGAGTCTGTGATTCTAAAACTTTGCATTTATTGTACAGAGGAACTGTAAATTGTGTGGCCCTACAAAAATGTTTGGGATTGCAACTTCTATCACTTTAAATAATCATGTGCTAATTAGTGTTGTTAGGAGAAGCAGTCCAACAAGAAGGGAAGGATCACACATTCTTATTATAAGTAATTTGAAGTACTGATCTAGGGATGAAGAAAAACATCCATGTAGTCATGCCCTGATCTAAATTCTATAGTTATCTGCCATGTATGTCATGCACAGTTTTAATAATATAGTGTATTGTGCAGAAGTTTAATACTGATGTGGAGTTTTGCCATGAGCTGGATATTGGTATGTATTAAGAGCTGTGAATAGAAAAGTTGCTACTTCAAATTATATATTGCCCAAAGCAAATATTGTTTAATTATTATTCTCATTGTTGGAAATAACAATGGTAATGTATCCATCATTGATTCTTTCCAGGAAGAAAGCTACAGATGAAGCCCATTTCTGATTTTAAATGGATCTGTCACCTGAGTTTTGGCTGTTCTTCATTTAGTCTTAATACCATTTGTTTACTTCTCCACCTGAAGAACAGGTGAATGAGTCTCCAGTGTATATTTATTTGACCATATAAGAAACTCTTGAAAATAGTATTGATGAAGAACCTACATAGTGCAGAAAACATAACAATACCCCTCAAATGGCAATGAAGAAAGAAATTATATCATGTAATTGCTGTTCTGCATCTGAATGCAAGTGTAGTCTGTTATTATTTTTGTTTAAGAGAAAAAAATCAGTTGCCATTGTATAAAATTTTGTAGGGCTTAATTAACTACAGATCTTATCAGCTTTTTCTTGAGCATAAAAGCAAATGTGAAGCACTTGACCAAATGTCAGACCTTTCCATTTCACATCTGGATGGCTATTCTTAAAGTGCTTTGTTAAAAAGTTATTTGCTAGAAATGATTAGAATAGAATTGATTAAAATGTTTTAAGAGCAAAATACTAACAAGTTTAGTTGAGAGAAATATACAATGGTAACCTTAATAATGGGTCATCAATTTGTTAATGACAGAATCTAGTAATGACAGCAGACAATGTGATTCCTTTCTGCTAATGAAAAATCAAATAAAAGTGGATGAAAAAAGAACTGCATTTCCAACAAGAAGCCTTCACAGAAAGAAAATTCACACATGGTTGATTTGCATAGAAGATAGCATTTTCTGTATAGGGATTTTTATTTCTTCATTGAAATATTATTTTCTATGTAGAAAATGCTATCTCTTCCACAGAAATTTTTTTTCCTACTAAGAAAATAATATATATTAATTTTGTGCAAATGCATCCCAAGTTGCAAATAGCTTTTGAACACTATATAGTTTTGAAGATTTTCTTGCAGCAGGAACAAAAATGTTGAAATTATTAGTTGCTGCCTTCAGGAAGAAACTTGGTGATGAATTACATCCCTGGTCCCACTATATTGTGTCAGTCACTTGTGAGTTCTGTGCCAAAGGTATATAGGCTACTTGTCTAATTGCTACCTTCCAGAATATAGGGCAAAATACAAATAGATGGGGTGAGGAAAAACATACTAGTTTCACTAAGGGGTGAAACAGACCGGAAGCATACGCCGGCTTGCGGGTGTAGAATTTGGGTGACACATGCCCTGACACCTCTCCCAAGCCAGTGTTATGCTGACTGCCTAATAAGACAGCAGGCAACTTTTCAGCACCATGGCAACATGGCACCTAGATTCTGTCTAGGTGTCTTTTTTCTGTCTTTTTTATCTTTTATTTTTTTCTCCTTTTTTTCTACTGTCCTGTTTAATAGATATATTATATAGTATAATAGATATACTATATGAAATAGGTTCTATCACATACTGATTAAATAAGTTGAAATATATTAAAAAAGGGAGATATCAATGCAGAGCAGACAACAAGCAACAAAAATGCAACAACAACAACAAGCACAGAGGAGAGGGTTGACAGACCAATCAAAACCACAAGACTTTAATACAGTAATTTTGGATGAACTTTGTCAGATACATCAAGAGATGAAAAAAGATAAGGAAGAGCTGAAGCAAGACATGGAAAATATGAAGGGCGAATTAAGACATTTAAGTCAAGAAATAAAGAGGGATAAAGATGAACTCAGACAAAATATGGAAAGTTTGAAAGGGGAAATAAAAAGAGAGATCAGATCTGATCTTAATGAAATAAAGGAATCGGTAAGAACTATGTCTACAGATGTAAAAGTAGTGAAATCTAAGGTCTCTGAACTAGAGAAGAAGAATATGGAGCTAGAAGACAAATTAAATACGGAAATGGCAAAAAGGACATACAGGATGAGAAATTAATATGGGAATGTAAAATGAGAGAGAGATGCCTGAAGATCAGAGGGGCCCCTGAATCAGAGAATGAAAATTTGATGGTATTGTTGATTACAGCACTCTCAGAATTCACTGGTAAAGATAAACAAAATATGGAATTCGAAATTGATAAGGCCTTTCGAATTAGTTCATGGGTTGCAACACAGAAAAAACTGCAGCGAGATATTGTTATATATTTTGTCCGGACACAGATGAAAGAAACAATCTTGCAATTACACTTTAAGAAACTATTAACTATCGAGGGAACAGAAGTGCAATTGATGAAAGATTTACAGGGCCAAATTCTGAAAAAATGGAAGGACTACAGTCTCTTAACAGTACAATTACGAGAATGTGGAATCAACTACAGATGGGAGATGCCAGAGGGGCTCTCCTTTAGATACAAACAGAAAAGAGTTAAAATTAATTCCACAGTGGCTGCTCAAGAATTTTTAGAGATACTCAAGAAGGACCTGGAAGAAGCACAAGAAGATGAGCAACTGAACTTAGCAGGTGGAAGCAGGAACAGAAAGTCAAGAGGCATCCTGATGGGAGATGTGGACAGGGGTGAGATTTAAATTGTGGTAATCATGGAATCGTATGATAAGATAAAATGCTTGTCTTGGAACATAAAAGGCCTCAGTAGCCCACAGAAGCGGAAATTAAAATTTCATTACTTGGGGAAATTAAAATTTGATATTCTATGTCTTCAGGAAACCCATATAAAGAAATCAGAAAAAAATATTTAAAAAATACTAAATTAGGACAAGAATTTATATCTGCCAGAGAGAAAAGGAAAAAAGGAGTTGTAATATATGTTAATGGAAAAATGGATGCTAAAGAACTGTTTAATGATACAAAAGGCCAATACACTGGAGTAGAAGTGGACTGGAAATCTGTGAAGGCATTGATTTTAGGTGTCTACGCACCGATAGAAAAGAAAGACGGATTTTTCAAAAAATTGTTGGAAATTATATCAGACTATGATTATGAAAATATCATTTTGCTTGGCGACTGGAATTGAGTTTTGGATCCTTTATTGGATAGAAAATCCAAAAAACAAATTAAAAAAACAAGGGAAACTGCCAAAAGCCTTTTTTGAAATGATGGAGACATTATCATTGTTGGATATTTGGAGAATTAAATATGGAAATATTAAAGACTATACATTTTACTTGGACAGACATAAATCCTGGTCCCGGATTGATATGTTTTTTGTATCAACTTCACTTGTTCCAAAAATTCACAAAATGGATATTTTGTCTAAAATAACCTTGGATCATAGCCCCATAACTATGGAAATTAAAACAAGGAAAAAAGAATTTAGGTGGAGATTAAATGAATCACTCTTAAGGGATGAAGAGATTGTAAAAGAAGCTGTAAAAAGTTTGAATTATTTTTTTCTTGGAAAATTTAAATAAGCAGGTCAAAACACAAATGGCTTGGGACACTTCAAAAGCAGTTATGAGAGGGGTTTTTTAATTCAAAAAGGTGCCCCAAAGAAAAAACGAGGTCTTAAAATGGAACAAATATTGAACGAAATTACAAATAAAGAAAAACAATTAAACATGGAAGACAGTAATTTGAGATCTGAAATTCAGATTTTACAAAAACAAATCTCTATAATGATGGTGGATGAGATGAAAAAGAAAATCAAATTTACTAGACAAAGATTTTTCGAACATGCAAACAAACCTGGAAAATGTCTGGCTTGGAAGTTGAGAAAAAACCGGCAAAGAAATATGATTTGGAAAATTAAGGAAGGGTCTGAGATAATAGCAGATCAAACTAAATTGAAGAGATCATTTCATAGATATTTTAAAGATTGATTTACAAACAGAGATATGAATATTGAGCAATAAAAGAACTATATTGAGACCCTTTTAATAAAAAAAAACATACGAACAAAGATCAGAATTAAACAAGAAAATTTCAATGATGGAGGTCATAAATGCTATTAAAAAAACTGAAAAATGGTAAAGCACCTGGCCTGGATGGATATACTGCATTATATTATAAGACATTTGTAAATCAGCTTGCCAATCCACTACAGATAACGATGAATGATATACTTATGGGAGAGACACCAGAATCATGGCGACTATCTTATATCTCCTTGATCCCAAAGGAGAAAAAGGAAATTTTGGAAATGAGGAACTATAGACCAATTGCACTGCTTAATGTGGACTACAAAATATTTGCTATGATATTAGCTAATAGACTAAAACAAATTTTGAACACTTGGATAGATAAAGAACAAACGGGTTTTCTCCCAAACAGACATATGAAAGAAAATATAAGAAACATTATAGATATTATAGAACTCCACAATAAAAGACCTGATAAAAAAGCAGCTTTGATATTTTTGGACGCCGAAAAGGCATTTGATAATGTAAATTGGGACTTTATGATGAAAATCTTGGAGAAAATGGAAGTTGGAACAAATATGTTAAGATGGATTGAAGAAATATATAAAAAACAAGAGACTAAAATATTGGTAAATGGGGAATTGACAGTTAAATGTCAGAAAAGGGCACTCGACAAGGGTGTCCGTTATCACCTCTCCTTTTCATAACGACTTTGGAAACTTTACTAGAGAATATTAGAACAAATGAACTCATAAAAGGAATTAAGACAAGTAAATACGAATTTAAAGTGAGGGCCTATGCAGACGACCTCATAATAACATTATCTAATCCAACTGAAAGTATTCAGCCACTAATGGAGACAATAGAGTAATATGGAAAATATGCCAGTTTTAAAATTAACGCCAGGAAAACTAATATGTTGTTGTTTAATTTGAACAAGTCTGAATCAGAATTGCTTCAAAGAATATCTAAGTTTGAAGTACAGAAAAAAATAAAA
>CM034703.1:46947038-46961369 GCA_020142125.1 Phrynosoma platyrhinos
TGTTATGATGTCATAAGAATTCTTATGACGTCATATCCAGTTGGGGGATGGATTATTTATTTTTGTGAAATACTGCATAAATTAATGGACTGAACGCATGCTGTGTTAGAAGCAATTAATCCATAGCGGTTGTGCTTAACTACATGTACACATGCATCAAGAACAAATTCATGTTTAAGAAAACTGTTATTTAAATGTTTAATTGATTGATATCAAAACCCTGTACAAAATAAAAGTTGTGGCCAATGATTTACCCAAAATAATCACATTTGGTGTCCTTTGTGCCGGTACAAGATCACACCCTTGCTTAGAGATGGAAATAATATTGTGAAACACTTTAAAAAATGGTGAAACCATGTTTTTGAGGATCAAGAAACCTTGACAAGAAGAATCCTGGACTGACAAGAATCTGCAGTTTGGGACTTATTCTGCCCAAAATTTTCATGAGTGTTTTGTGCTTATAACAGCATTTTTTTTGCAGGAAATAATTATCTCCTATGCAGAAAATGCCATTTTCTGTGCCAAAGAAGCACATGCAAAGTTTTCACAGAATAAGTCCCAAATTGCAGCAAGAACTGAAATTTTTACTTGTAAAATGGTTTCAATCAAAGATTGTGCAAGAGAAATCCAGCAAGAGTGGAAGCATATGAACTGTTGGGATGTTCAGTAAGAATCCAGTACTTGAGCCAGCTTGCCTAATGCTGAATATTATTTATCTAGTTTTTGGAGTGGAAATGAAACAGCTTTCAAACAGCTTGAAACAATTGTGATCTGCAAGGAGCAATTATTCCACAATTGGGGTGCCACAGCAGGGATAGCCCTCTCTTCCATGTTCTCTCACTTCTCTCTGGGGGGGGGGCATAGAGAAGAACGCCACATTCTTTTTTGTGAGGTATGCAGTATAGGGAGAGACATTGACTGGCAGTAGTTCTTCAGGGTTTCAACCAGTTCTTCCTGCCTTCCCTGAAGATACTATGAACTGAATTTCGGATATTGTTTATATAAAGCAGGTGTTCCACCTATGACCTACAACCCTCCTCCAAGGTTCTAACCTGAAGCAAATTCACTTGCAGAAAGATCTTGTGGTACAAGCATTGGTTATGCCTTCCAAATAAATGTATCAGTATTGGTATGTCATACCAGCTTAACAGCACATTTGCTATAAAAATGTTGGAAAGAGTCTCCATTTACACTAATGGTAGAATACACAATAATACTATACTGTGTATTTGTGTTGCCATGGAGCTCCACATGAACCCTTTTATTCTTTCCCACTCTTTTCTTTCAAAGCAATGTTGTGGTTACATTATATCAAATCAGAACATTTCCATGTTTGTTACAAAGGCAGACTAATTATATACAGGCTTATCTCATTACGTGCAGATAGCTTGACTTATCTCTTAACATGATTATCTGTTTTCAATGATAATGCAACTAGAATAAGTATCTACTGTGCACTTCTGCTATGCTGCAGGAATAAAGAAATTCAGCCTTTATATGCTGGCAGTGAAAGGAATTCACATTTCTGCTATCCCTATAGATTGCAGAATTCAGGCTTGCCAATCTGTTGCTATCTTCCTTTACATTTTTCTATTTTGTTGAAGGAGGAGGAAAACAAAATAATTAGTAAAGGAGCAAGAAAACAGGGGTTTAAATCCAAAATCAGACTAATGGAAGCTCAGGATGAGTGATAAGTCTGTTCAATTTCCACTTTGAAATTGTACTCCTGCGCATACGCGAATGAGCCGCAGAAGACATTCAGGAATTGGAACAGTTAATAAGAAAGGTCAAAGATGAAAGTGCAAAGACAGCTCTGATGCTGAACATAAAGAAAACAAAAATAATAACCACAGAAGAAATACACAGATTCAATCTAGACAATTAGGAAATTGACATAGTTAAAGAATTCCCATATCTGGCATCAAACATTGACCAGAATGGAGACTGCAGTCAAGAAATAAAAAGAAGATTAGGAATGGGAAGGGCAGCTATGAAAGAACTGGAAAAGATACTGAAGAGCAAAGACATACAACTGAGCACTAAAGGCCATTGTATTTGCACTTACCATGTACAGATGTGAGAGCTGAACAGTGAAGGAAATGGACAGAAAGAAAATCAACTCATTTGAAATGTGATGCTGGATAAGAGTACTTAAGATACCATGGACATCCAAGAAGACAAACAAATGGGTTCTTGAGCAGATTGGATCATGGCTCTTCTTGGAAGCAAAGATGTTCAAGTTGAGACTATCATATTTTGGCCACATAATGAGAAGGCATGGATCACTAGAAAAAATAATAATTCTAGTAAAGGCAGAGGGTAGAGGAAAGAGAGGAAGACCACAAACCAGATGGATAGACTTGATCAGGGGGGTTAAGTGGAAGGGCTTGCAGGATCTGGGCAAGGCAATGCAAGATAGGGACTCCGAGCTAAACATATCACTAGTCATCCCTCATAAAGCTTGGTTTCTAGATTTTCCCCCTTTAAATTATTTTAACTGCTTAGATCTTTATCTTGTTAAATTGTTTAAAGTGTTTTTAGCCTTAGAAATATTTTTTGTTATTTACACTCATTTAAATGTGTCAGACTGGTTTTATTGTATACCACCCTGAGCTCTCTAGACATAGGACATAATATAAATATTTTGATAAAATAAATTAATAATACCTTTCTGGCCAATGCTATAAAATTCCTTGATTTTGCAACATCTGATATTTGAAAACAGGTCATAGAATTCAGCAGCCCCCCCTTCCCAATGTAGATAATGCTTTCTTTTGCCAGACTAAACCTCTGCTTCAATTTTTCTCCCTTATGACCTGATGCCATTTCCATTAATGTAAGGAATCTGTTAGCAGGTGACAGAAAATGGAAATGAGATGGGCCCCTGATTTATTATGAATGTTGTTCTAGAGTTTTCATTGCCATTGTGAGAGTCCATGACATGTTCCATAAAATCTATTTAGACATAAACATCAAACTTGATCAGTCATAACCTGGGGGAAAGCTGCCATGAGGCAAAGCCATCTTTTTCTATCTATGAATAAAACTCTTCAGAATGACAGCTGGTACATTATCTCCCAACTAACTCCATTTTCTTAGAATTTAGTTTTCCACTTTAATCCTTAAAGAATGACAGGCTCTTAAGTAGCAAGCAGAAATAATGCTTTGTGTAGTTTGGCACCAGCAAGAAAAATTATCATCTTGACCTTTTAAATTTAAAACCCTATTTCAACATTTATGAGCAAGGGAGAGGGAGGGCTTCTGTGTTAACAGGGCAATGAATCCATTATGGGTTTTAGTCTGAACTATAAAGAAGCTAAAGTAGACATTCTCATTGGGAGATATGATTCACCTCTGGAGATATCTTTTGAAGTTGGGACTAAAATCCATAGCAAATTTATAATCCCAGTGACATGGAAACCACCCATTGCTATTGCTTGTGAGATCCAGATTGTTGCGACTATTTGAAGGAAAAGAAAAAGAAAAAGATTCAATAGAGTTCCTCTTCCTACAAAGAGGCCTCATAGGAATGGAGGAATATTGGATTGCATCTCCTTTAAATGGACTTTAAATTTCCTGGTCTCTGCAAATCTCCCAATAGCCAAATGAATAGGAAGAGTAGGGGCCAGCCTGCAAAAGATACCCTTTATCTTAACTAAGGACAGAAACATCAAACTGCAGGCATCTGACTAACATTTCCAATTTTTCTCCTTTTTGGTTTGTATCATCATACCTGATGAATAAGCCAGAGGAGCTTCAAAAGCTTGCAACAGGTATATTATGAATTTTGGTTGGACCATAAGGACATCATTGTTTGGTGGATTTTTGTTTGAATATCCTAAATGGCCAACACAGCTACCTCTCATGTACCCAATAGAGTTGTTTCACTTATCAAAGTGTTTCTGCTAGCAGGACCAGGAAGGGGTCAATTCTTCTCCCTGCAGTCCTGCCCCCTGTGGCTTCAAAAACATGGTTTGGAAGGCTAGGAAACCTGTTGGAGCAGAGTGTGGTGAGCTTGTGAGGAGTTAAGGCTGCTGTTAGCAGTAGATTTAGGCAAGTGTTTGAGACTTTGTTTATATATTTATTTTAAGTTCCCAGGGTAATATGCTACTTACTACAAACAATAGATCAAAACAATTTAAAGCAATACAATCAATTTAAACAGAATTATTAAACAAGTTAAGAAAGTTGGAACAATTTCAAATCATGTGCATAAATATTTCAAAAATGGACAAGTCAAGACTTAAATGCTTGAGTGATAATCCTATATTTATTTGCTGTCTAAACAGCCAGAGTTGTCCTCCAAATTTCTGATATGACTGAAAAGGCCCTCTCCCACTTCCTCACACAGTGTATTGACCTCACTGGAAAGAAAAAGAGGAGGGCTTTTCCAGAAGAACTCAATCCTTGGGTAGGCATATATAGAGAGAGGTACTCTATGCTACAGAACACCTTTAAAGACATGGGCGTGCCAACATATCTGATAGTCCTAATGAGGAATCTGTACTCAGGACAAGAGGCTACAGTTAGAACAGAACACAGAGAAGCAGAATGGTTCCCAACTGGCAAAGGAGTCAGACAAGCCTGCATCCTATCACCCTACCTATTCTCTTATATGCAGAACATATTGTAAAGAGAGCAGGCTTGGACATGGAAGAGGGAGGAGTGAAAATAGGAGGAAGAAATGTCAACAATCTGAGGTATGTTTTTGACACCATAATACAGCAGAGAACCTCACAGACCTGGAACAACTACTAAGGAAGAACAAAGAAGAAAGTGCAAAGGCAGGCCTACTGTTGAACATAAAGAAACCAAAAATAATGACCAGTGAAAACTTACACACATTCAAACTAGACAATGAGGAAATAGAAATAAAAAAGAGGTCTCATATCTAGGATCAAACATTTATTGAAACAGAGACTGCAGCCAGGAAATCAGAAGAAGATTAAGAATGGGGAGGGCAACTATGAAAGAATTAGAAAAGGTCCTAAAATGCAAAGACATACAACTCAGCATGAAAGTCAGAATCATCTAAGCCATTGCATTCCATATTACCATGTATGGATGTGACAGCTGGACAGTCAAGAAAGAAGATAGAGGAAAATCAATGCATTTGAAATGTGGTGCTGAAGAAGAGTGCTGAGGATTGGACAACCAAACAGACAAACAAATAGGTCCTAGAGCAGATCAAGCCAGAGATATCTCTAGAAGCCAAATGACAAGACTACCATACTTTGGACACATCATGAGAAGGGATGAATCATTGGAAAAGACAATAATGTTAGGAAAAGTCGAGGGAAATAGAAAGAGAGGAAGGCCACATGCTAGATGGATGGACTTTATTAAAGAGACCACGAATATGAGTTTGCAGGAGCTGGAGCAGTAGACGATGGGGGTCTGGAAATGTCTCATCCATATGGTAGCCATGAGTCAGATTGACGTGAAGGCAGTTTATAACAACAACAAACTCCTTCATCTATTGCCAGTTAGTATTTTAAAGCATTGTACAATATCTCATTCAGCAATTAACCTTCACCATTTGTAAAATCCCTAATTTGTAGTTCAGAACCTTTCCAACTGTAGAGGGTGGTACAAATGTTATGAGCAAGCAAGCAAACAAACAGATGAATATATTGAACTACAATGGACCCTTGTTAACTGCTGAGATTTAGTTTCAGGATCCCTCATGGATTCCAAAATCTATGGGTGCTTAAGTCCCATTATACACAATGGTTTAGTAAAATGGTGCCCCTTATTTAAAATGGCAAAATCAAGGCTTGCTTTTAGATTTTTTAAAAAAACAAAATATTTTCAACTCATGGATAGTTTAAACAAGTCATGGATAGTTGCTAAATCTGTTGACACATGAAGGTGACTGCATACTGTCTATCATGGCTTGCTGATATGGCTTAGCCTAGCCTAACGTATGTGAAATATTTACATAACATATAGAATCAAAGTGTATGATGATCTTTAAAAGGCATATCTTAAGTATATCTTATACACAATGAGAACTGTTCTGTTTGAGCCTTGGAGTGTTTGATCTTTATTTTTACAGCTCATCTCATTATATTTCACAATGCTATTAAAAAGGACTTCATCCACTGAGCTGTTAGACAAAGCTTTATTGGTGTTTGAACTATTTATCAAATATATGCTTGGCTTGAAAGCATTTGTTAATTGACAAACAATTAATATTTCAATGTAATCCTCTGGATACATGGAATTTCCAGACTCCCCAGCTTCTTCAACATCTTTCCTTTAGCAGACTAGGCAACTGTCTCTTAGAAAGATTCCTACTTTGTTCAAATGTATTTCTGAAATAAAAAGTAAGGTCTAGTCAGTTCCATCTGAAAACATTTGAAGATCAATGTACTCTTCAATGTCTTTCAGTGGAGAGTTTTTACTCTGTCTGAGCCACCATATTTTTCAAGGAATTGGAGAATGAAAGAAAAAACTTATGTCTGTGCCATTTGCTTAATTGTTCCATAAAAGGTTCAGCCTAATCAAACATGTAGATTTCACAACTCATAAAAAATACCACCAGCTCCAACTTCAAACTTTATTTTTCTTACATATAATTGATACTAAGTAAATAGAATGTTTTGCCTTAAATTAATCTTTTACTTGAATATTTCTTGTTATTTTTTCCAATTTTTATTTCAATTTCCTTTCTTGAAGTATCAAACATTCAGCTTAAAAGCTTGTTGTGCCATATACACATAAAAAAGAAATTCACTTCCTGATTCACTTTTTAATCTATCTATCTATCTATCTATACACATACACACACACACACACACACATCTGTACTCATTGACTTTACATGAAATTCTCTTTTCTCCAAAGGTTAGACTATCAAATACTACATCTACAGTAAGAAAAGTGATTTCTCATTCTGATCCCCTAGGAGCTAGGCTATAAATGCATTTGCAGTGAATGCATTAGGCAGTTCAGTGAAGGATGCTCATACAAAGAGCTGCTGAATAATATCAGAAATTTTAAAAGCATTGTAATGGCATTGGTTAAATTTTAGATTCATGAATTTTCCATCCTGTGCTGATTTTTGATAATATTTCACATGTGAGTGTAAAAAGCAAATTCAAATCTTGGATTGAATTTCTATTTAGTAGCTCATATGGGGCAGCATGAGGTAGTGGTTTGGGCATTGGACTATGACTCTGGAGACCAGAGTTTGAATCCCTGCTCAGCCATGAAAAATCTACTGGTTAACCTTGGACAAGTCACATTCTCCTTGCCTCAGAGGATGTCAACAGCAAATTCCTTTTGAACAAATAATGCTAAGAAAACCCAATGATAGGTCTGCCTTAGGATCACCATAAGTTGGAAATGATTTGAAGGGACACAACAGCAAGCTCATATGTGTGAGGAGAAGAAAAAAAATGCTAATTTGAGGATCAATAAATCAGACATTAATCCAGAAGAGAATATATAAACATCATGATCCCATTCACATTGCTTCCTGAAGTGTATGCAACAGTGTCATTGTGCTATTACACTGAATAAAGGAACAATATGGTTAGTGTCTTGTATGAATCTTTTCTACTTAACTGTTGTCCTCTTTTTCAGGTAGGCAACAGTTTCCATTGTGTGGAAAGGTTTCTCCAGCCAGCATGACAGATTCTAAGAACTGGAGTCTAACAGTAGCTTTTTCTAAGTTACAGTAAAGAGCTATACCAGTGATTCCTGTATTCTGAAACATATCGGAGTAGTATCACTTCACTGGTTATCTCACATCTTTGATGGTCCCAAGATCCAGTGACTGGATACTCAAAAGGAGACAGAAAAAGACAAGTTTGTGTTTTAGGGGCTGAGGTTGATAGTTTGGCTGAGCTGTCTGGATGCTTGTATGTGAGGTTTTTGGGTGGTGGTGGTGGTTGAGTGCTCTCCCTTAGCACATGATCTCCATGAGCTTCTGCTGAGAAGAAGTGAATAATTGACTTGATTGGGTCTGACCTAGCAGCTGCTATCTTCATATGTCTGCTGCCTGAACCTGTAGAGCTCAACAAACAGGAAGATGAAAACAAATATTTTATGTGGGCATTTTATGAGCATGTTTAGAGACAAGCTTGAAGTGCTGTGCTACTGCCTTTATAGGATTATTGAACTTTGATGGTGAAAGAGATGTATTAGCCTGTGCCATCTTGGTTTTCTTACCAAAGCATGAGTGCGGCTATACTTGCAAAATGTTGGTGTTTACTCTGCTGGAAGAGAAGGTACAGCAGACAGGGCTGTGTGTTTACACTTCAACTTATTAGGGAGGATGAAGGTTTGTTTGTTTGTTTTTTGGAAAAGCAGATTAGACTTTCCTGAAAGGCCAAGATACAGGGGATGCCTCTAAGTAATTTACAAATGCAGGAGGCAACTACTTGGAAATATATGACACACAGGATCAGGATTGTTAAGAACCATGTTGCATGTTTAGAGCTAAACATTCAGTTCAACGCTCTCCTTTTAACAGTGATTATGAGTCTCAGAAATAGCCACAGTAACTTTATTCTTCAGAAGGCATGGATGCCTTTGGAGGGTTCTATGGATGGAAGTGCTCTTGTTCATTCCTAGAGGAAGAAGATACACTTGGTGGTAGTAATTGATTACCTACTGAGAGGAATAGAAGGAGTGCTATGTGGGCCTGATAAGATATCTCAAGAAGTGTGTTGTATTGCACAGGCAAAGATCTACACTGTAACTGAGAGGGTGACATGTCTTATGAAGTCCACGGACCATTATTACCTCCTTCTGATACACATTGGAACAAATGATAGTGCAAGAAACAGCCTTCAGTATATTACAATGGACTATGATGCTCCAGATAGGAAGACAGAGGACATTGGGGCACAGCATTTTATTTCATAACTTCTTCCTTCCATCACCAATGAAGAGGTAGAAGAATAAGTGAAGAACTGGCTCTGCAGAGGGTGTTTCTTGGACTGTGTTATGTGCTTTCATGGAGGATTCTTTATGAGATAAGAGTTGCATCTCAGAGAAACTGGTAAGAACTTATTTGTTAGGTCTTTCACAAACCTGATGGGGGCTTTAAAATGAACTAGCATGGGTAGGATGTAGTATTCCAGAAGGCAGGGGACACCAAGTATGGGGATAAAAGCTTTAATCAAAGGGATGGAGTTAATGATGCATGAGAGTTTCTTAAAGGTGAGATATTGAAGGCACAGTTGCAAACACTTCCAGTGAAGATCAAAAATTGGAGATAGCTAAAGAAACTGGACTGGATGTAGAAAATACTTTTAGATGAACTGAGATTTAAATGATACTTGTATAAGAAATGAAATAAAGGCAAAGTCATCAAAGAGAAATACAAAAGAATAGCAGTATTTGTAGTTAAAGCTCACAATGAGGTTGGGTTTGGTAGGGGGGAAGCAGAAGCGCAAAGTGCCATCTTCAGGGCAAGGAAGGGGAGGGGCAGCCACACGCTGGGAACCCCAAACCATTCCTGAAGACATCATAGGAGCAGACGGCCCTCCGCACGGCCGGTGCTCCGATGATGCCTTTCTGCTGCAGCGTCCACACACGCTGCAGTGGAAGAGTCACCGAAGGTTCGCCAGCAGCCTTTTGTGGCACACCTTCAGTGATTTGTGGAAGGAGTGCTATTTTAGCACTCCTTCCTAGGGCAGCAAAGCTGTGCCGCAGGGCCGAGGAATGCGGATGCCTTGGCCCCGATCCGCAGCTTCCTGGGGCAGCCCCGGGCCACCCGTCTGCTTCCCCCCATAAAGAGGTTAAAAACAATAAAAGAGGAGAGGGTTGACTACACTGGTTCAAGAGGGAAAAAAAGAAGGAAATGGTAGGGTCACTCTGTAAAGTAGATGGTGAGAAGCTAAGAGGGGACAGAATGAAGGTGGAATTCTTCAACACTTTTATTGCCTCAGTGGACCTTGGCAGATTGGAGACTTGGACAAAAACTTTTTAAAAATGCATTTCAGCAGAGAGAAATGTTCAGGAGCACTTAGGAGGGGAAAAAATGAAATGCACAACCATAGTAAATATGAAAAGGATTAATGATTCAGTAGTGTGATCTGGAAGCCAAAACACCCAATGCTAGCCTAGGCTGCATCAGTAGGAATATAGTATCCAATTCAAGGGAAGTAGTTGTATCTCCAAATTCCACTTTGGTGAGACCTCACCTACAATAATGTGTTCCATTCTAGGTACCACTGTTTCAGAAGAATATGGACAAGCTGGGATGTGTCCAGAAAAGATGATCAAAAGTTTGGAAACCAAACCCTATAAAGATGGGGAATTTTTAGTTTGGAAAAGAGAAGATTGAGAGATGCTATTATAGCCATATTTAAATATCTGAAGGGATATTATGCAGAAAATTGAGCAATCTTGTTTTCTACTGCTCTAAAGATTTGAACATGAACCAATGAAATCAAATTATGAGAAAAAAACATTGCATCTAAACATTAGGAAGAGCTTCTTTACTTTAAAAACTGTTTTACAGTGTGAGAAACTGACTGAGAGGGTGGTGGAATATCCTTTTTTGGAGGTTTTAAAGAGAATATTGGATGGCAATCTCATGAGAGTGCTTTAGTTGTGTAGTGCTAGGTGGCAGTGGATTGGACTAGGTCTTTTCCAATCTATGATTCTATAATCCTTTCTTCATTATTTTCTTTATTCACCATACATACTTACAAAAATATATACATTTGACATTACAGCTTAACACAAAATAAACAAAACCTTTAAATTTACACATAAGAACATAGACGTTCTTTCCTATATTAATAAAAAAATGACACTTAAGTCTTGTCTTCCTCTCATATAAGTCTTGCTCTTCTTTATACTTTTCAGTTCATCTTAAGATGTAAAATTTGTTGTATAAGGACAGAAAGGGATAGAATTTTCTATCCTGCTTTACCTTCTTTAAGTCCTAAATCCCTTCATAGTTCTAATAGTCATATTTCATTGAATTGTTTTGTATGTTTTTAATTTTAATGATTAGAGATTACATCTTATGTAAATGCTTATAACCATAAGACTTTAAGAGTCTGTTCCTTTATTTTCATTATTATTTAATTTTCTATTATAATCCCTTTCCAGAGTTTCTTTAGATATTAATATAACATTTGTCACTTTTGTGTAGCATGTTCTTCTGTATTTTCTCTATCCAACTTGTCATTTTGTCAATTTTGGCTGTTTTGTATAATTTAACAAGCCATTGAGCTATTGTTGGAATTTCTTGTTTTTTTTCCCCCAGAATCTAGCATATACTATCCTGGCACATGTTAACATGACAAAAATCATTCTGCCAAAAATCTTTCTGACTTCCAGTGGCGAGGGGCAAGGTGACTAGCCTTTTGAGGCTCAGAGTTGTTAAAACTCTGAAATTCCTCTCTTGGTAAGGAGAAGAATCAGGGCCTGAAGTGGACCGGTTAAATCCTCCTTGGATTAGCGGATTATGGAGGTGACCCGCAGATTTGAAGAGGATCTGGTCATAAGGCAGCCGAAACCTCAATATGGCAACTGAACTTTGCTGGCAGCACAAAGCAAAGAGTAACTTCATAAATCTGCCCTGTGGAGACTAACTACAACATATTAGACAATTAGATTAAGAAGATTATAACAAATAGTGATCAAGATTGTTTATAAGCTAAAGTAAATTTGCAATAGGGAAAATCATTTGCCATACAAGTTTTAGCTATAAACTTGATATCATTCTCCCCCTTTATTAACTAAATTACATTTGAGGAAAAGTTTTTTGGCTTACCTTTATTTGTGAACTTTTGGGATTCTTTTCTTTTTTCTTTTTGGAAAGACAATTTAGACTTTGAATAGTGATGGGGAGAGACATGAGGAAGAAAGGGAGAGAGGAGGATGGACTTTAAAGGTTCAATTGAATAAGACCCAAGATGGATCCAAAGCAAGAGCCATCATTGTCTTCCATATTGGAGGAAATTAGTAATGTTAAGACAGAAATATGACAAGAGATAAAACAAGAATCAATAGACACAAGGAGAGAAATTAAGGATGAAATGAAGAGGGAACTGGGAGCCATAGGGGAAAAATTGGATAAAATGGCAAAACAGGTTGAAAACATACAAACAGATGTGGAAGACATAAAAGTGGTTACACAAGAGTTAAAGAAATCATCAGAAAAAAACAATAGAAACACAGAAGAAAGATGAAAATATGATCCTATGGCAAGAAATTCATTATAGAGATAGATGTCTTAACTTTAGAGGGATTCTTGAAAAATCTAAAGAAGATATTTACCAAAAATTAATTCCATTATGTGCAAATTATACAGGATTGACGGAATCAGAAATTAATCAAGTAACAGATAGAAATTTTAGAATTAATTTAGTGGTTGCCAGAGAAAGAAAATTACCACATGATGCAGTGGTTTGTTTTACAAGAACAAGGATAAAGGACATTGTGATTCAGAAAAGCTATGATGAAGATTTGATAATAGAAGGATGAAGAATTAGTATTTTTAAAGATACTCTTGCAAATTTGAAGAGACAACAAGAACACAAGTTTTTGACACAACTCTTACATAAACATGGCATAAGATACGTGGGAGAAAATTGAAGGAGTTGCATTTACTTATCAACAAAAAAGATATAGAATAAACTCTGTACAAAAAGCAAAAGATTTTTGTAAAAGATTTCAAGTAGAAAGGGGAAAAACAGATGGAGATGGTGATGAAGAAGATAAGCAAGTAGGTGATAAGGAAAGAGAGAAAGAAAAAGAGGAACCAAAAGAACAAACAAGACAGAAGAAAGCTATAATGGAGACCAGAAGTCAAAAATAATTGAAAAAAGCCAAAGAAGAAACAGAAGAAGGTGAAGCAACAGATCCCTTTTCAGATGAAAGTAAACTACTGGAAGAATTGGAACAATCGGATGATGATGAAGGGGGAGCATCAGAGATATAAAGAAAGGAAGAGTCATAGATAATAATATTTTTAAATTGTAAAAATGGTGACACAAATTTGTTCATGGAATGTCAAAGGACTTAATTCAAAATATAAACGCAGCAAAATATTTCATTATTTGGAAAAGAAAAATCAGGATTTGATTTGTCTGCAAGAGATAAAAATTAAACAATCAGATATTAGATTTTTATAAAATTCTAAATTAGGTCAATTATTTGTATCCACAAATTACAAGAAAAAATGAGTGGTAATTTACATTAATAATAAATATGATGAAAAAGAAGTTTTTTTCAGATCTACAAGGACATTACATTGTGGTGGAAGTATTGTGGCAGGAAAAGAAAATTTTATTAGTTGGTATCTATGCTCCTCAGGAAAATAAAGAATTGTTTTTTAAAAAAAATGATTAAAAATAGAAGAATTGGATTATGAACATTATTTGTTAATGGGAGATTGGAATGGAGTTATAGATCCAAAAACAGACAGGACCACCCAAATTAAGACAAAAAATAACCAAAGAAAGTTACCAAAAAACTTTTTTGAACTGCAAGAAAAATTGTCTTTAGAAGATGTTTGGACAGGACTCTATAATAAGACCAAAGGTTTTACCTTTTTCTTGGATAGGCATAAAACTGTATCAAGAATTGATATGTTTTTGATCTCTAAACATTTGTTTCAACAAATAAAGAAAATGGACATTTGGCCAAAGATTATTTCAGATCACAGTCCAATTCAACTTAGCCTTTTGGGACCAAAACGTCAATATTTGTGGCATTTGAATGCACATTTGCTTCAAAAAGAGGAATTTGTAAGGAAAATGAAGGAAGAAATAAAGCATTATTTTTTCTGAAAACTCTACTGATGAAACTAAAATGAAGACAGTATAGGATGCCAGTAAAGCAGTGATGAGAGCAATTCTCATTCAGAAAGGAGCAGAAATGAAGTAAAGAGCACAAAATGAAGTGAAAGAATTGGCTGAAAATTTACAAAAGAAAGAGAAAGAGAAGAACTGAAAAATCAACTTAAAATATTACAAGTTGAAGCTGGATGCATTATTGACAAAAGAAGTTGAGAAAAAGTTAACATATGTTAAACAAAAAAAAACGTTGAATTTGCAAATAAAACTGGGAGATGGCTGGTGAATAGACTGAAAAAAGAAAAAGAAAAGAAATTGATTAAAAAAAGTTGATAAGGAAGCAACCATAACTAATCAAGAAGGGATCAAAAATATATTTATAAAATACTATGCTAAACTATATAAGGACTCAAACCTCGAAATGGATCAGAAGACTGTATCAGGTAAAACATTATCAAGTTGGAATGTAAAAACAATCTTGATGGCATACAAAGAAATGCTGAATGCTGCATTTACTACTGTTGAGGTAGAGCAAGCAATTAGAAGTCAAAAATTAAAT
>CM034703.1:46999675-47023696 GCA_020142125.1 Phrynosoma platyrhinos
ACACTCTTGCCATGTACGATCATGATTTCTATTCCTCATTTCTTCTGCTATTTCTTTAAAGATATCCCTATTTCTGTTACTTACCTTGGTACTTCTTGCCCCCCCCTCCAAAAAAAAAAAAAATTTCCAGGAGGTCCAGAATTTCATGATGACTCCAGACATGCTTTTTGCCCTGTTTTTTTCTTTTCAATTACCACATTTCCTTCAGCCATTTCACTATTTTAATACTTCACTAGATCACTAAAGCAAAGAGCAAGAACTGAATCACTATTCTACATTTCAATATTGATTAGTGAATTAATGCAAATTCTTTGAATTTCACTTGCTCGCTCCTTCTGCTTCACCGCAGTTCTCCTGTTACTCCACTGCAGCTGTGCACCATTACAAAGGGGTTAAAAAAGCACCCATAGTTGTAGTTTTTTTCAGATTTCCACAACAGTCCCCTCTGCAGCTGGGCATTTGGAAAAAGTTTGTGGGAGTAGGAGATTGGATGAAGAGGGTATTTTATGGCGAGTTTGGCAGGTTCTTCCTGAAAATGTGTTGAAGCAGGGAAGCCTCATTGGGATGATAGATGCCCCATTGGTAAGTATGGAAATTTAAATTATTTTTTAAATGGCAGTTAAGGTATACATTAAAATGCTAACACTTTCCTTATTAGTTTTAATGTTACTAGTACTAGTATTACTATATCTGTGATTATTGATGTTGTTGATTTTGTGGTTATTACTTTGTCAATGTTATGATTATATTACATTACTGAAATATTTACAATTGTTTTAACTTTTTATATTGCTATACATAATAATACAATTCATGTTATTATCTTAATGTTATAGTTATTGCTAATGCAATATTTATAAATATAGAAAATATGTGTTTATATAAAAATACACATATAGAGATATAAATATATGTACACACACACACACACACACACATATACACAAACATATACCTACATCTACATCTACATCTATATCTATATTATCTATATAGTGTGTGTATGTGCGTGTGTGTGGCTATGCATACATACACAAACTATATTCTGTTAACTCTTTCAGTTCTTCATAGAGAGCAGTAGAGGGAAGAGGAGGAGCAGGAAGAAGAGGAAGAGGAGCAAAACATCAGTGGTAAATCTTTCACAAATGTACATTTTTATTGCATGATCATGACTGCAAGTGTGATTAATTAGGGATACCATGTAGCTGCATCATGATTCCTGTTTCACTAACAAAATGTAATATTAATGTCAATGCATTTCAATGCAGGTGCAGAGGTGGAAGAAGCCTCTGAACCACCACTCGTAGCTAAAGAGATGGAGGTGCCAGGCCCTTCCCCTGCAATGGATCAACCACATGCAGTAGCAATGCAAAGCCTCCATGCACTGTGTAAGTGCTGTACAGCTTTTGTCTTTGCTATGTATGCAGTACTCGCTATTGCAGTGTTGTATAGTACTTTAAAGTTTATGAAATGAATGAGACATTTGGGATGATAGACCATTATTTCTTTGAGAGAAATATGATGTCCCTTCACGTAATTCTGTTTTTTTTTTTTTTCTGGTTGATGTAAAGAAAACTGTTGATGACCTGAAGGAAAGGATGTCAGTGATGGAGGATAAAATCAATAGATTTATGTCCTGGATGGAAAGCCCCAGAAGAAGGGCAATAGGTTTATTTTTCAATGATTGTTATATTGCACAGTTGAGGTTTTATGATTGTTAAAGTAGTTTACTGTGTTTCCCAAGCTCATTTGTGTACAGTTAAAGGTACACCTGTAGCATTGGAGAACTCAGATGCATGTTTAGATTTTTTGCCTTCCTTCATCTGCAGTATCATGGACTTTGCTTCCCAAGCTTATTTGTGTGCAGATAATAACATTACATTTAATTTTAAATATGTTATATATCTGTAATCCATTGTGGCATTACATTTTCTACCTCATACTCTGGTACTCTGGTTCTGAAATAATGTTTGTGTGGTTGTGATACAGTTTTATTTATGACACTAACATGTTATATAATAGTTAAATAAGATTATTGTAATGTTTGCATATTTCTAATATATATATATATATATAGAGAGAGAGAGAGAGAGAGAGAGAGAGAGATTTCTGCAATAAATAATTACATTTTGAAAAAGTAATTTCTCTCATGTTTTTATTCATCCACATTACCTTTACATTTACATACATTGATTAAAGAACAGAACAACTCACAGAAATGCAAACAATACACACACATATCTACACATATATTATACATACATACACACACACAAACATACATACTATTTAACAAACACATTTATAAAAATATGCATATATACATACATATATAAACACAAAAACATATTCGTATACATATATATATATATATATATACACACACACATACATATATGTAGTCCGATACATACATAAACATATAGAAAGTAGAAACACACTCAAACATACATATATATATTTGCTATGTAAACATATATAAATATACAGACATATATGTATATATGTGTGTGTGTATGTGTGTGTGTATATATATATATATGTAAACATATGTACAAATACATTATAATTTATAATATATATATACACACACACACACACACACACACACACATATATATATATATACACATATGCAGTATATATAAATACTATTTACTATATGCCACATATATGTTTATACATATATATGTGTATGTATGCTGTAAATATATATTATATACTAATTAACACACATATATATACATAGCCAGACACACACACACACATACCACAATATACCATCCCATACTAACTATACTATACTATACTATAATATACTAATATAGTGACAGCTCTTTGGTGCTTTCCCTCAAAGGAGTGCACAAGGGAATTGGGCTTTGAAGGATTTGAATAAGACATTTGTGCATGTTTACCTGTTTTCTGGGTTAAAATCAGGCAAAGTTATCACATTAAAGTTAAAGGTTATAATCACTATTAACGTAGAGATCATATACTATGGTGTAATATAATATGGTCTCCAAACTGTGCTCTTTAAGAGATTTTGGAGTTCAGTTCCCAAAAGCCTCAGCCAAATAGTCTGGGATTCTGGGAACTGAAGTCCAAAATCCCTTAAAGAGCATAGTTTGGGAACCACTGTCTGTGGTGTAAAATAAGTTCATAAGCATGCTTATTTTATTTTAGTAAAGAATTTTGCATTAAATATTACACAGCAATTTAAAAACTTACAACTGTCCCATTGGAGGGGGAATTGGACTACCCTCTTCCTTTCCAGGCTGCTTCATAAAAGGATAACAATCAAACAAATCTGATGGATTAGAATTTTCACCAGCTCACTGAAATGTTGGGTTGAACTGACAATCGCCCTACAGGAAGTAATTTTGTTGCAGAGCAAGCTGGGATTGAAAGCTAACCCTTGCAATAGCACTAATGAATCATTATTGAATTGTGGTAATAATGCTTCATTAGCATTTTCATCAAGTTAATAACAGGATAAAGCATTATTACCAATCTATGGGAACATTTTACTTTATTGATGGGATATGAGCAGGATCTGCACAATGTCATGTGAAAATCTTCTCAATCACTTAACCATGATGGAAAAAAGAACAGGAAAATGATGCTTTCTCACCCATGTGATAATCTCCATAATGAAGATAATTTTCTCAATGTGCTCCTGTTTCTGTAAGTTCCTCTGACTATGGATCACAATTTTTGTGCTGCTTCAGAACATAAATCTGAATGTTTTCCCTCTCCTTTTATGAGTTTTTATGGCCATGAATGATGCTGTGAAGAATTTATGGGGGTGAAATCACTCCTAACTATAGGGTTATTGCCTTTTTCTAAAAGAATAAATCCAAGCTACCTAAAAGGAGAAGTATTAGGTTTCTTTGCTATAGCATTCACAACTGAAAGGCATACTCTCAGAGTCTTTCTAACTGCTGGATGTTTCCAGGATTGTAAAAGACATCAATTGAATGTAGAATAAAGATTAATAGAGCTCTTGCAGTAGTCATGCAAGATATGCATGGAAATGCAAGCAATTTTTAAAGTTAACTTTATAATTTTAAAAAGCACATATGGATGTATGTGTATCATAGGATAAACCATACTATAGGAATATAATAAACACTGATGAATATAGTTTTATCTTGATTCAGAAGACTGTCAGAAAAATAGAAATCATATGTTTTGCCTTGTTTTAAAACATTGTAACAACAGAAACAATATTTGTATAATTGTATCTGGAGTGGGTAATAATAATAATAATAATAATAATAATAATAATAATAATAATTTATATCCCGCCCCTCTGCAGAGCAAGCGGGGTGGCTTACAACATTAACATTTCCATACAGATATATTAATACAATCTAAACAGAATATAAAAATCCCTAATCCCACCCATCCTTTAAGAAGTAAGGGTTCTTATTATTATTCTAGGTCCGATGGTGCTGGGTCTGGTGTCTCTCCCCCAGATGACATCAGATGGAGTGGAGGGAGGGCTCTTCTTATTATTCTAGGCCCAGTGGTGCTGGGCCTGATGTCTCTCCCCCAGATGTTCACAAAATGGTGGGTAAATTTCAGGCAGATCTGAACCCCATTTTTGTGGCCCTTAAAGCCCCCAAAAGGTCCCCCCAAAGCCTCAATTTAAAAAAGAAATCTGCACAATTTTCAGGCAGATTTTGCCTGCAAGACATGTTGAAAGCCCTCCAGATGTGTGAAAACATGTGAAAATAACCCTCATAAGCACCCCAGGAGTCTATACTATCACCATACCTCTGTTTTCTGCAGTCACCCTCAAAATGGTTACAAGACATTATGCAATGCCACTTCTGTCACTATTTTGAGAAAGACTGTGGAGGAAAATTGAGATAACTTGGCTTGCTGTAAGGCTGTGATGCCCATGAGGGAGGTTGGAGAAAAATTGGGACCTGGCCCAAATGCAGTTGTCTGCCCAAATGCAGTCATATATATTTGTTCAGATTTTGTCTCCAGCCAGATTGTCACAAGATAACAGATTTTTCACCATCTCTGCATTATTCACTTGGATGATTGTGACACCCAGTTCCTTAGGAGTCTGAAATTATGTAAGGGAAGAAAGTTTCATTAATTGCATGTTGTTAGGGAAAATGACAAAAGACAAGTAAGAATATCATCAAGTACTCTGAGTAAAATTTAAGGTAAAGAGGGGTTCTCAAGATTAGCTACCAATGACTGTACAACAGACAGGGACAAGCACAAAACCTCTCCAATACACACATTTATGTAGGATTAGTGTAGAGAGATTCTGAAAGGACTCCCTTAATATGTGAAGAGGTGGTCAATGCAAAAAATATAGTTACTAAATCACTAAATGATGACTGATTCACTCTACAGGTATTATCACACAAGTTTGTTCAAGGATTGCATGGGTTAAGTTCACTGTTTGATCTTTCCTTATCACATTACATCATGACTCTCAATTGTTATATTGCATTTCCACTATTATTGAATCACAACTTTTCACTGATGGAAAAAAAAAACATTAATGGCTCCAATAGACTGCTGTTCTGATATTGGTTATGGTGTGATCATTTCATTTTGCTGCATTTCTGATATTCTGACAGCTCTGTGGTGTGAGTGGGTATGGTTCTCCTCTTCTCTCTCTCTCTATTCCCAAATCAGGGTGAAGTCACTCCACTTTCAGTATCCTGACAAAGAGGAAATCATGGTGCACAAGAACAATGTTGCTTTTACTCCTTTTCCTGGTATTTTATTTTATTTTTAATTTGTTTTGCCATAATTGCATAATGGCACTGCCATGGTAGATTGCCAGCATGCCACAATTATGGAATAATGGCAAAATAGTTTTTAATAATACTAATACTAATACTACTACTAATAATATCCTGGGGAACAGAGTAAAAGAAACCAATGTGAACCAACAAATGAATAAGCACACTGCACAAACATATAAATGACATGACAGATTACGAGCCACATTCAGTATCTGTGTGATTTCAATAGGATCATTAAAGTGAGACAGCTGCAAAACTGCACAATTCTGGTTTGATAAAGCCCTAGCTCTAAATAGTATAACTGATTGTTAAGATATTTTCATGTCAGCTCTGTCAGTTTCTGAATAATGAGAATTGGGGGGACAGGGTCTTTAAATAGAATTCTCTTGCTATACAGACTCACATTACTCCACAATCTCTATGTATGATGTTAAGTGGAGAGATCTAGAGGTATAAATGTAATTGAATAAAGTGAAGTATCCAAGGTTCCTATTGTCCTGTCAACAATTTACAGAGACTGATGTCCTTTATGCAGAAGCAGCAAGTGGGGAAGAGAAGACTGGTAGGAATGAACAGTTATAGGACACTCAAGTCAGTCCAGGTTATACACCTGTCATCTAAGAGGTTAGGAGAGAAGAAGGTGAGATGTAATGGCACAGACTATGTGTTCTGATATTGCTCACGGGAAACAAGCAGACATAAAGAACAAAACCAATGAAGGGAAATGCAAGATATACATGTCTCACTGAAGGGTTCAAAAATGCCAGAAACCTAAAAGCATAAGAAAGTCAAGTTATAAATAACTTGTCCACAACAACAACAACAAAACCCTCCACAGTTGGGAAGTTTATAGCTGCCTGAACTTGACAGCCAGGTGTCTAATTGCAGTTTCTGTATTTAAGCCTATTCATGATAATTCTCTGCTTCTGTTTTGTTTGTTTGCTATACAAAGGAAAAGGATTTTCCTCAAAATCCACGTGCTCTGGCTGATGTAGGGGTTCATCATCCAGAGAATATGTATTGCTTGTGCCTGATCTTGATTGCTGAGATTCCTGGGAGGGTCTGTTTTCTAAAGATATCTGCTTGTTATCTATAGGCTCTCCTATTTTGATTCCTCTGAGGATTTGTCTGTACTGGTCAAAATCCCTGGACTTACCCCATATATGCTACAATCTGTCCACACTATGCAAGACCAGTTTCATGGTGAATCATGGGTTTTGTTTTTGTTTTTTTTAGCTGGTAATCCAAATTAGAATATATTGGCCATGAGACCATCTCCCCCCTTTGATCACATGGCTGGATGCCTTCTGGAATCCGGCATCCTCCCTGCAATACTTTTGTAGACAAGTGAAGACTTTTTTATGTTTTGGCAAACTTTTGATAACTGGATACTTGGGAGAAAGAATCTTTCAGAATGTGCTGTACTGGTTATTATTATTTGTTGTTGTTTATTAATGGTCTTACTTTTAACTGCTTTTAATTCTATTGTCAGCTTATTTGTATTTTAAAATTCTGTATGATATGAATTTTAAGGATGTACCTGTTTTAACTTTTGTAAGCTGACTTGAGTCCCACACTGGAGAAAAGGGAGGATATAAAATAAGTATAATAAGAATGAGAATGAGAATCTACTAGAACACTTTGTAAATTCATTATAAACTTTTGAATTGTTACTTCATTATAAACACAATTCCAGAGTATTCCTGTTTCATTGGAATGGGTCTGATGACAGCAATAACACTTTCCAGATTGTTCATGCAGATCTGTGAGATTGTACCAGTCACAGTGCATAGCCTGGAATAAGCAGATCACACTGAGTAAAATACCCATTTGTAATTTTTTATATGCATTTAGACATTCTTACATCATGCCTCCTACCAAGTCATACCACTGATCCATATAAATCAGTATTGTCTGCAAAGATTAACAGTAGCAATCTAAGCATCTGGGCAGTAATATTTCCCAAACTTACCTTTATATGCCTTAGATTGAACCTGGGACCATCCTCATGCAAAACTTGTGGTCTTCCAGAGAGAGCTTTGTTCCTTCCCCAACAGATGTGTCATATTTAAAATCACATGTTCTGTTCACAAAGACCCATAATTCAATTGTGGAAAAGTCATATCTCATACCTTCCAACTGTCCCAAATTGGCTGGGACAGGCCTGATTAATCCTGTGTCATCCCACCTTGTCAGCTGCTTTTAAAAACTCTGAATTTTTCTCCCTCTTCCCATTGCATGCATTCTCTGTAATCTTACTTCAGTTGCTGTAAACTAAGGACATTATCACACGTGGGCCAGAAAGCGAAAATAAAGTGGAAATGAGGCATTCCAAAAATAAACGGGAAATAAACCTTAGTTCCGCAAATGTCATTACCTTAATTGCGAATTTACAGTTATCACATTAAACATCCACACACAAGCGAAAAAAGCCCGTAAATGTACTAGAAATGAGCTTCTTGCACATGCGCAGATAGAGGAATGCTCGCTGGAACCATGGCAACAGCAGGGAAATGCTCCCAAATGCACATTTGGTTATCACATTACGGTAAATGTGAAATTACCTTAATTGCGTATTTGCATTTCCTCCAAACAACCGAATTTCAAAAGATTGCGGTTAACACCAGTTTCTGTCCACTTTCTGTCCAGTTTCTGTGTGACGTCGTGTGAAAACACGGGGCACTAATCCAGTTTCTGTTTGGGTTTTGTGTGGATTAACCAGCAGATTTGCCCCCATGTGATAACGTCCTAAGTTCAAAATGAAAAAGTATTTGTGCTTAATTAACTCAGCAGTGAGGAGAGGCCAGAAAATGGTAGAAACTTGTCCTGCCCAACAGGCTCAGACAAAAGCAAACTGCAGCAGCCTCTTCTAGTGAGGAATTATTATCTTAGTGAGGAATTATTATTCTTCCTCACTAATAATTTTTCCCATTTTGACCACATTCTGGTGTAGCTTGTCCACATGTGTTCTGATTTTTGTCTGTGAAATGTTGGAGGGTATCATGCCTTAGATTATTTCCTGTACAGTAATTGTATCATTGACTTGGAGTGTCAAAGCAAAAATAACAAGCTTTTTTGTTCCAAGGAGCTTACAGTTTAAAACAGAAAAGGGGAAGAGAGAGCAGGATGGATATAAAGAGGTGTAAAGGGGTGGGGGTGGGAAGTGGGTAAAGTGTCATCTCTCATATCTCATTCCTTATGTTCTGAGACAAATTGTGAAAGCAATCCAGATTACTTCACATATGACTATTGAATTCTACACAGAATTAGACAGAGATCCCCACACAACCAAGAAGAGAAAGATTAAAAGCCACCTGCCTTTCGAAGAGTATTTTATGGCATTCCTCTACTGAAATAATGTCTGAATTTTCAAAGTGAAACTTTTTATTCAGATCTCAGACAGGATTATTTTCAATTTATTTTTATTTGTTTTCTTTTTTAGGTTCAGAAATACAATGTGACTAGAATGCAGTAAGAAAAATATTGCCAAAATGACTCTTCACTAACTGAAGAGTCCATATTGAAAAAAAGAAAAGCTTTTTTTAGATCTTGGTAGCTTTGTATAATAAGAAGCACATTATTCATTCCAGCTGCACACAAAGTCCTAGACTTTGGTTTGGCTTTGGAAACTAAAATGATAACTTGCACAGCTTAATTGTGGGAGAATGAATGTACAATGTGATTGACAGAAGCAGTTCTGAACAAAAATCTATAACCTATTATTTGGTGATGACAGTATGTTATTATGGACTGTGCCTTCTTGTTACTTCATTGTAAACTATTTTAAGTCATAGCTATATTAGAAAAGCCCATGCTGTCCAAAGATTATATTACTTGAAATATTTTGATTTGATTTCACCTAAGAGAAACTCCAGGTACTCTGATATGTACCAGAATGGAGATTTCATTTCATCTGTAACTTAGTTCAGTGTGCAGCATTTGCAATCATGGCCCCTAATTTTGTGAAAGCAATTTACTAGCATGCTATTTAGTCCATCAGCTAGACATATGGCACAGCTGTAATGCAGCTATATTGGATTCACACAATCAGTTCACATGATAATATGTAGTTGACAAATCCGTGACATTATCATATAGCATTGTTCCTATTGCTTATATTTCCTCCTATTTACTGTTGTCCATATTTTCTTTTAAAACTGTAGTTACTAAGAGGTGGAGTTCAACAGTGACATTATTCTAATTGCTGTTAAAATGACTGATTCAGAACTACATTAAATAAATTCAATGGGGCTTTCTCTTAGGTAGGTGGGTAAAGGATTGAAACCTCAAATTCTATTTATGGAAATGTATTATGGTCCTGAATTGCATCATTAGGGCAAGGATGGGAATTATGCAGCCATTTAAATATTGTTGGATTGTAACTCCTAGAATTCTTCATCATTGTCTATGTTGACAAGGACTACTGAGAATATTTGGAGAAATCCCAGCAGACTGGATAGACTCCATCTATCACCATCTCCAGAAAGGGAGAAAAAAAGAGGACCTGATTAATGGTGAACCAGTCAGTTTGATTATGATATCAGGAAAAATTCTAGAACAGATCATTAAATAGTCAGCTTGTGTACAGTTAGAAAGGAAGGCTGTGATTACCAAGAGCTAGTATGAGTTTCTCAAAAATAAGCCAGGCTAATATAGGGCCTTTACAGACTGCCAGAAATAATGCAGCTTGAGGCCACTTTACCTGTCCTGGCTCAGTACTAGGGAATCATGGGAACTGTAGTTTATTGTAGCACCAGAGCTCTCTGACAGAGAAGGCTCAATGTCCCAGGAAAAAAATACAATTCCCATGATTCCCTAGCTCTGAGCCAGGACAGTTAAAGTGGCCTCAAGCTGCATTATTTCTGGAAGTCTGTAAAGGCCCCTTAATCTTACTTTGTATCTTGACAGAGCTCCAAGCTTAATATACTAGCAAGTGATGTTGATGTAGTATATCTTGATTTCAGTAAGGCTTTTAACAAGTTCCCCATGATAATCTTACAGATAAGGTGATGAAACATGTGCTAGATGGTGCTACATTTGGGTGGATTTGTAATTTATTAACTAGGGCTGCATCTACACAGCAGAATTAACACAAGGCCTTTGCAGACTGCCAGAAATAGTGCACATTAAATTGAGGCACTGCCCTGGCTCAGTGCTAGGGAATCATGGGAACTGTAATTTATTGTAGCACCAGAGCTCTCTGACAGAGAAGGCTCAATGTCTCAGAAAAAAATACAATTCCCATGACTCCCTAGCACTGAGCCAGGGCAGTGCCTCAATTTAATGTGCACTATTTCTGGCAGTCTGCAAAAGCCCACAGTTAGACAATGCTTTAACTACTATGGTTCAATGCTATGAGTTTCTAGAATTTGTAGTTTTATGAGATCTTTAGCTTTCTTTGTTAGAGAGTCTGGTGCTACAGCAAAATGCAAATCCTAGAATTTCATAGAGTGAAGCCATGACAGTTTAAGCATTGTCAAACTGCATTAATTCTGCAGTGTGGCAGCAATCTTACTGAACCCACACAGTGCTCACCAGTGCTTTTCATCCTGAAGATAAGTAACTGGTGGGGTGTCTCAAGCTTCTGTCTTGGGCCTGGTGTTGTTCAACATTTGTATAAATGACTTAAATTAGATGATGGAATAGAAAGCATCATTGCTGGGGATTTAGGGGAGTATCACAGGCTTTGGGCTCCAGAAAAATGGGTAAAAGGGCCCAAATGGGGCCCACAGACCACCTTTCCCCATGTCTGTTCCAGATGTTTCCACCAACCCCTGCTAACCTGTACCTATGTCAGGGATACTGACAGTTTCAGTCCAATATCTAAGGCTACAAACTCCCAATCCTTACTTTAGATAGAATTAGGTCCAAAAATTGCTATGGTCTGCAAAGAGGTTTTTTTTCCCCCACCAAGTCTTAACTTGCAGCACTTGATCATTCCAAATTAAATGATTAATCATCAATGCATGCAGGATATTTGCTGATTTTTAAAAAAATCCTGCGTAGGTGAAGTTGCTGCCCACATGCTTTCACACCAGAAATGTGATATTTCATTTCAGCACACCTATTCATCTTCTGGGAAAGTTTGGTATACTTACTCATTTCTTTTGTTTTCTGTTATAAAGTCTATATTTTTAAATGTCTTTGGACTACGTAATATTTTAAAAATCAAAGTATCTCATTATTGCTGGTCATTGCATTGTTATTAATGGTGATCTCATGCCATCTGCTTTCACTTCACCTACATTTCTGCACTATGCTCTTATAGTGCTGCTATTCCACTATTAATGCTCTGGCTGCCTCCTGTTGCATTCTGGGATTTGCAGTGGAGGGAGGGGCATTTAAAATTTTCAGCTAGGGAACTCTTAGGTCTCAGTGAACTACAAGCATCTGAATGCAACAGGAGGCAGACAGGGAAGTAATAGTGGAATAGCAGCACTAGTAGAGTGTGGTGAGGAAATATGGTACATCTCTTTGGTATTTTGTGTCTGTTCAAGTGCTTGTTTTCTTCACTTTGCAGGGACAATAGCAGATGCTTTCAGTATTCCTTGTCCCATGCCAGTCATTTTCCCTGTAGGCTCAAGTTCTCATTGTTGGTCATTTTACCAAACATTTTCACTACAAGAAAAAAAAAAAAGAATCTTAAGTGACAGAAGTGCACTAAAGAACCATGGAACATTGTATCCATTCATAATGTCCATTTAGGTGGTCCCTTCACTTGATGTAGTAGATCCATAACAACAGTTTCATAACATCCATCTCCAGAAGAGGTCTGCTGGATTATAAATTATAGCAGAGCCTGCAAAGTGCTCAGTGCATATCTCAATCATCACATCATCACATCATAGAAAGATGCACATTGTACATGTGTGCACATTGTGCACACATGTACTTCATACACTTTTGCAGGTTTCTCAGTAGTTATATATTTAGTTCACACACTCTTGCATGTTTCTTAGCATCTCTGCCATTTAGCTAAGTATAAGATGACATAGGATTCCAGCATACATTTTTATTATTTTTAAAATATTACATTTTATGTCTTATTCACACTAAAGAGACCCGATAACATTAACATTCAAAGGGAAGAATAACAAATATGTAATGAAGATAAATCATAAAATCAAATTGCATCTTCTACTACAAGATTTAATTTAGAAATTATTTTCATTTACTAGTCTTCTTACAAAGAAAACAAAATATTGGTGATTTGTCTCATCTATGGTGATTACATGTGATTTTTGCACATGGCATGCTGGAAAATTAATGAAAATTCTGGAAAGTTTTCAGAAATACTGAGAGGTGTGAGAAAATGATGTCAGGAGAGCTACACTCTTTGGCCATTTAGATAATTCTCCTGTATCTGGGCTCCAAAAGTGTGTGTTTTGCCTGAAGAAGTGACTTAATGCTGAAATAGCCTCAAAGGGAAAAATCAGTTGAATTTGTATACACAAACGTTCCTTCTGAAAGTTCTCAATGAACAGTCAGTGTGGACAAGGGGGTGGTGTCAATCTTGCTTCTCGCCTCCCTTCTGACTTGCTATGTTTTTTTCTGATGGCACTATTTTTCTTTTCTGCAGCGTACAGTGTGAAAGGAAAATTTGTAACAGTTTTTCTTGTCATTTACCTGCATTCTCTATCAACTTCTTTTTATTTTCAAACTTCTCAGTTTTAAAAAGCATAGTTACTCCCACACCACACTCCAAACCCCTCTGTTTTATTATTCCCTATGCAGTCATCCCATCTAACAAAAATGGGGTGAAGTTGGTTTCCCTCTTAAATGTCCAGCACCAAAATATGTTCCTAACTAGTTGACAATAGGGATAAGCTGGCTGAGGTGGTAGTGCTGGACCTATGCATTCAGGTGGACTCCAGAAGGTTTTCAAGACCTGCTCCTATTGCAATATAGCATCATGTTGCTGTCTAAACAGTAGCTTCAACATGTTGAAATCCAAATCTTACTAATGTCTACAGTACACTACATGAATTGCCTGCATTTTGTATGTAAGGGTGCAGCCATTTGTGAGGGCTGGGGAGATCTAGTACAGTAATATTGGATTTTCAATGTATTATTGAATAATTTGTTGCTCCACTTCTTCTGAAATCTCTCTCTCTCTCTTTCTGTCTCTCAAACACATACAAAAATGCTGACTGGGATGGCAAATGGCATGCCATCCCAGCCCTCTGTATTTTGTGTTTTCTCCTTCAAGTATATCATCAATATACTTTGATATCTGCCATGCAGTGCTGTTTTAAGGCTTGTATATAGACTTTTAATGAATGTTAATATTTTAATGTTTAATATTTTAACTTTATAAGTTGTTTATTTTTTTAAAAAAATCAATACAAAAGTAATGGTTTAAAAGATTGTAGAGAATTTAAAGGAAAATACTGCTTCTCCCCACACCCAACAGCAAATTCAGCGAGAGAAGTGGGGATCATGAAAAACTATTTGTTCACTATAGGAATACTCCTCAGCCTAGAGCTCTGGCAATCTGTATCTGTCTTGTCTTTAGATCATAGATGGAGAAGTCTGACTCATGGGACATAAGCAGCCTGTCGTGGTCCCTTGATTGCCCAATGTACTGAAAAAAAATGCTTGCCCTCTGACATTTCACAGATGAAAACACATGTGGACCAGCTGCTTCACAGTGTGGTCAAAAGGTTCTGGCCAGGTAACAGTACAACTGTTATTAATGAGGAAGAAAAAATACTACGATTTTAAATAAAGAAACGCTGGAATTTATATGCTGAGTTTGGAAAGAGCAAAACTTAGTACCCTTCTCTCTTTTCCCTTCTGAGGAGATAACTGAGTACAACTACTTCTGCACTTTGAACTCAGTTTGCAACAACTGAAGTAAGCCACAGATAAAGCAGGAAAGTATTAGCAGAAAATAAAAAAAACTGGGACATTTTGAAAACAGATGCAAAAGAGGGACAGCACAGAAGTAACCAAAGTAGAACAATGACAGAGTATGACATTGATTCCAAATAGTAAACTGCAACACACACACACACACACACAAATGTGATTTCCCAGTAAAACATCCTAAGGGCACATTTGCACAGGCCAAATATGTCGTTCTCCCCACATCACCATGGTGGGGAGACCAGATAATGCATGGCCCACACCCCAGTTCTGTTGCAGACAAACTAGATACCATCCAGCCATACTGTACCAGAACTGAGCATTGGCTCCTTACTGCATGTACAAATAAGTCCCTCATTGCTTGGTTCCTCTGGAACCCTTGTTGCAGTGCCAGGCAGTTGTTTGTACATGCACCCTGCTGGGCAGCCTAGCACAATTGCTGTTGGCAAGGATTGTGCACTCTGAGGTCAGAACATAGTGCTCACATTCTGACCTCAGAGCACATGACCCTCACCAGTGGTGACTGTTCCAGACCACCCAGAGGGCTGCCTGTGCAAATAGCCACCTGATCCCACAATAGATGGCCCTTATAATAGAGGAGCATCAGGGCAGTTCTAGGTCGGATGCACCAGGCTGCCCCCAGAGTATCCTGCATGTGCTTTTGTGCCCTGAATTGTTTTAGACTTTAAAAGATTTTTCTGTGAGTTTGTTTTATAATAGGCTGCAAGTAATAGACTACTTGTCACTTCCAACACAGGTTTTCAAGGACTGAAACAGACACAGAGGGAAATCAGCCCTGGAGGGATAGAGATTCCACCCCCCTCCATGTTCCAGGAGAGGGCAAATATGGTTCCCATACTCTCAGATGTTGCCCATCCCTTCTTTCAATTATCACTTATTCGGTTTTATTCTTTCCTATAGATATGGTTTCTGCAACGTTCATAAACTGTGGCCAAGATTAAGCTACCATGAAAAGTCACTTTGTGAACTATTAAGATCCATTTTAGTTATTCTCATTACAATGCTGCTTCAAGAGTTATTCTTTTTAAAGATGTATTTGAAGATAACTATTAGCAAGGTTGAGATACTTTAGCTAAATAATTAATCCTGTTTATTAAATGTTATCAATATTCTTTTAATTCCCTTGCCCAGGATATTCCAATAAGTTATAATAATGGTTTTTAATATTAGATGTAATATTAAGCAAGTGTAAATTTCAAATTAAGGATAGATATTTTCTCTGGTTATAATTCGGGAAAATATTTTGCCCATTAGTTTTCTGTTCCTTAATTCACTAAACTGAAAATGGGTTTGTAGTGAAATCTGTGCATGTGTACTGTGGCATAATCTGGAGAGACCTCAAGGGTTGTCTGGGCCCTAAGCTGAAGACCTGAAATGGCAAGAGGCATTAAAATAGCTGATGTTTAACCTGTAGAATTTAGTTTTACATTTCTAGAGACAGCATCCTAGTAGACAGAGATTTTTCAGAACTCTCTCTACCTAGAGATAAAGTCTAAAAGATTGGGAATGAAAAGTTTCATAAAAATGACCAGAAGGCTGAATAATGTGAGGTTATTGTGTGCTTTCAAATTGCTTCCAACTTATGGCAGCCCTAAGGTGACCCCATTCTTTTTAAGGATACTTAGCTAAAATGAGCTGTATCTGACATGTATCATATTAACTTTCTTTTGCTGGGGGTACAACTGTAGTATCATTTCCTGCACTATTTCCATTTCAAGATGAGAAATTGTAATGTAGTACAACTAGTTGGTCATTTTATTTCACTAAAGCTGAGTTGGGCAACATGTTGCCTGTGGACCTTGATCCCATTTTTACAGTCCCTGAAGCCCCATTCTAGTCCATCAAAGCCCCTGCTGGTCCCCCATTTTTATTTATTTATTTATTTATTTTTTTGCAAAGTTTCAGCATGATTTTCAGCATGACTCAAAACATAAAAAGTCCCTCAAATGTGCAAAAAAAAAAGAAAGAAAAAAAAAAAGAAAGAAAGAAAAAGAAAAAGAAAGAAAGAAAAAGAAAGAAAGGGGGGAACCTACTCACCCCCTCATCCCCAAATAACTCTGGTTTCATTTAGGTTTTTCTCAGAATAAGGCAAGAAAAAAAAGTGATGTAATTTCTGGCCACCATTTTGGGAATGACAAAATAGAGATATTTTGAGGTGTAGCCTGCAGAGTGGATAGCAAAGATAACTTGCCCCCTGGTCCCTGTGAATATGTCCACCTCTGCACTAAAGGATAGAAGTGAGTTTGCAGATAGAGGCAACTTAACACATTTTGTCTTGACTATTTGTACTAGTGACTTATTGAGAAACAAGAGATTTTGTGAAATGGAAACAAGCTTAGTAATGTGTTCATTTGCTAGTCTATTCTTTGTTGAACTATGTTTTGTTAATGCTAGTCTCCTCAGAACAAGTGGAAGTTAATATACGATATCTCATGTATCTAGATGTGCTAGATTGGAATGCCTATCATTCTCAGCCAACATAGCTAATTACCATGCTCTCTAGCAGAGATTGGACTGTTAATCCAGTTCATCTCAAGGATGCCAAGTTGGAGAAAAGCACTCTCTAGGAGTGGCAAGAGTAATCACTGATAGTAAATTCTCACATGACTGTAGAATTGTTTCTAGAGTGATATATTAAGCTGTCCTCTCTGCTAGTAGTTCATTTTTCACATTTTAAAATGTGTTTTTAATTCTCTTCTGTAGTAGAAAAGGACAATAGACAATGGAAGTTAATTTGCAATCAATCTTTCCCCACAAAATAAGTATTCCCAGTTCAATTGTATGGGCCCCCATGTAAGTTCTGTAAATTTCACTTTTTCCTACAGGAAACAACATTCAGATAGAATACTCTTTGTACTTTTATATAAAGAAACAATACTTAACTTCATTGTAACACAACAACTGTCTTCTGTTAATGGGAACAATACAGACATTTTATTTTAAATACAGGATGATTACGTTCTTCAGCCCAGATATCAGGTTGCCTTTTGTGAAGATGTAAAGAAAATGTCTAAATGACACCTGCATAGTTGGCTACAAAAGAGTTTTGGACTAACCTGTAGACAAAATAGTTAAAAGTTGCTAGTCCAGATAGTCATGTTGGATATATGCACCCTCCAATTACTGGAAAACAACAGTGAGGAGAGCTATTGCCTTCACGTGATCTTTTCAGAAGAAAATGGTGGGCCACTCTGAAAATAAAGATTTTGGACTAGTTGGCCCTTTGGTCTTATCCAGCAGGGAATCTTATTTGGTTAATCAAAAATGTTGTTCACAGACATACAAACTCACTGAATGCAGGGTTGAAATGGATTAGTGAGTGGGTTTGATTATGTCAACAGCCATTTATTTTTTGTGGCATATTAGTGAATCCAATCCAATAGGAAAAATAGTCTCGTAGTTGTTTTTGTTTTTGCACTAGTTTTCAGAACATGGCATGGGCTGCTTAGCTGGAAGTCATTTTCTTTAGTTCTATATCTTTATGATTAACAGTCTTCTTCTGCCTCTGAACCCACATAAAAAAGATTTGTCCTCATATTTCCTCTTAAAAGCTCTTGCTTGTTTGCTCTCTTAAAAAAAGAGAGAAGAAAGAGAAGAAAAGTAGAGGATCACCCAAAACTCTTGACTATTAACCACTTCTGGATTTGTATAGTGAGCATAGTGTCTGCTACTAGATAGATAGGTTTTAAGTCGTTGTTAGCCTAATGGCTAAATGTTAACCACTGTCCAGTGACATAAAAGAGTCAATTTGTATTTAGAATTGTCCAGTGACATAAAAGAGTCAATTTGTATTTAAAATTTGTATTTAGAATTGATACCATAGATTGCTAAAATGAGAAATTAATTGTTCCTCAAGCAAATATAGCCTGAACTCTCTGCTGAAGCCAAGATAATTAAACAAAGACTGTTATATTTTGGGCATATCATGAGAAGGCATGACTTACTCAAAAAGATAATAATGCTTCATAAGATAGAAGGCAGTAGGAAAAGAGGAAGGCCATATTACATATGAATAGACTCAATCAATGAAGTCACAGCCCTGAGTCTGCAAGACCTGAGCAAGACTGTTGATGATAAGTGACTAGAGGTTTCTCATTCATAGGGTTGCCATAAGTCAAAGTCAAATTGATGGCACTTAAGAAAAACAAGACCCTGCTAGATAGTTTTGCTTTAGAATGACAGATCAAGACTGAAAATGCAATTGTACATTTGTACAATTCTCATAGTTATTAAGATGGAACATGGGTCACATATGAGCATTTTAATTTCTTTTGTTTGTTTCTGTTCTACATAATTTTTACAAATCTATCTTCTGTTGGCTTCAGAAAGGAGAGTCTACCCTATCCCAGAGTCCCTGTTAGCTAGCCACATGAGGTGACATATCAGTCACGGGATAGTCTGAGTAGAAATAGAGGTCCAGTTCTACAATTTGCTGCGAGAAGATGCTAAACACCCTCATCTACTGGACTGAAATACTGTTTTTGCTGCAGACCATCTTGCATAATCTACTACCAATAAACCTTACAACATAGATGTATGTCAGTTTTCAGTACTAAAGTCTTGAGGAGGCCTTGAATTTCAACCATTACCAGCAAAGAAAAGCATGACATCTTAAATCAACAAAACCAATTCCTATCAGTTGATCAAACAACTTATTGCCAAACAAGAAGGAAAACTACAACAGCCAAGCTCTCTCTACTCTCCACATGTACAGACAAGAAGAGAAATGTCATTCCTTGGGGGTCTGAACTTGAAAATCACAAGGAAACAAAAACAATGTTAACCATCCTCATAATGCCACAGTGATGGTGTTTTGTCTAGGGATAAATGTGATGCAGGTCTGCAAGAAAACAACAAACCACTGGTTGTTACACCACAGAGAAGAAAAAGCAATTTTCTGGAAGATGTTTAATTTAAACCTAAGTGCTTATCTACACAGGCCAAATAAAATGGTCTCATTCCACCTGTCAGACTTGAGCAAATTCAGGAACTATGTATATCAATAAGTCCAGCAAGATGAACCAACAAGAACTTTATAGAGAACACACAATCAGAAATTCACTAGTCAGCATTTAAGCCAGAACTGCCCCCTCCAAGCCAAAGGATATCTTAAAATCTCCAAACCATTAAACTCCACCCAACATCCTTGGTGCCAAAACCAGCACCTACCTCCAATTCCCATAGCATTCCCCCTCCCATCAAGCCAGCCCCTTTCCAAACTTTCTCACCAGTGCTATCTTTCTTTAGCCCAGGCATTTCACCCATCACCCCTCCTTTCATTTACATCCAGATGTCAACCCTCTGCATCCCACAGTTTACACAGTTTGTTGTAATCCACCTTGATCCTTGTTGTTGTTGTTGTTGTTGTTATTATTATTATTATTATTATTATTATTATTATTATTATTATTATTATTATTATTATTACACATTCCAAAGGCCCCAGTTTCTCAAAACTATTCTAGCCCAGTAACAATAGTCCCAATCCCCCATCCCAACTAACATATTTGCTATGACTACTAACATACCCACAATTCCCTATCAACTACAACTAGTAAAATATTAAAACTCAACAATAAAAACTTGACAGAATCCATGCACACAAGCATCATGGAGACAACACCTCACAGAGACCTTTTTTCATGATGCAGAGCCAAATCCATAATACAAGTGTGGACTTGCTTCACAATATAAGACTACACTGAATCATCCCACCCTCAAACCATTTTGCATAAACTTAACTTTTGCTCCCAATTTTGGAGCAACACCTGGAACACTCTGTAGCAATGCCAGGCTACATGTGTCCCTGCTGTGTCATCCAGTGCCACCACTGCTGCCATGAGTCACTCCCTCTGATGTCCCAGTGAGGCACTGATTAATGCTGGACACCTAGTTTCTGACCTCAGAGGGAACAACTTAAAGGAGCAGTGGCACCATGGGATGACACCTGGTTTTGATATGGAGTGCAGAGGTAAGTGGGGAATCCAGGACAGCTCTGATTCCAAAATACTTCAGAAGCAGCCCAGATTATTCCTAGAAACAGAAGAACAGCTCTGAAATCTAAGTTCCATCTACTCCAACATCCTATTTCCTGAGATACCAAAACAGAAGAATGTTTCACCACTTCCATCCACAAGGAAGATATGATGTCATTAGACCTCAGCTGCTGCTGTTCCCCAGGCACTGGGTAATCTATGGCCACCATAGAATCATAGAGCTGGAAAAGACCACAAAGGCCACCCAGGCCAATCCCCTGCCATGCAGGAACTCACAATCAAAGCACACTTGACAGATGGCCATCCAGTCTCTGTTTAAAGAATTCCAAAGAAGGAAACTCCATCACTGTCTGAGTGAGTGTGTTCCATTGTTGAACAACTCTTACTATCAGGAAATTTATCCTAATGTTAGGTGAGATCTCTTTTCCTATAGCTTGCATCCATTGTTCTGTGTCCAAATCTCTGGAGCAGCAGAAAACAAGCTTTCTCCATCCTCAAAATGACATCCCTTCAAATAGTTAAACAGGGCCATCATATCAACTCTTCACTGTCTCTTCTGCAGGCTAAGCTCCCTAAGGCTCTCCTCATAGGGCATGGTTTCCAGACCTTGCACCATTTTGGTTGCTCTTCTGGACATACTCCAGCTTGTCAATATCCTTTTTGAATTGTGGTGCCCAGAACTGGACACAGTATTCTAGGTTAGGCCTGACCAAAGCAGAATAAAGTGGTGCATTACTTCCTTTGATCTAGATACTATAGTTCTATTGATGCAGCCTAGAGTTACATTGGCCTTTTAGCTGCTGCATCCCACTGTTGACTCATGTTCAACTTGTGGTCTGCTAGGACTTCTAGATCTCTTTTACATGTAGTCTCATTAAGCCATAAAGCCTCATCCTATATCTGTTTCATTTTTCTGCCTAAGTGCAATACCTTACATTTCCCCATGCTGAAATTCATTTTCTTAGTTTTGGCCCAGCTTTCTAATCTATTAAGGTCATTTTGAATGTTGATCTTCTCCTCTGGGTTATTAGCTACTCCTCCTAATTTGGTGTCATTTTAAATTCTTTGACAATTTGATAAGCACACCTCTATTCTTTCATCCAAGTCATTGATAAAGGTTTGAATAGCACTGGGCCCAGGACATAACCCTGCAGTACCCCATTGGTCACTTCTCTCCAAAATGAAGAGAAGCCATTGCAGAGCAACCTTTGGGTTTTGTCAGTCAACCAATTACAAATCAAATGACTGGTAATTACTGATATCAGACTAATGTCAGAGCTTCACTCACCCAGTTTTTGCTTTATTTATGTACTAATGATTTCATCTCTAAGCCTGGATTAAAAAGTGAATAATTTGATTAAAAGAAGTGAAGAACATTGGTAATACAATCTTTTATTCAGAGAACTGGTATTTTAACCATTGTTGTCAGAAGTGATGTCAGTCATCATTCTTCCAGCCAGGCCAGAAATAAACTTTGCAGCTTTAGTTAGGGAGGTTTTTGTTCTTAGAGGTATGCAAACATTATTGCATATACGCCATTACAAGTGTGCTTGAAAGCTACATATAAAAACTGATGACAACTGCTGCCTTGAGACTGAAATCATATTTTCTAACTAAAATCAATGATGTTGAAATTATTGAGGAAGATGTTTCCTTCTTGTGATTAGTTTCCAAAAGCAAATTAAATTTAGTTATTGGCACAAGCGCTAAATTATGGATTTTACTTAGATCACATGCTTGTTCTCTAGATCATATTCAAATCTAGAGAAGTGAATGGAATGGGTAAAATGCAACAACTCTGGAGGCAGCCCTGAATGAAGCATCTAGTTATTCTAAAGTGTGAAGAGAGGGAACGTGCTAGCTCTGTCCCCTTCTGTTGTAATTTGGGACACTATTTAAATGTTTCTCCCATTCCAATGAGTTCATCCTTAGTGTTGTTCCATCAGGTGTATGGAGAAGGGGTACAGATGATATATCCCTTCCTAGTTCAGTCGTTGACATCTGTTTGTTCCATTAGATCTAGTCACTGCTTCCTTCAGCCACCCTATACACTCAATGCAGTAGTGGCTGGTGGCTTCCATAGAGTGGTGGTGAATCAGCTGTCAGATTTTATATGAACTTTAGAGGAATTCAGCACCTTGTATTGCTCCCTTAAAGTTTCCCTAAAACCCAGAGCAGTTTCAACATCTCATTGACATGGAAGCCATCAGCTTCTGCCATCTCAAAAAAACCCATCTGTTCCTTAAAGGGTCGGTCCATTTAAGTATGCTCTCTTACTATCCAGGTGGTGTTGAAACCTGCTTTCTGTTGAGGAGTGAGGGAACCATTATCTGAATCCTTCCTTATACTTCACCCTGGTGCTTTGCTGTGATTAAGAGGCCATTTTTTAAAGTATAGAAATAAATGGAAACAAAAACAACAAAAAATGCCACAGTACTGCAGATACACTGTTGTAGGTTAACACAAAAGTCTGTGTTTCTCCAGTGTCCCCTCTCCATCATCCCAATACTAATAATGCTTAAAATATTCTTCTGGATTAAGAACAATTAGGTAATGGGTAGGGTGTAAAAAGACTTTGAACGTCTTTTTACACATCATTTAAAGTAAAGTTGGAGAGTAGTGCCTTTGGCAACAGTTATCACACAATAAGTATTATCATATCTGTTTCCTTACTACTGGGCCTTTGAAGCACTATTAGAACATCCCTTTGCATTGATGGGGGAAACTCATCTATAAGCTCCAAATCACACTGCTTTTCCATTGCTCTACAAGAGCAATGCACTCCTTCTGTGGCAGTTCTAATATTGGTAGTCAGGTGGTGTCATTAATAATAATAATAATAATAATAATAATAATAATAATAATAATAATAATAATTTATAACCCACCCTTCTGCTTAGCAATTGGGGCTGCGTACAACAATTAAAAAAAGGCAACAGTTAAAACACTCCTTTATCCCGTACCCCAACCCCCCCACTCCTTAAAACTGAATTAAACTACAATAGAATTAAAAATAGGATGATACGGATAAAATATAGCAGCATGCCAAGGGGTAGTATGAGATCACCTCTAGTTTGCTGGGCAGTTATTTGCCAGGCAGTTATTTTGAAAGGCAGCAAGAGTGGTAATAAGACAGATCTCATCCAGCAGGCCATTCCATAGTCTGGGAGCGGACACAGAAAAGGTCATATGGGAGGTCTGCAAGAGCCTGGTCTTCATGGGCTGCAGCAGGTTCCCCCCGGAGGACCGAAGTGTGCAGGGGGGATCGTATGGTGAGGGGCAGTCCCTGAGATAAGATGGATCCAAGACATGTAGGGCTTTAAAGTTTAAAACCAACACCTTGTACTGTGCCCGGA
>CM034703.1:47033183-47044992 GCA_020142125.1 Phrynosoma platyrhinos
ACGAGTCCTTAAAGTTTCAAATATTCTTAGATCCTACCCTTTCCAGGTTTTCATTATATATGTCTTTAACGACAAATTGATTCACATGCAAAAACACTTAGAAAATTCAACTATTATTCTTTTTTAAATCAGTGTGTGTATATTCTCCATTAATGTAATTTGTTTTGACATTCAATGCAACTAAGACACTTTCTTTCTTGACTTAAGAAATCTGTCACCTAAATTAATATTATGTAAAGTTCTTTATTATCATTTACAACTGGACCAAGCAAATATAAATGGGTAACAAATTTCAGTTTGAATAAATCATTACTCATTCTGTAAAAGTACAAAACAAATTTTAATATGCAGTATGTCTATAAGCATGGAGCAGGTGACTTTTTAAAGATTTACTGCTGAGATCCAGCCATCATTATTCTTTGACACCACTGGAATTACTTTAAGGATGAATTTGGCTCATGGTTAGCATTCTCTAATAATAATTCCACAGAACCTAAATTTACTAACATGATAGGTCACTGGGTAGTTGCATCTCATGTACTTAGAATTTGAAATTCTAGTTTGGTGTGGAAGTAGCCCAGGGAGCTAAATTTCTGATATTAAGTATGCATGCACAATATCATGCATACATACATAGCCTGAAATATATATTAGTGATGTAAAAATCAAACATAAACAGCCCTGTATATTCTTCAGCTTCTTTGTCCCTAGAGCATTCTTTACTTATTTTTTTCCATGCTAGCAGATTTTGGGTTGAAAATAAATGGAGGTTCTGCCAGAGACACTAATAGAAAGCAATTATATATATTTATATATGCAAAAAAATGTAATTCTTCTCCCTTCTTGTTCATTTCCATCCCTCCCCATCAGTATCCATAACTTTCAGAGGCAACGCCTCATTTTCCATGTCATTACCTGTGTAAATTTGGAAGTAGGAAATCCTTTCTACCCAGCCACAGATTTTGTTGACATACCCCAATCTGATATTGCAAAGATACCACCCTTCAGAACAACAGAAATATGGTACTAATAGATTCCATGGAAGGTTTTGGTGGCATCACTTTAATATAAACACTGATACAATCTCTATTATTTCCTTCATCTGTAATAGATCATATTGTGATCCAGATATCCTTGTGTGTATGAATGAGCTCAATGCAAGGATCAGGCCCCTCCCCCTCCCCACTGAACAATAGGCTTGGTCTGTCACCTTTGATGGTACAATAATTTCATAAGGGGTACTCAGAACCACTTCAGAAGCAAGCTTCCCAGCTACCATCATTTTCATACAGTTACATTCAATTGGGTATGGAGATTTGACTAATTTAAAAAGGGAACCCAATTTAAGGGCCTCAACAGACGGAGGCCCCGGAGATGCCGCCAGACGGAGTGCCGGCGGAGCTCAGCCTCCGCACCGCTGCGCTCCTCCGGTGACTCTAAAAGGAGCTCCAAATTGGCGCTCCTTTTAGATGTCAGGGAAAGTGCGCCTTAAAAGCGGCGGGCGCACTTTCCCTGACTCTTCCGCCACAGCGCATGTGGTCACTGCCGCATGAGGTCATCCCCAGAGCGCCGGCCGTGTGGAGGGCCGGTGACTCCGAGGGCGACCTCAGGAAGAGGAAGGGGCGCCGCTCGTGCGGCTGCCCCTCCTCTTCAGGGCCTCGAAGATGACTCTATTAGTCGTCTGCCGAGGCCCTGAGCTACTACATGTTTCAAATCTCACTGTTTCAAATCTCTCCTTTACAAGAATGAGTGATACTGTCAAAATAAATGGTGCTAAATAAAGATATTGGTAGTGCACATACAGTCTATAAATATTGCATTTACTTCTTAGTTTCTGCATACTGAATTTCCCCACATGTCCTCTTGTACATGTGGCTTGAGTCTATGGCTAGAGGAAAGACATTGCAGGTGACTGTTATCTCCAATGTTATCTATAATGTTATCTATAATGTTGTTTTGAGAATACAGACATAGTGTGCAAATGTGTGTATAAATAATGGAGTGGCTGCTAACACAAGAAGTAGTGATTAATTTTTATATTATTTTTCATTCAACAATTTATAATATATATATTAATTGTTGCTTCATAGTATATCTACTCTGTACATAAATGATTTGTTAAGTTGCTTATATTATATATTCATATTAATATTGATAATAAATTTGATTGTAGTAGATCTCTTTGAATCTTTAACTTTTTCTTTTTCTTTTCTTCTTTTATGACTTCCTTGAGTTTATCTGATAGGTGAAACAGAATTTCTTATATTTGACTACTTCTTTAAATAAAAATGCAGTTAATATATTTCTTCAATGTTTTCTGCTTTCTTATGTTAAGTTGAGATCTTAAAGGGCCTTTGCAGACTGCCAGAAATTGAGTCCACTTTAAGGGTTAGGGTTAGTGCTAGGGAATCATGGGATTTTTTTCTGAGACATTGAGCTTTCTCCGTCAGAGAGCTCTGGTACCACAATAAAATACAGTTCCCATGATTCCCTAACCCTAACCCTAACCCTTAAAGTGGACTCAATTTGCACTATTTTTAGCAGTCTGCAAAAGAAAGTTAGCTAGTTTGTATGATTTGTGTTTTAACAATTCATTGTTCCAATTCATTTCCAGTTATTTTTGCAGAGGTTCATTAGATCTTCCCATTTTTCCCTACTTTTTTTATTGTGTGTGTTATTTTATCCATATCAATAACTTTCAGTAAATCTGTCAATCATTCATCTATACTTGGGGTCTCTTTCTCTTTCCATTTTTTTAGCAAAGTTAATTCTTGCTATAGAGATCATATAAAAGTTCAAAAGTTTGTTTCCACTTTTTTCTTACGTGAAAGGTGTTTATTTTATCTGTCATGTTTCTGGAGTCATTGTATAGCTTATTTTTAGAAGCTTACATATGTTGTAATGAACATTTCTCCAAAATTCTTTCATTTTTGGGCAACAACACTACATATAAATCCACAAGCCTTTATCACTTCTTCACTTTCAGCAGTTGATTATTTTTATAGATTTTTGCTATTTTTTCTTTTATTTTGTATTGATTCTGAATTGTCTCTGTTGGTATGTTACAAAGATTCCCTTCAAACAAATCCCAGTAGTAGTTTATTTTATACTTTGTTAATGTTTATGTTAAAGATTTATAGTCCTGTCTTGTTCTAAGTATTGTTGTTGGTATATCTTTGTATATTTCTATATATTTTCTTTCTATTTGTGTTTTTTTGTGTAGCTAGCTTGTAATATTAGATCTCTGGTTCTTGATCTGTTAGGGAGATTACTACATCTCTTGGGAGATTTTTTTCTCTAGCTTTTCATGAGTTAGTTCTGAAGAGATTATCTATTTCTAGATTCATAACTTTCTCAGGCATTTCAATATACTCTGCTAGTTGTGTGATACTAAGATCATACAAGTTCTCATTTGGGATTTCAGGAATCCCTCAAAATTTTAGACTTTTTTGTGATATTTTAATTCTTGTAATAATACCAAATTTTCATTCCTCTTCTGCTTATTCATTAATGCATTAATTCTGTTGTCTAATTCTTTGTTTTATTTTAAAGAGTTGGCATCTTCCTTTATGTTTGTTATTTCTTTGGTTATGTTATCTAATTTCTTTTTGAGTTTGTCCAGTCTTTTGTTTAAATTATCATTTGTTGCTTTTCCATTATCCTTTAATTCTTGTCTGATCTCTTTTATAAAGCTTCTCATTTCTTCCAGTAGTAGTTGTATTTGATCTGCTTGTTTGTTTGGCATCTCTATGGATTTTGAGTTTGAGTCTTTGTTGTTTGTGCTTTTGCAATCATTGTTTTCTTTTCTTTTAATGTTAAATTATTTTGTTTTTGTTTAATTTCAATTCCTGCTGTTTCTTAATCTAAAGTAAGATTAGTCTTTAATTTTTTGATCTAATTCAAGAATTATTTCCAAGAGAAAGTTATTAATCAAAAGCCAAATTAATTAGTGCTGTTTTTCAATTACAAATTACCATTAATTACATTTATAATTAATTACATTTACAATCAAATACATTCATAAAGGTTAAATTCATCACCATTACCATTACAATTACAGATGTGGCAGTTGAATCTGATTATAGTCAGGTCTGGTTATTTCAGTTAATTGCAATCTAATTCAGTTGAATATGGTCAATAACAGTTTCATTATACAAATCTTAATTTAAAACATTGATTCTTGTTATCAAAATTATAATAACATAATATGTTAGCAAAATGTCAGCATGAATTTGTAACATTTAATTAATTAATAAAACTAAAGATCTTTCATCTCTTTTCCAATTAATAATTTGATTTAACAGCTAAATTTAACAATTTGATAATTGATTATTCTTTTTTATGTTTAACAAATATTTATCAAATGTAATTGTTTAGTATAATGTACAGAATTTACCAAAATAAAACTGATGAAGTTCTTTACCATTTATACCTTATTGCTTCAAATTGTAATAGTCTGCTGTAGTTGATACAAAATATCAGTTCTTAATAGTCTTCTTTTTAAGTAGATCTGTCATTGTTTTCACCTTCACTTTTCTTTTTTGTCTATATTTTACTATAAATGTCTATATTTTGCTTTGAATATCCTCTTATATCCTCCTATCTTTTTATTATTTGTTCTTTCAAAGGAAAGATAGGAAGATAAATTCAAAGTTGCAGTGTTGTGTGGTTTTTGTGTCATCTGCTTCTCTTTGGCTAATAGAGGGACTGAACAGATGGCCCCTAAAATCCAGTGCTTTGCTGCTCTAAAAAGAGCTGGCAAATGCCATTCCTTTTTAGAGCAGCAAAAAGCCACCATTGCTGCTGCAGTGGCTTTTCAGCACTCCTTTGGCATAGTGTGTGTGAATGCTGTGCCAAGGGAGCACCCTGATGCCACTTGCTGTCAGGTTGGGTGGGAAGCATGACAGGGGTATCAGAGCAGAGTAAGGGGGATGCTGTGTGGTCACCATGCCCCCATTCTACCCCCAGGCTGTCCCTTTGGGCTGATCTGTAAAGCCCCAGAGTTTCTCTTTAAGATAAGTTAGGGGCTAGACCAGGGGTAGGCAACCTAAGGCCCGGGGGCCGGATGCGGCCCAGCGAGGCCTTTGGACCGGCCCCAAACCGGTCCTGCTGCCGCCGCCGCCACCCCCCCATGATGATATTGATTATTGTTGTTATTACTTGTTCTTGGGGTTTTCTTGGAAAAATCTTTACAGGGGTTTTGCCATGGCTTTTCTGGGGCTGAGAGAATATGCATGCATATTTTTAAAATATTTTTAAAAATTTTAATTTTTATTTATTTATTTATTTATTTTTGGTGCTTCGGCCCCTCAAATGTCTGAGGGACAGCAACCCGGCCCCCAGCTCAAAAAGGTTGCCTACCCCTGGGCTAGACAGACAACCCATTTGAGCCCACTTGGAGCTGACTTGGAGGTGTGTCATTTAGATGCACCACACCCGCAAGCAAGATAGAAGCCAAACTGGTGATTACACACTAACTAGCTGCTCTTCCAATTGGGGCATGGAACTTAGGGAGTGGCTGCTTCTTTCTGCCCCCAAAAGGAGCAGATCTTATCTTCTAATTTTGAGGCACAATCTGGATGGATTGGGGCTGGGAATCTGGTTACTCTGTAGCCCCTTTTGGGCTGTCTGTATGCCCCCTTAGTCTCTCTTTAATGTAAGATATCTTGTAAGACAAAGGGCCTCTGCATACGGGAGGCCATGGGCCGCCCCAAGAAGCAAAAGACTTCTGGGAGATTCAAACAAAAATCCACCAAACAATTATACCTTTATTGGTCAACCAAAATGCACAATATACTTGTTGCAAGCTTTTGAAACTCTACTGGCTTCTTCATCAGGCAAGATGTTACAAACCAACAGGAGAAAAAATTGGAGCTGTTAGATGCCTGCATTTTGATGTTTCTGTCTTTAGTTAAAATGGTAAGTGGAGGGTATCTTTTGCAGGTTGGACCCTCCTCCTCCTGTCCTTAAGGCTATTGGGGGATTTGCAAAGTCCATTTGCATCTCAACAAGGACCCCTCTCTTGCAATCCAATATGCGTCCATTCCTATGCGGTCACAGGCCTCTATGTAGGCAGAGGACAATGGATTCCTCAAGGAATCTTCGTGTTTTTGCAGCAGGAACATTTTGGTAGGTGTTGAGGTAGAACATGCCAATCCAGTTCATGACATTATTAATAATACAATTCATCTTTATCATCATAATCTAGTTCTCTGTGTTAAAAGGGAAATTACTCCTAGGTAGACATATTTCTGATTATAGTGTATCAAAATACATTATACCATCAAAAATTCTCCATAGTATCAAATTTGTTATAAAGAATTTTTTCTCAATACAATTGTCAATGGGCATGCTTACAAATTTCTATGAGAAATGGCAATGCTTAAGGATATGGTATGGTATGATATAGTATGATGCATTCTTCCTTTGGTTATTTTTTTCCTAGTTAAAACATTCCACATCTTAACACTAAACATTCCCCTTTTCTCTACTCAAATCATTTTTTTGGTTTTGAGGAAATAAACAGAGTTATGCAGTTTGATATCCTTCCTTCATCAGTTGTATGAAAACCTCCAAAGCGTCCTTTTATGACTCCTCTGTTTGATAAGAGTGCTGTGTTCATTTTTATCCATTATACAATTTACACTGTGACTCAATAATTATGTACATACTTTTGTGCTAATATTATCTTTTACTACCAGAAAAAATAAAGTTTTTTGCTTTGATCTCTTCTGCATAGTTTTTTATGTGGCCAAATACTGGGTATAAAACTACAATGTGCATTATTACTTAAGAGGCTATATAAATAGTTTACAAAGGATATAGTGAAGTATACTGATGCAAAATACATTAGTCATAGCAACTATTATATTTGAAAATAAATGCCTGTTTTCCATTTCTTACATTTCATCCTCTGTTCTATTTTTTCTTCTCTTTCACTAACAACAAAAGCACATAAAATACTTGAGAGCTACAATCTCATGCAGCACTGAGGCTATACTTTCAACAAATGGGCAGACTGTAAGCTTTAGAGGCAAAGGCTAAAATCCTACACACAAACATACTGCTTAAATCCAATTGATTTCACTTAGATCTGAGAGTTCAAAGTAACACATGAAGTTATGATCCTACCTTACACCTGTCTAACTCCAAATGCTGAGTTACTCCAGATATTGTAACATTAATTTTTTGGATAGCATCTCTTAGAATCCCACAGCTAACATAGCTACTGGCCTTGCTGGCTGGATGATTTTGGGAGCTGTAGTCTAAAAACTTTAACATGCTCTCGTTGTTTACTGTGATGAACACTGTCTATCTGTGATCTCAGTTACCAGGTCTGTTATTTGAGTCTCTTAACAGGAAACACCAGGCATGGAAGATTTTGCATGTTAGGTCATACAAAGAGAAACTGAAATTAATTTGTTTAAGTCTTTGACCAGGCGCTTTGTTAATTAGATCAGAGAGAGTCTGGCTGCCTAGAAGGAACAACATTTGGCTTGTGTTTTTAAATACAGATGAATCCTCTTTGATCAAAAGACATGGACTCAAAATGCTTATTTTATTCTCTAAAATATTTACTGACTTATATGCACGTTGGTTCAAATGATTGACCAGTCTGTCTACACATAGTTCTCATCTTGAAAACATAACATGGATGACATTGGCTGTCTGCATGTGTTAAAAACATCCATGTGTTAAAACCACACCAAGAAATAGCAAAGGCGGGTAATTTGAAATGATTCTGTTCCTGAACAGGTACAGAGGAAAGAGAGAGAGAGAAAAAACCCACATGAGATCTTTTTGAACTTAAGATGAATGAGGTGCCATTATCAAGAACTTACAAAGGATCTATCATTAGCTTGCAGTGATGTTATAGTCAGCTGATGCGAATTTTAATTCTGATTAGTCTCAACTAATTAAAGTTTTACAGGTAATTTTCAACAACATTTGAAATGAAACATGGCCTCTGATAAGCATTCATAAAATCTTGGACATTACTACTTATGTAAAACCCTTGGGATTTTGGGGAAATTAATTCACTTGTTCTGCAAGAGGGGGCAACTAGATGTGGTACCAAAATGAAACATTTCAAATTAACATTCAGATTTGACTCTAGGAGCTACTTAAATAATCTTAAATGCTGTAAGATAATTGACCAAATTTGAGTTTTGAATTTCCACTCAGAAAATGCTATGCACAGTGCAATACAAACACATGTAAAATTTTCTCAGAATAAGTGCTGGACTGTGATGATACTCATGATTCCTTATGTTACAGCTTCTCAGAACTTGAAAAACATTTTTTTTTTATCATTTTTGAATATTCTTTCCAACCCTAAAGGAAACAGACATTTCTCACTTTCTTTCTCTCTTTCCACCTTCCTTCTTCCTTCATCATTAACACTTGTTATTTGCACTGTGATAAGATTTAAAGTTCTCAGAAAGGCCAGTGCTCTTAGTATTCATTGTGGGAACAAAATGCAACATGAATAGCAAATGTTGTAATGGCAAGCCCAGCACGACAACCTCATACCTGTCCAACATTACCAATTTGAACTCTGCTCTTCATTGCCAATGTTTATCTAATTTTGACTTCCTCTGATTTACAGCTTGTAACAGAGTACATACTTTGGTTCAAAGTTTATGTGATATATAAAGTACTTCAAGATTAATTACACAATGTGCTGAAAAGCAGAATGATTGCTCATCCCCTCCTTCTTCAGATGAACAGTACTTGGAAACAACTATCTCATATGTACAGCTTTGGCCTTGACCTTGACAGATCCTCAGAGTATGTAAAAAGAGTACACAAATTCCTCACTGGCATAAGCTGATTATGTTGAGTAAAGTCGGCATTTAAGGATAATTTATAATCACATTTGAAGGTGATGTACAAATGGCAGTTGGCAAAACCTGTTTTTAACCAAGCACTTCTTCTATTTAAGATGGAGTCAGCTTCTAAATATACAAGTTTTCTCAAGTAGACTGAAACTGATTGTTTACATTACAAGTATATATTCAAAGTTTATGCTGGGATTGAATCCATGAACAGCTTGCGGAAAGCTTTGACAAAGGGTTAAGATTTTACAGCTTGCAAATTAAAATCTATTGGAGAAAATATTCTGACATAAACATTTTTCTTTAAAAAGCATCATTTCAAATGATTGAGCCCAACAGATCCTCCAGAAGGTGTACATACTAACATGTTGATGTTTCCAACATCAGTTGTCTTATCTTCAAAACTAAAAGTATTGTTATTGATGAGGCTGCCCTGACTTAGTGGGCCACCCTAGTTGCTGGGGGGAGGCATTGGGCTCACAGAGCTCTCTGCCTGACCAAGGGAAGTGGCTTGCTTCCAGAGGACACTGGTAGCTGCTTTTCAGGGCCCAGATTGGCTCACCCAGCCATCAGGGGGTGGGACTTCCTGTTGCCTCTTGGGACTACAAGTCCCAGTGGGCTTTGTGGATGGAAGTTTGCCTCTCTGCTCCAGATGGCAGCTTCCCTGATTGGTTGGGAGGACTGGTAGGGGCAGAATATCTGGCCACCATTACTGCTTGGAAGGGGGCCTATTTAAGGCCATGTGGCTGGAGCGATCATCGCCATTCCAGCCTGGATGTAGCATGGGCTGGGATCTGGTGGGAGTGGTTTCCTGTACAGCAGAGCATGGGATCAGGAATCCCATGGGGACCTGGGGGTGCTGGGAGCAATGAGGTGTTGCCACTGCAGTGTCCCCCAGTGACAAAGTGGCAAAGATGTGAATATGCAATCAGTTGGTTACTCCTTCTGTCATCCCAAAGCCTGTCTATCAACGGTGTGTACTGGTGTTTTCTTCCTGTGATGCCTCACCTTCCCCTGCAACTAATGTTCTTAAAACAGCCATGTTTCAATAATCCTATTCAATTATGATGAAAATAGGTTTCATGAATACAGGAGAATGTACTAGCCCATCTGGAGGAGCAGGAGAGCTTGTTACAAGTTAAAAAGAAGTCTGAGAAGCCTACAATTTTTTTTTAGGGTACTTCCTTCTTTGAGTGTTTATGCAGCATGCTTTCATCACAGCTGAACAGGACTATAGCATTAAAGCAAAGCACTATACTTTCTCTCACTGCCCACTCCCTTTGATAGTAATTATCATACATAGGAGAAGAGGATTCTGCAGGCCAATAACCAATAATCCATTTACATTTTATGTGTTTGGTTGGAGTGCAAAGTGCAATTAGGATGATTCAAAATGCTGGAAATGAGTGATGACTTGTATTTTCATTTTCAGTTTTCCTGGAATTCCTGGAAATGTGCAGTAATATCAATTTGTGAGAAACATTCTGAAGCAATATATATAATATTCATATTCTCAAAAGTCTTTGAGTTGAGACAAGTATCGTGGGGAACAAACAATATCAGAATGTTATCTTGCACTTAGAGGCTGTGCATTGTCATCAGGAGACCAGAAATGCAATGCAAGTAGAAGCCTGGGAAAAGTCATCTAAAATTTTATTCACATTGGTTTCGGCTAAATTCAGCACTCTTCACCTTTCCATGGAGCCCTTCCATGTAGCAACATTTATTTTGCTTTCACATTTAAAAAATAAATAACACACAACCATTTTAAATCCCTAAACATTATTGGATTCCTACATTTTACTGAAGCCCTAAAATGTATCTAACAAAGCACTGGTTCTTTTGTAATAATTTTCTTCAGTATTACAGGTCAATTTCATTCTTGGAGCCAAGATATAAGCTATAGTTATATTTGCATGATCATTATAGCAGGGCTTTAGTTGGTTTATTATAAAGATCAGTGGCCATTTTGTCACTTGCAGAGGTGCAAAGATATCAAAGAAAGGCATGTATTGATGTTCAATGGTGCTTGTGGGAAAAAAATTGATTTTGGAATGAGAAAAGTTGATATAATATTTAATTTAATGATGAACTTAAGATATGCCAGTTTCATAGTAAATATCTTCCTCATATCATTGACTATAACATCAACCTGTTTCTAGATAATTTTTTTTATTCTAAGATATTAATGAAGCAATAGTAAACATCATGGCCTTAATACTATAATCATTCCTAGTAATAGCAGAACAATTGATTCAGTTGGCTTTGCCTACATGATATAACAATTGATTCAGTAATCTAATGGGACAAACAAATAAGACTCCAAACAATGTGCCATTTGTGGTCAATTTGCATCTAGCATCATCTAGTGTCCACATGCAAATCAGAGAAAGCTATGCATTGTGTTTTTTTTGGGGGGGGATCAGGGAATGGCATGTTCCTCTCACCTCCTGCCCTACTATTCCTGCCAACATGGGAAGGAAAATTATTTTCTTCACAGAAAATGCAATTTTCTCCATGTGTGCACACACCCACATGTATTTTTTCATGCAGAATAAGTCCTGAACTGTAAAGATGCTACTCATCTAGGATTCTCCTCTTCAGAGTTTGCTGACAGTTGAGAAACCTGTTTATTTAATATTTTACCAATTTTGAACCATTTATTGAATACCTTAGAGCTTAGGAAGATGAAGTGGGTTGGACAACAACTAGAGTGCATCTGGCAGAAAACTCTACTCTTATCTGACAAGACTTGTCATAGGAAATTTCTTTGTTCCTATAGAGAGTTAATATGTGCCATGCAGAAATTTTTCTCCTCTGCCTGTATTGCGTCTTCAGGGTCCCATTCGGCAGAGCTGTTTAGGGTGGTAAGGGAACTGACACAGGTTCCACCTGTGCAGAACCCATTACTTAATCCTACAACAGCCTGCTGTGATGCATTTAACGACTTCTTTGCAGATAAAATCTCTCAG
>CM034703.1:47066954-47088970 GCA_020142125.1 Phrynosoma platyrhinos
ATGGGCTATGGGCTTGTTATCACTAGTTTTCCATTCTCGGGTCATCCAAATGGGGAGCCAATCTATCATTGTTTCTGATAGGGGCTTGCCTGCTTTTAATGGCCAATTGCTTGGTGTATTCAGAGGGAGGGGGCACTCGTGGGCTGCTCTGGCAACTACCAGCCCATAGGGGGTGACCGGCTCATTGTCTTGCCTATTGTAGTCAATGCCGCGCTTGATTAATTCTAGCGTCTATTTAGCTATGCAGGAGCTATGAACTTGGCCATCCTGGATTTTCCCTGACAAAATATACTTAAGGGGTGTATGTGGGGTTTGAACTATGATTTTGGCTCCACCTATGATAAATTCCCAGCGGGTCAGTGCCCAGATCAAAGCTAAACAGTTCTTCTCACACGGGCTGAACTTTACTTCCATGGGAGAGAGGTTTTTCGAGGCATAGGCTACTACCCTGTGTACATTGTTCCTAAGCTGTATAAGGACTGCTCCTACATGGCTATCTGCTATTGCAAGCTGAATGTAAAATGGCTGGGTCACATTGGGATGAACTAGAGCTGGTGCCTTAGCTAGGTCCGTTTTTAACGTGGCAAATGCTTCCTGTTGCTCGGGGCCCCATCTCCATATTGCGCCTTTCTTAAGTAAGGCATATAGGGGTTTTGCTTTGCTAGCGAAGGCTTCTATGAATTCTCTGGAAAAATTAAAGGTTCCTAGAAATGCTCTCAGGGAGGCTACATCTGTGGGGGCTGGGGGTTTTCCTATGGTTTCTACTCTCTGTAGGTCTGGGGTTCTGCAATCTGGCTGGAGGTTAAGTCCTAAGTACTTGACCTGCGTTTGCACTAACTGGGCTTTCTGTCTATTGGCCTTAAATCCGGTGTCCCTAATGAGCTCTAACACTTCCGTAGTGATGTCTGTGGTCTTTTCCTGGGAGTCTGAGTGTATTAAAATGTTGTCCACATAAGATAAGGACAAGCACATTTGATTCCCGTGGAACTTGAATGCAAATTTGTAAAAACAGCTCTCGTGGAGTGAGATGGAGTGGAAGGAGTTTGCTAAATCTATTACGCTGTATAATTTGGCTCTGGCTGCAATGGCAGCTAAAATCTCATTGTACTTGGCTATTACGGGGACTACTGGGTGAGTGACTGCATTAAAGGCTCAAAAGTCTATGGTCATTCGCCGTGTGATTCCGTCAGCTTTTAGCACTGGCCATAAGGGCGCATTGCAAATGAAATGCATGGGGAGTACTACATCGTATTTTAGGAGGCCTTCTATGGTCTTTGCTATCCCTTCCTCTGCCTCACTAACAAAGGGCTTATCTCTAGTAAGCAGTCCCAGTCACAAATATAGTTCTGACAGTAAGGAGGTTGCTACAAGGGTTTGGGCCCAGTAAATCTAAAATGCCCAAGCCAATACCTAACCTAATTATATCTTTTCCTACATTGAGAAACAATCTTCATGGGCACAGAGGTTATGCCCTGACCTCCTTAACTATATCTCAGTGTAAAATAGGTTGTACTAGCTGCCCCTTATTATCCTTTTCAGCTCTCTGATTCTGTGATGACCTTCTATGCCTTTACCAAGTGGCAAATTAATGTAATATTTCACATAAAGATTCCTTTATCATTATATCTGCACATAAGCCTGCTAGAAATGTACAGACTCATTCGAAAGTGTAAGAAATGCAGCAGCTGGGATTAAACAGATTTGCCAGAAAAGGGGGGAAAAGCATGTACCTACAGACTGAGCTGTAGAATTTAATTTGTTCCTCCAAGGAAATATGTTACAGGAAAGAATACAGTGAAAGAAGTAATGAATTCAGAACTTTACTCAACAGGTCATAGGGCATGATCTGAAGGCACATGATGATCCAGAAACCTTACTGAAGATACAGAGGTCTATGTCTGGTCAGAGTCTGAATGAGTAACCACAAGGGATACCCTCTCTATATGGTATCTTAACTTTTATAAAGGAAATGGAGGATAGAAATGAGTTATATGAACAAATATATAAGAGTGAAATAGATAGGATCCATATAGGACTCGTCACTGGTTTGAAAACTTTACTCTTACAATCAACAGTTTCATTACCATTCCCAGATGAAAACCTCTATCCTTGACACATTTATGCTGAATCAATTATGATTCTCATTAGGGTCTACCTAATCTAGTATTTTATGTGTAATATTTCTTATTGTCTTACATTTTTTATCACTTTATGAATTCTCCATTGACTTGAAAGCAGCCAGAGGCTCATGAACCTGGCAATCTTGGAAGCAATTTGTTTGAAAGTGAGCTTTCTTAAGCTTGCCTGCTTCTAATATTGATGAAATCTCTCCGGATACATGCTCCAGGATAAACGTTTGCAGCAATTCATTGAGAATTTTATGTCAAACTCATGTTCATCATGTAAATGGGTATCAGACACCTCCACCCACATTCACCAACTCAGTACTCTGAGGAAGCATATTTTCTTATAGCAGGAATGATGCAATATAACAGCTTGTAGTTTCAATATGGGAGCACTTTCCAATAAATGACTTTCAACATGGCATTTCAAATAGTGCTGTCATTAAGTGAAGGCTAGACTTTTGTACAGGTGCATGGACCATAAGAATTAAGTCACGAATGGCTGCATCTACAGCCCTAGCTCAGATATTCAATGACAAAGAAGGATGGAAGTAGTCATTCAGTAACATCTGAAGGACCACACAGTTTCCATTCCAGAATTAAGTGGTGAAAAATGGTAATAGTACATTTCTGGATTATATCACTTCAGGCAATGATAATAATAGCAATGATAATAACCTTATGACATCTCTCCTGCACTAAGGGCCTTTGCAGACTGCCAGAAATAGTGCACATTAAATTGAGGCACTGCCCTGGCTCAGTGCTAGGGAATCATGGGAACTGTAATTTATTGTGGCATCAGAGCTCTGTGACAGAAAAGGCTCAATGTCTCAGAAAAAATACAATTCCCATGATTCCCTAGCACTGAGCCAGGGCAGTGCCTCAATTTAATGTGCACTATTTCTGGCAGTCTGCAAAGGCCCTAAATACATGAATATGAAACGGTACTCTAAATTTTCCACATCATTCTGAGTTATACTAAAAGTGCTGTAACTGAAGTTTTTTATAGTGCTTGTGGTCTGTCCTATTTTATTATTAGATCTTAACTAGGTTTTTGAAAGCATATTATTGTTTAATGCTTAATTGCTTTTATTCTATGTGATGTCTCTTGAAGACATTTTAAACTAGAAAGTAGGATATGAATATTTTATGCATATTATTTGTTGCATTTTTTTCATTTAAAGTTATTTTCATATGCTACAAAAGAGTACTTCTCTACCTTTTTTATCATGGTGGGTAAGAAGTTTATGTCCATTCATTATTGGTCAAAATTCACTGACATTCACAAAGTCTGGATGTGCAAGAAACCAAAATTGGCATATTTGCCTGTAAGCCCTCCACTGCAAGGAAGTACTCCATGTGATGATGACCAGTCAGAGGATTAAAGGAAATGAAAAGGGAATTGCTTGCTGAAGAAAAAGGGGTACACAAGATGATCCAAGAGTCCCTTCCTGGGGAACAAATTGCCAAAGTAGTGGAAACTGATCACCAGTGGAAGGTGAGACAGAGGAAATATCGATCCCTGGAGGGTGAGATGAAGAGCTTTGCTATTAAAGGGCAAGAAGTGCTGCAAAGCTTTGGGGTCAATTTAAAAATGTGATTATGAGATCTACATCTCTAGAAATGGTGAGACCAAGAGTCATGAGTAAACTGGCATGGAAAATATTTTTCTTGATCAGAGACTCTAAAGAGACTTTAAAATTCCCCCAGCAACTCAAATAAATGCAAAAAGAAAAAAAGAAAAGCATTTATGAACTTTATGAACTACAAGAAAGCAATTAGTTTACTTTTGAAGAGTGTGGCAGCAGAGCAAAACAAGGCAAGTGAGGAAACATAGCCAGGAATGATAGGAGCAACTTACTTCTGGAAATCAGCGCTGAGGCTCTGAACTGATTTTATTCCATAACAAAGAGCCACACTAGTCCACCTGGTCTTGCAAATGTGGGTCTGGGACATTCATTTGCAAGACCTTGAAAAGAAGAAATATGAGCTGAGTGAGGCCATGATAGATTCATAAGGAGCATTCCATGGTCACTTGTAGCCAAGGCCAGGGCTGCCTACTGTACCGGATACAGAGATGCCAAGGAGGGTGGAAGAGTCTCTGGCTGGCAACCAGCTGGGCAGACACAATTAGACTTGACATATGCTCAGAAAGGAGTCAAGGCAGCAGAGTCAACAGTGGTCAACAGTGGTGGCAATGAGTTAAAGGTCAACAGTGGTGGCAATGAGTTCTATTTTATCCAAGGAGACAAGAGAGATGTGAATCCTGACAATGCCGACAATGCCGACAATGGTCTAGAGAGCAGAAGCTGAGGAAATCTGCACTGAAATATTGGGGAAGAAGAGGATTCATGTCTAAGGGAATCATAAAATCATAGAGTTGGAAGAGACCACAAGGGCCATCCAATCCAACCCCCTACCATACAGGAACTCACAATCAAAGCACCTCCAACAGATGGCCATCCAGCTTCTGTTTAAAGAACTCCAAAGAAGGAAACTCCAACACTCTCAGAGGGAATGTGTTCCACTGTTGAACAGCTCTCACTGTCAGGAAGTTTCTCCTAATGTTTATGTGGAATTTCTTTTCCTGCAGCTTACATCTATTGCTCCAGGTCCTGTTCTCTGGAGCTGCAGAAAACAAGCTTGCTCCATCCTTAATATGACCCCCCTTCAAATACTTAAACAGGGCTATCGTATCATCTCTTAACTGTCTCTTTTCCAGGCTAAAAATACCTAGCTCCCTTAGTCTCTCCTCATAAGGCATGGTTTCCAGACCCTTCACCATTCTGGTCACTATCCTCTGGACATGCTCCAGATTGTCAACATCCTTTTTGAATTGTGGTGCCCAGAACTGAACACAGTATTCCAGGTGAGGCTTGACCAAAGCAGAATACAGTGGCACTATTACTTCCTTTGATTTGGACACTAAACTTCTATTGATGCACTTAGAATTACATTGGCCTTTTTAGCTGCTGCATCACACTGTTGACTCATGTTCAACCTGTAGTCTACTAGGATTCCTAGATGCCTTTTACATATATCATTGCCAAGCCAGGCATCCCCCATCCTGTAACTAAGCATTTCATTTTTTCCTGCCTAAGTGCAGCACCTTACATTTGTCCCTGTTGTAATTTATTTTGTTAGTTTTGGCCCAGCTTTCTAATCTATTAAGGTCATTTTGAATGTAGATCCTCTCCTGGGGTATTAGCTATTCCTCCTAATTGGTGTCTGTGTAATGCAATTTTAGTTTCCAAGGGTGGTAATCTTTTTAAAGGTGAACTAAAATATGCAGGGATGAAAGTTAAACTTGTTAGAGTTCAGCTTTCATCAGGAGAACAATGAAAGTGTGGGGTCAGACTATTATTTTAAATATGCTTTCCTAAAGAATAAAGACTAACTCAAAAATGACAAAATATAGTTTGTGGTTTAAAAATAATAATAATGGCTTTAATAAATATTTACATAGAATATCTAAAACCTAATCTAAGTGGAGATGATATAGCAGGAAGAGGATGTTACTCCATCTTAGAGGAGGCAGTTAGTGACTGCTGACTACAATTACTGACAGTTTAGAATGTTTAGAGAGTCAGTTAAACTGCCACTTGAGATTGACAGTTACAGTGAGAGAGGGGGGAGGGGTGAAGTCCCTGCCTCACTAAGGAGGGAAAGGAGAATATAATGCACTATTCTTCCAACAGTATCATCTACAAATTTGATAAGCAAGTTCTCTATTCGATTGTCCAAGTAATTGATAAAGATGTTGAATAGTACTGAGCTCAGGACAGAACCCTGTGGCACCTCACTGTTCATTTCTCTCCAGGATGAAGAGGAGCCATTGCCAAGCACCCTTTGGATTTGGCCAATCAGCCAATTGCAAATCCACTTAACAGTTAAATTGTCTAGCCCACATTTTGCTAGCTTGTTTGCAAGAATATAATGAGGGACCTTGTCAAAGTTCTGGAGGAATTCCTTGGAGTTAGGGAGACTTCCACTTTACTCTTTGGCCTGCTCAACAGCTCTTTGGCCAGTTACCTGTGCTCAATCCACATTCCTTGGCACAGCCCAGGGGCTCAGGAGTGTCTGCAGTGGGCAACGAGCTGAGTTAGGTGCCAGACACCACTACCAAACTCCAACAAGAGCAGAGGAGACAAGAGCAATGAAGACTCCAGAATCACCCAGTAAAGCAATGGTAATGCAAAACCCAGTGGACAATCCAATGCTAACACTAACCAAAGGAGCAGAAACTGAAAAGACACTTGCTAAGGTGCCAAGGGAAGAGGAGGAGTAATTTCAAACAGTAAGTATTGCTTCTGCATCTGAGCAGATATCTCTTTCCACAATGGTGCAGTGAGTGTCCCAGGAAAGCCCTTCACTCTAGAAGGAGGAGCTAGTTCCAGGGGAGAGAGAACAGTACCAGAAGGAGCAGGAACCAAACCAGAGTCTTCAAACTGGATGGAAGATGGCAAAGTAAGACACCCTTTGTCCTTAAGTGACAAAGTGGTCTTGAAGAAGAAGACTGCAGTCTTCGAGCTACAGAGAAGTGGCCAAGAAGATAATGGCCCATTCTCCTGAACTGTTGAAGTGGCCTAGATTTGTGATAGACAGGGGTTGCATAGACAACAGGGTATAGTTGAAAGGCTTCCCATCACAGAGAGTCCATTCTAGCAAGCTACTGTGGACATCCTAGGGCCTTTCCCCTGAAAGACCACCAGGAAGAACCACTGGAAACTGTTAGCATATGTGATTTTTCATAAAATTTTGGACACATGTGGAGTTCCCTCTATGATCCCGAACTGACCTCTGAGGGAGGGCAGCCATAATCCCCTAGACGGCAGGCCATGTAGGCACTGAGAGACCTGGCCAGAACTACTGGAAAATTCCCCACCAGACAGGTTTGGGAGTTGCCAAAATGGATCCATAATAGTGCTTATTTGTCTTGAGTCTCACACTTGATGGAGCAGTGATCAGATTCGACTGCACCCTTTTCTCTAGCCTCCCTTCCTTAATAGTTTTGAAACCAAATGCATTGTTTAGACTATGCTCACATCTAGGTTAATAGAGCTAAGACTATCAATGCCTTTGTTCTGGCTTCAGCCAAGCCATTTAGTCAATAGCTAGAAGGCAGAAATTTCCTATAAGAACCCTGAGATTTGTAGGCTCCATGTGCTATCCTGAGAGTTCATGCCGACTCCACATTGGTCTGTACTCTGATCGTAGCTGCTGTGGCCACCTTACTCCCCCCCCCCCCATTTAGGCGGCCATGCTTCATCATCATTATCATCAACTTCCACAGTGGAACCCAGAGAAGCCTTTGGAAGTGAGTAACTCCCTCAGTCTGGTCCCTTTTAAGCTATTCCCGCTTTCACCCTCTTTATTCCTAAGAGTGCAGTGGGTGGGTGAGCTATTTGTGTGTGTGGTTTTCCCTTATTAATAATAAATATTTAGACTTTAATTGGAGAAGTCTGCCTCAGTGTCATCCATTGCGGGATATCTTAATCCTCTGGTATACATAATGATACACGGTCCCACGGGGTGTTGTTAGGGCCCCACTCTTGCATATTTTGAGCTAATTATGAATCCCCCTAATTAGATCCTTACTAACAAAACACCTTGAAATCATCTTCCAATACATCAGGGATGCTGAACTGACAAGCAAGGGCAAAGTGTTTACACGTCTGACTTAATAGAATAGTATTAGCAAGACATTTACATTTCTATACCACTTTGCAGTGAACTCAGCACTCTTGTAGGGGGGAAGCAGACGGGTGGCCATGGGCCGCCCCGGGAAGCTGCTCCGCGGGGCCGAGGTATCCCCACACCTGAGCCCCATAGCGCACTTTTGCCACCCCTGGAAGGAGCGCTAAATTGGCACTCCTTGCACAAGTCACCGAAGGTGTGCCGCAAAAGCTTGTGGCACACCTTCGACGACTCTTCCGCTGCAGTGTGTGTGGACGCTGCAGCAGGAGGTCCTCCTCAGAGCATCGGTCGTGCGCAGGGCCGGCTGCTCCGAGGACGACCTGGGGAAGGGGTTGGGGCGCCGATCGTGCGGCTGCCCCTCTCCTTCCCTGCCCCCAAAACGGCCCAATTAGCCATCTGCTTAGCCCCTAAGTGGCTTACAATCTGTAAGCCAATTGCCCCCAACAAGTTGGGTACTTATTTTACCATCCTTGGAAAGGATGGAAGGTTGAGTCAACCTTGGAGCCCTGGCATTGAACTCACAACCTTGTGGCTGCAGCATTTAACTACTGCATCATCAGGGCTCCTTGAATAGTATACTATAATAGTAACCTATTGTACTGTATGTTGTATGTCTGTTAACTCTTTCCTTTCCTTTTTTAAAAAAATAGTTTATTATGGTTTTAATACAACATAAAAAGAAACAGAAAGCATTTTTAAAACAATACATTCATGATCACATATTTTTTTTCTGGACTTGATTTTTGTATACTTTCTTTATAATAAATATTTATTGTTCTAACTAATTCTTCCCTTATTCTTCCATTATTTAATAAATCTTAAATTGTATTTTGTACCATCTTTCTTTACTTAACATCTTTTCTATACAGAAGCACAAATAAATAATTCACACTTGTTCATACTTGTTAATTGTTAATAGCTATTAATTACATATTCTATATACTCTTAATATAATTAATCCTCCTTATTCTTTCTCCATAGTTTTGTCACTCCTCTCCATTTCTCTTCATACTGCTGAATTGTCTTTCCATTAATATACATAGCTAGGCTATCCATCATAGCAAGATCATATACTTTCACTATCCATTCTTCTATAGTTGGTTTTACATCAGTTTTCCAAGATCTTGCATATACTATACAGGTAGTTGTGATCAAGTATAGTAGTATACTTTTATCCTCCTGATTTAATTTATCTTTGATCACATATGTTATGTTTTGTAAGAACAATTCTGATTTTAATTAAATATTCATCAGTAATATTTTTTTATATTTTTATATATGTTTTCCCAGGTTTTTTTTTTTTTTTTTTTTTTTTTTGCTTTTTTAACTTTTTTACATAGCCACAACATATGGTATAGAGTGCCCATTTTATCATTACATTTCCAACAATTGATTTTATTATGGCTAATCTGGCAGGAGTCATGTGCCATCTAAATAAAACTTTAAAGAAGTTCTGTTTTAGGTTGTTACGTTTTGTAAATTTTAGATTATTTTTTCAATAAGCCGCTTTGATCATATTCATGGAAAGGCGGGGTAAAAATAAAATTTATTATTATTATTATTAAATATTGTCCCAACTTGTTAGTGGTATTTCATTTCTGATATTCTGCATCCATTTAATCATATTATTCTTAATTTTCTCCTCACTTAATTCTGTCTCTAATAGATGTTTATAAATTGTCTTTATCAGTTGTTTTTCTCCTTCCTTAATCATTTTATCAAATTTTTTCATTTCATTTTCTATTCCCTGTGTCTCCATATCTTTTTTTGAAGTCTTCTCAAATTTGCCAATATCTGAGCCAATTCATTTCTGGTCTTCCTTGTTGCAGTTCATCTCTTGTTTTGATTTTATATCCTTAGTCTGTCTTTGTCAAGATATCCATGTATCTGATCCAATTTCCTAAAGATAAAGTTTCTTTTCTGTGGAATGCTTACTGCGCGGATATCCATCTTGGGATTTTTGTGTAAAAATATCCTTTATATTTATTCCAATCTGTGAGTAGAGCTTTTCTTATACAATGTGTATTAAATTATTTATTTGTTCTAGCTTTATTGCTTTCTAATTCTAATAATTTTTTGATTTTCTAAAGTTATCCATTCTGTTATCCACATTAGAGTGCATGCATTATAATAAATTTCTAAATTTAGAAGTCCCAGTCCGCCCTTCTCCTTTTGCATTACTGATACTTCTTGGCTTCTTTCCTTGCCATATGAAATTTGGTAGATCTTTCCTCCAGATTTGGGATGGCTTTTTATTTAATAAGATGGGTATTGTCTGAAATATATATAACGTTCTGGGAAATACATTCATTTGAATAGTGGCAATCCTGCCTAATAATGATAACTGTTTTTATCCCATTTTCCAGGTCTTTTTAAATGCTTTTCCAAGTTATAGTGTAGTTGTTTTTATACAATCTCAGTTCTTTTTTGTAATTATTATTCCTAGATATTTGACTTTATCTATTATCTGTATTTTTTTTAAATTCTTCTTTTTGGGAAAGGTTTTTAGTTAATATACCACTTTTACCTCTATTCACTTTGAATCCCACTAATGTGCAAAATTGTTCTAATATTTTGACCAGTCTTGTGACATTTTTTGTTGGGTTCTCCAGAAACACCACTAAATCATCTGCAAATGTGTGGAGCTTATAGTTGTAATTATGTGTCTCTAATCCTTGTATTAGCATATCATTCTTATTTTCTTGTTTAATATTTCCATCACCATAATGAATAGTAATGATGACAGGGGAAAACCCTGGCATGTTCCTTTATTTATAATACAACTTTTTGTTCTTTCTCCATTAATAATTATTTGTGTGCTTTGATTTTTATATGTATTATTGATCCAATTCATAAATCTTCCTCCTATTCCAATTTCCTCCATCACTATTTTCACAAAATCTCAGTTAACATTATCAAACACCTTTTCTAGATCTAAAAAGGTCACCTAATTTTTGTTTTTTGTGTGTTTCATAGACTTCTAGTATGTCTATTACTGTTCTTATGTTGTTTTTTAGATGTCTTCTTGGGAGGAAGCCTGTTTGGTCTTCATGTATCCAGGACAACGTGCTTTTTTTAACCAACAATTATACAAACTACCTACCAACAATTCTCTTAGTTGTTCAGATAATTCCTAGTATTCAATCCAGTGAAATTATCTCTGTCAATACAATATTACATCCTCACAATCCTTTCCTCTATCTTCCATCTCCTTCTATTCTCTACTTTCTTTAGACTCTTTCTCCTCTTTCTCCTCCCATTTTCCCACCTCCTACTTCCTCACTATCTACATATAGACACCCTCTACTACATATTTATACCTTCAACTTGACCATTCCTCCCCTACACTTACACATTTACTTTCTTCTTATCACTCAGGGCCTTTGCAGACTGCTAGAAATAGTGCAAATTGAGTCCACTTTAAGGGTTAGGGTAAGGGAATCATGACAACTGTTTTTTTATTGTAGCACCAGAGTTCTCTGACAGAGAAGGCTCTATGTCTCAGAAAAAAATTCACATGATTCCCTAGCACTAACCCTAACCCTTAAAGTGGACTCAATTTGCACTATTTCTCACAGTCTGCAAAGGTCATCAGTCTTACTTCCTACTTATCTTCACTGGATTATCCACTTTTGTTGGCGACCTCCTTAAAAATATGTTGTTGTTTTTTTTGCTGCCTTTACTAGTTTCGTTTTTATGTTTCCTTTTGCTTTCCTTAACTTTCCTTTGATCCATTTGTGTATATACAATAACTTCCTATTGTTATCCATTCCTAATGTATCCTATCCTATTGTCATGTTCTATTAACTCTCTTATCTTAAATTATATATTTTGCTTTTCCCCCTTATACCATATTCCAAAAACTATCTTACTATTCTATTCTAGTTATATTTTTCCTCTTCCTTTTGCAGATGCTAGAACTGCCAGGGCAAAGATATATTCTTTCTTTCCAATACTATTCACTAAAATTATTTCAAAGATAGTGTCATTTGTTAATAACTAATTGTAGTCAAATTGCCCCACTGCTTTTTAAAATAATTTAGGATTGGAGACCATTCACTAAGCCTCTCTTCCATACATCTATCTCTCAGATAATATGTCAATGAGTCCATCTTTATTGAATCATAAAATTTATATAACCGATTTTTTATACTTGGGACATTTTTCGTTTTCCATTTTTGTAATAATGTTATCCTATACTGGCTGAACGGCTGTTTATTATTATTATTATTATTATTATTATTATTATTATTATTATTATTATTATTATTATTATTATTATTATTATGTTATCCATGCAGTAGTAATTAAATAAAATATAAGCTTACCTACCTCTTTTTCTAAATCTTTATCCCACATATTTAGTAAGTATATCTCTGGGTGAATCTTTATTTTTTTTTTCTTTAGCATCTCGTTTATAGTTTTATTTTCTTTTAACCAATATTTTTTTAACAAATTTACATGTCCACAAGCAGTGGTATAGTGTGCCAGGTTCCTTTCCACATTTCTAGCAGAGATTACTACTCCCTTTGTATATTTCAGCTATCTTTACCAGACTTAGGTACCAGTGGAAATAAATTGTATAAAAGTTTTCTTTAAGATTTTTGAAACCATGTGCTTCAAACCTTTTGTCCAAACATATTCCGATTTTTCCAAACCTATTGAGTATCCAATTATTTTTTTGCCCACTATCATATTTTCTTTTATTGTCTCATCTTCTAGATCCCATTTTAGTAAGAGTTTATAAAATTTTCCTATCAAATTTTTATTTCCCATCCAAATTTTATCAAACTCATCTAAATTTAAATTGATTCCCTGAATTTTTAAATTTGATTTATAACATTCTGTTATTTGTCTGTATTTAAATCAATCCAACATACATCCTTCATCTCTTAATTCTTCCTGTGTTTTCATTTTGTAATTACCTGTCTCATCCTTCTTTAATAGTTTAGCTTATGTTATCCAGTTGTGACTTTGTTTCAGTTCTCTTCTATGTATTGCTTCATGGGGGGAAAACCAGGAGGTGAATTTTGGCATTGCTCTGAATTTATATTTATTCCATATCCTCATTAAAGAGTGTCTAATACAATTGTTGTTGAAATCTGTATTTGCTTTAATTTTCTCATATACCACATAAGCATGCCATTCAAAATTTAGATTTTTTCCTTCTAATTCCAAGAAATCGTCTGTTTCCAATAAGATCCATTCTCTCATCCACGTGAGATAGTTCTTCTTTGAACACTTTGTGATATTTTGCCATCAGTCCATCTGGTCCTGGTGCCTTGTTTTCTTTCAGATTCATTATGATTTTATCTATTTCCACCATAGTAATTGGTGCACTTAATTCTTTTTTTTGTCAGTAAAATGAGATATTTGTTCTTTGGTTATAAATTCTCTCATGTCTACACTTCTTGTGGTGTTTCCTCTGATGTAACAAATTTTATGAAATATTCTACAACCATTTATTTTATCTTGTTTTGTTGCATGTATTCTTTGTCTTTATTTTTAAGCTTTATTATTGCTTTCTGTTGGTTTTCTTTCTTCAGTTTTGGGCCATCCATCTTTTTACCTTGCTAGTATTTTCAAAATAATAATGTCTTACATATTTTGTTTATTTTTTCTTGCATTATGATTTGACTTAACTGATTCTTTAATATCTATATTGATTGATGTATCTTTTTATTTTTTTGACCACTTCCTTCCTGTATTAACTGGTCCCTTATCATGGCTTTCCCTGCATCCCAAATTACATGCACTGGTGTTTCAGTATTTATATTCTCTTAAAAATATAACTTTAGTCCTTGTTTTATTTTAGTTAGTACTTCTTCATCTGATAGAAGAGATTCTTTCAGCCTACATGAATATTTCCCCCCTTTGGCTTGATGTTAATCCTATTGGACTGTGATCAGATAATATCCTGGGAATAATTTCCACTTTTTGTATTTCTTTATTGAATATCTTAGGGAGGAAGCAGACAGCGCAAAGGGTCATTTTGGGGGCAAGGAAGGAGAGGGGCAGCCACACGGTGGGCACCGTAACCCCTTCCTGAAGTCATCATCAGAGCACTGGCCCCTCTGCATGGCTGGTGCTCCGACAATGCCTTCCCGCTGCAGCGTCCGTACACGCTGTGGTGGAAGAGTCACCGAAGGTGTGCTGCCAGCCTTTTGCGGTGCACCTTCGGCGACTTGTGTAAGGAGAGCTATTTTAGTGCTCCTTCCAGGGGTGGCGAAGCTGAGCTGTGGGGCTAAGGTGTGGGGATACCTTGGCCCCACAGTGTAGCTTCCCAGGGTGGCCCAGGGCTGCCTGTCTGCTTCCCCCAGACACAAATGCTAAATCAATTATTAACCATGATTTAAATCTTTCAGAAAAGAAGGTATAATATTTTACTCCTACATGTAGCATCCTCCATGCATCTATCAAGTCTACTTCTTGTATAAGCTTGAATGCTGTCATTGGGAGTTTCCTTTGGTGTTTTCCCCTGATTATCATATAGATCTATCTTCTGGATTTATCACCCCATTCCAGTCTCCTACTATTAGTATTCTCTCGTAATCATATTCTCTTATTTTTTGTTGCAATTTTTTAAAATAAAATGTTGTTTTATTATCTTGTGGTGCATATATATTGATTATTAGTGTTTTTTTCTCCTTGAATTTTTACTTCTACTGCTAAGAAGTGACTTTCCTTATCTTTAAAGATTTCCTTTGCTTTTTCTTTGTTTTTTACAGATTACCACTGCCCTTTTCTTATGTAACTGATTAGATGCTGTGAAAAGTTTACCTACTTTTTGTATCTTTTCTCATGTATCTTTACTTTTAATGTGAGTTTTCTGCATACAAATTACATCTCCTTTTTGTTTGTTCAAATAATGGAATATTTTATTTCTTTTGTATTTGGAATTCAAGCCATTAACATTCCATGATAACATTTTATTTAACATCTCTTGTTGATATTATGTCCTTTATTTTATTTTATCATCTTGAATTAAATCTTTTTCCTTTTTTGTCCTTGTTGTTGTTTGTGTGTATTCTCTTTTGTTTTTTGCTTTCCTCTTCTGTATTTTCTTACCTTCTGCTGTTTCCTCTTCAATTCCTTCTTCTTCTTCACCTTTCTCCAGTTCTACTTCTTCTTTTTGTTCCTGTGTTTCTCTCTCTTCTTCTGATTCTCCAGTCTCACTAGCTTGCCCTTCTAAATCTTCTAAATCTCTTTGTCCTTCTTCCTCTTGATTTTTATCCTTCTGTTTTCTGTCTTCTGATCTTATTTTCATCTTTGATCCATTTCTCGTTGATTCTGGAGCTATCTTTTCCTTTGCTTTTGTAGTTTGTCCTTTTTTTCTCTCCTTCATGTTTCTTTCTAGAATTTCATTAGCTTTCCTTTGCATATCTATTGCATACTTCTTTTTCCCTATTTGAGAAGATAACCCCTTCTTACCCCATTAATATTTTATATTCTTCTATCTATGGTATTGTATCAGGTCTGAGTACTCTTTCCTTTTCCATAATATCTGTGTTAGAATTTTTTTTTTTTGAAGATTTGAACTTCCTGGTCTTCAATGTATAATTTTTTTTTGTAGTTTGTTTCAAGAATCAGGTCACATACCCTTTCTCTAACAAAATGAATTGTTATACATCTAGGAAGGATTTTATTTGTAGCCACCCTTGAATTTTCTCTATATAATTTTTCTATTTCCACATACAGTTGTTCTATAGGGCAAACAATATATTGTGCTAGAGGTGGTATTACTCGTACACTAAATCTTCATTGAACCTTTCTTGTAGATATCTTATTTTTAATGCTTTCCCTTTAAAGCATAGTTCAACAAATGTTTTCCTCTAGTTGTGTTTTCTCTAGAATATTTGTTTTCCTTCCCAACCTTTCTATTTTCTCATAAATTTCTGAACTTTAAATGATTTGCTTTATTTCTCCTGTTATTTTCTATATACTTTCTTTAAAGTCATGTAATTCTTTCGGTATTTCTGCCTCAATTTTTTATTTCTGTTCCTTGATTTCTGCTCTAATTTCTGCATGTATTTCAGCTTTTATATCTGTTCTCAATTTTTTATTTCTTAAAAAAACCACCACTGTTTGGATCAGTATTCTCCACTGTTTCTGTTAATGGTTCTCCTTGGATTGGTCTTTGAGCTTGTGTAGTTACTTGAGCTTTCTTCCCTGTTGCCATTGCTATGAATATATATAAGTCATGTCTACATTTTATTCCAGAGATCTTAAATAATCACTAATCAACAATGAAATTAAATCAGTTAATTAATCAGATGCTAATCATCAATCATCAATGCATACTTATTAATTAATTCATCTAAACAGCATTAGTACATTTGTCTATATACATATGGTCTCTTTGTTCATTAATATAATATAGAAGTTCATATTTATTACTATCTCTATTTTCTCTATCTATCCTTGTAAAGTCTTTTATCAGCCTTTTAGGGTGATTTTATTCACCATCAAATTATATTTTCCATTAATATTACAATCAAAACTGGTTTAAGTTCCAAGAGAGAAATGGGAAAAAAAGAAAAAGAGAAAGTAAATAGGAGATTAATTACCAGCTTATTGTTATTCCCTTATTTTTTTTTAAAAAATATTATTTGATTGGCAGAACTATTTTAAAGCCAGGGCTTCAAGTTGTAAAGTGTGAATGTAACCCCCAAATTGATTCATACTCAAGTAGTAAACAGAATTTAAGCATCTTATCCAATAGTTGTTGTTTTTTTTTGTATGGAAGGGGTCACCCATTTTGTCAGTGCTGTGTGTATATTTCCTATTAAAAAAATACTGAAAAATCAGATCTTTGTGCTAGAGATGCACTGTTTGTGTGGCCCTTTCACATTACACAGTTATAGCACTATGATTCCTCTTTAACTGCCTAAGAATCATCAAGGAATCATGAGATTTATAGTTCTATGAGACAAATAGAGCTCTCTAACCAAGAATTTTAAAAGCTCTTTACTAAACTTCAAATCCCAGGATTACATTGGAACAATGGCAATTAAAGTGGAATCATAACACTATAATTATGTAATGCAAAAGGATCCCCAGTTAGTTAGCTTGTCCTGTTTTGGTGCTGCATACATATACATAAATTTGCCAAGTTTCCCAAAGTGGAAAAAAAGACACATTAGCTTTGTGCAAGAGAAGCATCATTTGACACAAATTATATTTTGCACAAATAGTGAAAAACATGATGGGGAAAAATTGTTGGCAATCTCCACATTTCTCTAGAAGAAAGATCTCTCAATCTTGTCATGGTGAGAGAGCCATAATCTTTCTGGGAGAAAGGCCTCATATCCCTACTGGAAAAAAATCCAAGGAATTTGGGAATGTCATAATATTATGGCACTGTATAACCAGGTTGAGTTTGCAATCTGTAAGGTCGGGATGCCAAGTCAGATTAAGGGTAATGATTCTTCCATTCACTTCATTCTGGACAGATGTTGCACAGAGGGAGTTTGGCTGTATCCTGAATGGTAACAAGGGAGAGTACATTAGGCTGAACACTGTTTGATAGATCAGGAGAAATATTTCTGTGAGACGAACATCACATATACATTGTAGGTTACTTCACAAACCCACCAAAAACAAAGAAGAGGCATTGCATCTACTTAGGCAGAGAGAATCCAAACTACAAAAGGATTAACAAATACCAATTGGAACATGGTAGTAAAATTATAATCAAGATATTACAATTATTTATATCATCACCAACATTCTAACCCACAGGAATCACAGGAAGAGTCAATCAATTTTTTTTATGTGATAATATCACTAAGCCAAAGCAATGCAAGGACAATGTTTTTTTTTTTTTTTGCTTTGACTGTTACTTCACAACCATACTATGAGAAATGACAAAAATCCAGCTGCATTTTGTAGGGGAAATAGGCTTCCTCCTCATCACATGCCCTTTCATGTACATATCTAGTTTTGCTCTGCCTTGCCATTATTAAATGATACACTTCAGATTTTATGACATCATATTTCCAAAAGCAACTTAGGGGGGATGCAGACCGGTGGCCTTCGGTCGTCCCAGGAAGCAGAGGATCAAGGCCAAGGCTGCCGGATGCCTCAGCCCCAATCCTCCCTTTTGCCACCTCAGAAAGGAGCGGCAAAATGCTGGTCCTTTCAGAGCTGGCAAAAAGGGTGCCCTAAGAGCCAGCAAATGGCTTTTTAGTGCCCCTTCTGGCACAGCGTGTCAAAAGGCTGTGCCAGAAGGATGTCCTGATGCCGTGTGCAGTGCATAACAGCACATAGTGTCAGGACGTCTTTGGGGAGGGGTTGAGGCTGCTGGCGTGCAGCTGCCCCTCCACATCCCTGCCTCCAGGATGGCCCAAAGGGCCCGTCTCTAGAGGCCCTTAGTATTTCATTATATTTTCTAGAATCATAATTTCTTATCTACTTCTAGGGGTTTGACATAGTATAAACCTGATCCTTTAAATTTTTTTTTTTTTAACTCAGAGCCATTTCTAGGATAATTCAAAGTTACATTACAAATCCTCAGGCTTTGTGTTAAACCACTGCCAGTCTCCATTAACAATTTTAAGCTATTTAACCAATTTATTTGTAATGGGTCATATGGAATATTTAACCACTGCAGTTCCAAATTAATTCCATCCTAATCTGTTAGATAATATTTCCATTGAGACCTTGCAGGTAATGAGAGAAGGGTTATTTAGATAGAACATTTTGCCTGTTAAAACTCTAAAGGACTATTAGTTTCTCCTCAACATATGGATTATATTGAACAGAGCCAACTCTCGAGCCATCCACACTCACCCTCAGTCAACTGTTATCCAGGTGTGTTAAGTTTTGTGCACTTGTTTATTTCCTACAGTAGGCTTGCCTCAGTCTTACTAGAGGTACACAATAGCCAGTTGCTTCTTAGAGTCATATAGGGAATAAGTTGATCAGGGGCTTTTTCACACTGTACAATTATATCACCTTGATTTATCTGCTGCACTTTATGGATTCCTGGGTTTGTAGTTTCATGAGGCCCTAAAGATCTTTGTCTGACATTGCCAAGTACTCCTCGCTGAAGGGTAAATCCTAGGATTATATAGGATGGAGCCATGAGAATTAAGATGATACCAATATACTATGAGTACATAGTGGATAAAGCCCCATGATATGCTGTATTTGTGAGATAATTATGTCCTTCCTCTTTTTTTTCTGAAAAAAAATATATTATTGGGTAGATTTTGATACTGAAGATGAAAGATTTTCTGGAATTGAATTTTGCACATATTTTATGATTTAGGAGAATACATTCTCATTGTGAATAGCTAAAAATTTCAGTTTAAAAAATAATTATGTAAATTCAATACCAATTTTTTTTGTGGGTTTTTTGGGCTGTGTGGCCATATTCTAGAAGAGTTTCTTTCTGATGTTTTGCCAGTATCTGTGGCTGGCACCTCTGAAGATGCCAGCCACAGATGCTGGAGAAACGTCAGAAAGAAACTCTTCTAGAACATGGCCCCACAGCCTGAAAAACCCACAAAAAACTATCAATACCAAATTACTTGCCTATTCTTACTGAATTTATGATAAACAACCTGAAACTGTGGGTTGCAATTTTAGTTTCCAGAGTGTTAACCCTTTTAAAGGACAACTAAAATATGCAGGTATGAAAGTTAAATTTGTATCAGCAGAGCAGCAAAAAAATGTGGGTCAGACGATTACTTTAAACTGTCTTCCTAAAGAATAAAGACTAACTCAAAAAGACAAGCATGGTTTGTAGTTTACAAAACTAACAATAATAGCTGTAATAAATATTTACATAAGAAATTAAAACCTAATCTAACTGGAGTTTAGAAAGCAGAAAGAGTGATGGTAATGTCCCATAGAGAGGATTGTTACTGACTGGATACTAGAAGTTACTGACTGCTTCCTGGCCATTTAGAATGTTCAGAGAGTCAGGGCCATTGCAGACTGGCCCAAAGGGCCAGCCTGTGTGTGGAGTTGGGGTGGATAAGCTCACTCCGGCCCCCCAACCCCACCCCAATACCATCCTGATGCTGCATGGCTGTATGCACGGTGCAAGGCATCAGGACGCCTTCCTGGCACAGTGTTTAAACAAGTTGTGCTGAAAGGGCAATGAAGAGCTGTGGCGCCAGCTCTTAGGGCAGCCTTTTGTCACCCTTAAAAGGAGTGGCATTTTTCCACTGTTTTCAGGGCAGCAAAAGGGAGAATTGGGGCCACAGCCTGGGGCTGCCATGGCCCTGATCCGCCACTTCCCAAGGTGGCTCTGTGCCACCCCAAATGGCTGGTCTGCATTGGCCCTCAGTTAAAGTGTCTCTTATGATGGACAGAATGAGAGAGTGTGAGATGGAGGCATGAAGTCCTGCTTAACTAAAGAGGAACAGGAGAATGTAAAACATTTTTTTTTCCAACAATCTCATTCTTATTCTCCTGGACCGATGTCAAGAATCTTCAATTCTTCATGTAGCTCTGGAAATGATCTTTTGGAAGAGGTGTAGTGAGGATATTTGCAGTCATCGCCTTGGTGTTTCAGTATTCCAGTTGGAGAAGCCCACACTTGCACATCTCTTGCACTTTGTGAAACATGATGTCGATGTTTTTCTTAAGTGGCTTTTCACTTTTCTTAAGTAGTTTTGATTATCTTGCATCAGAATGGTTGGTTTGGGTACTGTTATCTGAAAGTCCAGAAGTAAATTGTGCAGCTATTTGATTTCATCACATGCTGCTTTTGCTGAAACACACTCAGCACCTGTAGAAGAATCTGTGATTGTACATTGCTTCTTGCTTGTCCAACTTACAGCTCTTCCACCATAGAAGATCAGGTTTCTGGTGTTTGAATTTCTGTCTGGGATCTGCAGACAAGCATATATATGCTGCTGCTTTCTCTGAATCTTCATCAAACTGTTGTTGATGCATTCCTGCTTCTGTGAGTCACTGTCGATTTATTGCTTTAAATAGACCCATTTTAGTCAGGTACATTTGCATTTTCCATGACTACTTTTTATAATTTGTTCCAATTAGAATTTCACTGGAATTAGGATTAGTAGAAGCCATTTTCTATTGTTTGAGTAGAAAAAAAATATATTTTTCTTTCTTGAAGTCAGGATCTTCAGGTGAAGCAGTTTAAAAATAAAATAATCTGGAATCTCTTTTGAGACCTCACTATGGGCCAGTGCAGACTGGCATAAAGGGCTAACCTGAGGTCAGAGTCAGGGTGTGGTAACCACACACCAACCACCCTGACTGTGCCCCCAGGCCAGCATCACACTGCCCAAGCAACCACACATCAGGCTGCAAAAGGGAATGTCTTCAGCACAACATTTACACACACTGTGCCAAAGAAATGGTGAAAAGCCACTGCTGCTGCAGGTAGGGCACCCTTTATGCGGTGCAAAAAGGAGCCACTTTTTGTGGTTTCTTTTTACACCATGGAAAGCCCAATTCAGGGCCACAGCATGTGGTTGCTGCAGACCTGATCAGGCAAGGAAAGGGGCGGCATCTGGGAGCTTACTGGGTTGCCTCTGGGCCCTTAACCCAGAAATATGAGGTGCAATTTTAGTTTCCAGAGTGTTAATCCCTTTAAAGGTAAATTAAAATATGCAGATATGAAAGTTAAACTTGTTACAGTTCATTTTCATCACTAGAGAGCAAAAAATGTGGGTCAGACCATTACTTTAAATCTGTCTTCCTAAAGAATAAATACTATCTCAAAAAGACTAACATGTAGATAAATATGTAGTTAAAAAATAATGGCTTTAATAAATATTTACACAAAAGAACTAAAATCTAATCTAACTGGAGATGATATAGCAGGAAGAGGCTGTTACTCCATCTTAGACTTAGAGGAGGCAGTTACTGACTGTTAACTGCAGTTACTGACAGTTAATAATAATAATAATAATAATAATAATAATAATAATAAAATTTATTTGTATACCGCCCAATGGGTTCCCAATCCGGGCAGTTAACAGCATAAAATATGATACAAAATATATCCCTCCCACCCTTAAAACAGTATTAAACAATTACAGAATAAAATCAATATATCAATTACATTAAAATCAATAATACAATTACAATAACCCCATGCGTGTTTCGGTTTTACACGGTGAGAGAGCCAGGTGCCACATAATGTCTGAGACATAGGGACAGCCTGAGACCGGCTATCTAATCTGGAAAGGCCTGCCGGAAGAGATCCATCTT
>CM034703.1:47106031-47116604 GCA_020142125.1 Phrynosoma platyrhinos
GAAGGAAGGAAGGAAGGAAGGAAGGAAGGAAGGTTGGTTCAAAGCAGGAGACTGATCAGGTGTCCTACAGAGATTTTTAATCCACACATTTAGCTAACAAAAATGTTGTGCTAGTTGCATTTAACATCATGTTGATTTTGGCTTTTGAGTATGTTAATGTGGACTACAGCTGTATTTACAACTGTAGATTATAGCTACTTTCCCAGTATAAACTGTATCTTCAACATACTATTTCAGACTGTGATTGGGGTTCACATGGTGGAATACTTTACAAAAAAAAAACAACTTGTTCCTACATAGAGAAAATGAATATGTCAGGGAAGGCTAAAATCCTCTCCCTTGATATCAGATTTCTTTAGTCTTTGCACAACATTTTGTGTGAAGCAGCAAGAACAGACTTTGGAATGTAATATTTAAAAACAAATTCACTTTAATTGTTAGTGAGCTCCAAAACTAATTTTATTAGCAGTGGGAATCTTTCATTTGTCACATTAACATCTATGTTAATATTTACTTTTAAAAGTAAACATAGGAGTCTATTGCATGCAAACTAAAGCTCCTGTTCCATGCAAATCTTGCCTGTTTGCACACCAGAGTTCCTGTGCCATGGAAAGCCACCCAATGCAGCAAATCAGAACTCAGTCCATGGCAAAATATCTGCAGTATTCAAATAATCTGTGATCACTGATTAGAGCAGCATTTCTCAAGCTTTTTACCCAGGAGGAACCCTTAATATTATTTTCAGGTCTCAGGTACCACTGCATTAACATTATTATATCTACAACTCATGGTACATTAGCATGATCAGTAAGTTGATATAAAGCTAAAGGTTTCCCTTTTGACATGATTGTCAAGTTGTATCTGACTGTAGGGGGCAGTGCTCATCTCCATTACTTAGCCAAGGGAGCCAGTGTTGTCAAAGATGACTTCATGATCATGTGCCCAGCATGACTGTATGGATGTTGTTACCTTCCCACTGAAGTGGTACCTATTTATCTACTAGAACTTTTTACATGCCTTTCAACTGCTAGGTGGACAGAAGTTGGGACTAGAGATGGGAGCTCACTCTGTCATGTGATGCTTGGGTCTCAAACTGCTGACCTGCTGTCCTTGTGATCATCAGAGTCAATGACTTAACTGCTAAGTCATCGTATCCTTCATAAGGGATGTAGTGTTGTTGATATAATAATCCAATCATAATTGTCAGTGCTATTTTGAGTTATGAAGGACATTTTTTTCCCCAGTGGATCTCTTTATTTTGGCCAACTTATTTGTATACATAGTTTTTTGTGGGTTTTTCGGGCTATGTGGTCATGTTCTAGAAGAGTTTCTTTCTGACATTTTGCCAGCCACAGATGCTGGCAAAACTCAGAAACTCTTCTAGAACATGGCAACACAGCCTGAAAAACCCACAAAAAATATGGATGCCGGCCATGAAAGCCTATGACTTCATATTTGTATACACTTTTTTGTATGGTGCCCCTTCCCACCAGAGAAAGAACAAATCATTACAAGTAGTAAAGGAAAGAACAGAAACTAAACAAAAAGGAGACAGGAACAGACTCAGAACCATGGATGCTACAGTTCAATGACTGGTGCAAAAAGATAAAGATAAATACTACAGTGATCAATAAAGGACAAAAAAAAAAAAAAACGGAAAACAAGAGACCTATTCCACAAGATCTGGGAAATTAAAGGGAAATTCATACCAAAATCTGGAATACGACAATAACAACAACTTAATTCAAGACCAGGAAGGAATAAGAATTTTTTTAAAAAACACCACTGGATGCAATACACAGAAGAACTATATGAAAGGAAATAACAAAATGAAGAACACATGGATCAAAGAGTCGTATGAAAATGAACCCCAAATTCTAGAAATAGAGGTGGAAGCTGCAATTAGAGAAATGGGGAAAAAATAAATCACCAGGAATAGATGATATCCCAACTGAACTGCTTCAACCTATCAGTGCTAACTGACATATGTCAATATATATGGGGGAAAAAACTATGGCCAACAGATTGGAAACAATCAATATACATCCCTATCCACAAAAAAGGAGACACAAAAGACTGCAGCAACTATAGAACATAGCACTGATCCTCCATGCAACCAAAATTATGCACAAAATTCTGCAACATAGACTCCAGACATACATGGAGAGAGAAATCTCAGTGGTCCAAGGAAAGGAAGAGGCATTAGGGACCATACTGTATGGTGGCTAATGGAGTGCATCAAGGAATTCCAAAAGAAAATCAGCATGTGCTTTACAGACTATAGCAAAGCCTTTGACCGCATAGATCATGAAAGGCTATGCAATGCCTTTAAAGACATGGGAGTGCCAACATGTTTAATAGTGCTGATGAGAAATCTGTACATAGGATAAGAGGCTGTTGTCAGAATAGAACACAGAGAAACAGAATAGTTCCCAGTCGGCAAAGAGGTCAGGCAAGTCTGTATCCTCTTATTGTATCTGTTCAATATACATGCAGAACATATTATACGAGAATTAGGATTGAACACAAAAGGAGGAGGAGTAAAAATAGGAGGAAGGAATATCAACAATCTAAGATATGCAGATGACAATACTGTTAGCAGAAAACATCACAATAGAGCAACTACTGAGGAAGACCAAGGAAGAAACTGCAAAGACAGGCTTATTGGTAAACAATCAGAAAACAAAACTAATGATCACAGAGAATTAATCTATACAATGACAAAATAGAAATAGTCAGATTTCTCATACCTAGGATCAAACATTTATCAGAGTGAGTAACGATAAGAATACTAAGAATGGTATGTGTACCTATGAAAGAACTAGAAAAGATCCTAAAAAGTAAAGATATACAACTAAGCACAAAAGTTAGAATTGTACAAGCCATTGTATTCCCTATTACCATATAGATGTGAGAGCTGCACACTTAAGAAAGCAGATAGGAAGAAAACACATTTGTTTGAGATGTGGTGCTGGATGTGACTGCTGAAGATACCATGGACAGCCAAAAAATCAAACAAATGGGCCCCAGAACAGATCAGACCATAAATCTCTCTGGAACCCAAGATAACAAAACTGAAGCTGTTGTACTTTGGCCACATCACGAGAAGACATGACTCATTGAAAAAAACAATAATGCTAGGAAAGGTGAAAGGAAGCAGAATGAGCAAAAGGCTGCATGCTGGATGGATGGACTCTATAAAAGAAGTCATGAGTATGAATTTCCCAAAATTGAACAGGTCAGAGGACGACAGGAAATCCTGGAGATATCTCATATTCAGGGTCAACATGGGTTGGGATCAACTCGAGGGCAATAGTATAAGTAGAGGAAACTATCAACAACAGCAATAGTATAAGTAGAGGAAACCTCCGTTGATTTATGGTGTGAGTGTAGCAGTGTGGGTGCATGATTGCCATTCATCAGCCATCCGTCTCTGGATCTGTAACTTGCTGCTGCCTTCCGGCAATCCATGAACCAGACCAGAGACCAAATTCTCTTCAAAAGAAGGGTCTTTATTCTCCAGTTGCAGAATTAACATAACTATTTACATTATAGAACATCCAACATGCAGGCAGAGAACAAAGAAAAACTCCATGCCAAGCCCAGCAAGCCACTCAAGGAAAAACTCCATCCCTAGGGTGTTACCTTCATAGACATTTGCTAAACAGCTCTAAACCCAGCCTTCTTCTGTGATTCATGTGACCCTGGTTCTCATCAAACCTGATGACCTAATCTGTTTACACTCTTTCTTCCATGTTCCCAGACACAGACTGACCTTGACTACTTTGTTTTGTAAAATCCACCTGCAGGCTGAAGCTTTCACAGTTAGAAATTTCTCACATCTGTAAATTTCCACTTTGACTACAAATCCCAATAATTTCAGTTTTTCCTATTTGATTTTTTTATCTTATTCAAGTAGGCCTAAATGTCTTATCACAAGTTTGTGTGATAAGTTTGTGATAAGACAATACAAGATATGGTACATAAAATTAGCTTTTTCTCCCTCTACTTAAAACTAAAAATGAATATTTAGTCAACCTCTCCTTTTTTTAAAAGACATTTATACTTAGCTTGCTTTTCTTGAAATTAAGCTTTTTCTTTTCCTGTCAGAAATTTCAAAAATTCATGAGATAAACATAATACATTTATATTAAGTAATTGGCTTAATAACCAATTAAGTTTTAGTTTTTCTAAAGGCAATTTCAGTAAATTTAATTTAAATAAAGGTTGTAATTAATGATATTTACAAGAAAACCTATTGACAATGCTGAATGATAAAGCTGTTAAAACCATGAGCCAAGATCACACACACAGAAACACACACACAACCTAGGACACAGTTGTTTCCTTATAATAAAAAAATCTCCCATTTTCTTGGTAGAGCTTTTTCATTTCTATAAATCAGTCAGCAGCACATAGGAGAAGCTAGAGAAATCATCAGCCTACTATCCTACTCCTCAGGAATTACAGAACTCACGAATTAACAGCAGCCTCCCCATCTGGCATCGATGGAGGTCTGATCCCCTTTCTATCAAAAAACAGCTGCCTCACATGATCCCCCCACACCCCACATGATCAATCTCTGGTGTGAAGGAGATTTGTGACAGAGGTCCCTCTTACACTGGAGACAACTCTTGAGGGGGGTGGAAACATCAGACTGTTGATTTTCTATCAAAAGAGGAATGGACCTCAATTGATTAAAGTTGATGCTAATCATTAAGTTTAGCAGAGCTTAGTAGAGGAGGGTCTGACTAGGATCCACTACATAGTACTTTTGTTACAGTGCTACATAGTACAGTCTGGTGATGCAAGATGTTGGTGTCTGTGTGTTTCAGTTATAGTCTCTTGCAGAATTCCTAGTGACTTCTCTCAGAACCCTAGATTCCTGTGAAATCCTTGTTGATTTGTGTGATGTAAATGTAGCAGAGATCAGAAAACTGCTTCCTTTCACTAGCCATCCTGGAAATGCAATTGTAAATCCAAAGTAAAGCTTTATTGTTGCATAGTAAAAACAGAAAAGAACTATGTACAATCTATCTTGCAGATGATAAAGACCATAGGATCACAACTTGTTGTTGTTAAGTTGAAAAGCAAGGCAAGTTCTTAACAAAGAAGAAGAAACGAACCCTTGACCCAACCAGAATTCCACCTCCTGAGCAACAACCTACATAAGGATAGGATGATCAGCTGTATCCCAGCCTCTAGACCAGCCCCTAGCTGTGTGTCACTCCCCATGTGTCCTGGTTCTCATGCAAACCAGATGAGCTCATATGTTTACCTTCCAGTATCCTGTTTCCCAGGCTCAACGTCCTTACCTTTGTTGTTCAGTGTGAGATTGTTTTGGCTTTACACCACCTGCAGGCTGTGTCCTCTTTGTTTAATTAGACACTTTTCTCAAAAGAGATTGTTCACACACATCTCTACATTTCCACTTTGACTTCATATCCCATCCATATTCCAACAATCCTGATTAAGAAATCCTGGATTAGAGATAAGATTAGAAGGATAACAAAATGAGGAGTCAAAATTGATTGATCATTTATGCAAAATGATGAGTATATGCAAAAGTGTAGCGGGGGGGGCAAAATGTGGGCAGTGTCCATTCAAATTAGAATCCCCTCCCCAATTTCCCACCATCAGCCTTCAAATTTCTAGCATTGCAGAAAAGGAAATACTGAACATCACTCACATTTAAAAGTCATGCAAAAAGATATTGTAGCATTTTTGAGACTAAGGAGATTATTGCACTACCAATTTCCCAGTGGAATAGATGTGAGTTGTAATCGTAACAAATGGATTTTATCAGACAGCCCTGTGACTGGGCAGTAGGCAGTCTGTATCCAATCCAGGCTTCTCCCACAGCTTTTCAAGAACAGGAAAATCCCATTCTTGAAGAGTTGTGGAAGAAGTCTGGATTGGATATGGGCTCCCTACTGCCTGACCATGGGGCTGTCTGATAAGATCTGTTACAGTTACAACCCACATCTATCCCGGCAGGAATTGGTGGTGTGATAATCTCCTAATTCTGTAAAATAAGAAGTAGCATAAGCTTTTGTAGGCTTGGTCTACTTCTCAAATTCATGGAGTGGAGTCTCAAAGTCCATTTGCATACAGATGTTCCAGACTAACCCAGCTATGTCTCTGAATCATATTTACTATGTTCCCTTTCCCTTGGGAATATTCCCTCCTTCTTTTCTTTGGATGTGTAAACTGTATTTCTAAATTCTGAACAGAACTTTTAAATTACTGCAATGTAGATATTTGTGGACTGAAGGGAAATTTCATATGGGGATGCAGAATTCTTTTTTGCCAGAGTAATATAGGCATACTCCTAAAACATCTCTAAACCCCAAAGGTGGTACCCGTACAACTTCATAGAAACTTCTCTGCTTCTGAACCTTGACTTAATGTGGTTCTAGGTTCTGTGGCAGACTGCTCATGTAAAGATTCATGCGCTTCAAGTTTTTATGGGAATATATGAATAGCAAGAGTATGAGTGCCATGTACAAATTTACAGGCACAATTGTTAGGCCTTTTTTCCATGTTTTATCCTTTTCTTTACATAATGTCATATGTAGATCATTTTTTTTTTTGTGTAGTAGAGATGGAGAAATGGGGTGCCCCAGCCAGCAATCATGTAAGTCCTGATGCTGACTATATTCTGTCAAATTGGTGTTTAGTTGCACATGTTGTCAATGGAAATTAACATTTTCTTCCTGAATTATAAAAATGCTGAATGAATCAGTATTCAGGTCATACACTTATACAAATATAAAACAAATAGACTGACAGGTTGCATGGCTCAATTTGTATTATAATGTAAATATAGCCAAACTTTCATCCTTTTTCTTTATAGCATGTTTCAACAAGTAAATTAAACACCTACTGACAAAGTGAAAATGGCTACAGCTCTGTTTGGAATTCTTCAAACAGGTGAAATTAAGGTACCAGTGCACACATTGTTTTATCTGTCACCAAAATAGGATTGCCATTTTTTGCATACCTATAGTTTTAATACTTTGAGTTTAATGGTGTACTATAGCTCAAAGTCATAATATGAAAATATTGAAAATACATAGTTGTTAAAACAGCAACTTCTAGACTCAATTTCAGGTTTTTTAAAAATACAAAACTTTGGCTACAACACATAATTTTAACAAAAGCCATATATAAAATCTAAAATGGCTATTATAGTTTGGCCAAAAATACAGATTCAGGTCTCTTTCTAATTTCAAGGGGTAAAAAAGATAGTAACATGTGGGAATGCATATGCCAGTGAATAGTTGATACATTATTCTTGGAGAAGAGATGGTTAAGAGGTGATGATAGCCCTGTTTAAGTATTTGAAGGGGTATTGAGGTAGAGGAGATTGGTTAATCTATATATTCCTATGTATGTATGACTTTATATGTAGAAAAAGATGCCAAGTATCAAGCAGCTACATACAGAGGATTCTGGGATGCAGGGGGCCTCTTTAGAAATGTGCAGAGCTGTGCAGAGACAGAACAGCTTGACCCTTCACCAGGCCACATTAGGCGCCTGGATGTATATGCAAAGCCATAATAAATCAAATGATAAGTAAAGGAAGACACAGTGCTGTGCTCAGAGGGGCCCAGATACAGATAAGAAATTCTTGGTATGTGGTTGGCATGATGACATGGTATCTTAAATATATTTTAATATATTCTAAACCTTGGACTCTGATAGCTTAGGATTCTATATGTTTGGAGTTTGAAGTGACCAATAGAATGTAAGCATTGAATGTCTTTGTTTGTGGTAGTATAAAACACCCCATGTGCCTTTCTTCTTGGCCTGATGATCTGAATGCTAATTCCATCAGGACTTGTCAACATGAATAAATCTGTGTTTTTAACCCATTCGAGGTCTCCTGTTTGCTTCAGCTCTACCAAAGAACCCTGGTTGCTGTGAGTTAATTTGCTTACAGTTTGTTTTTCCACTACAGTTGCATATTGATGATGAAGCAAACTTGTTTTCTGCTGCTCCAGAGAATAGGACATGGAACAATGGATGTCAGCTACAGGAAAAGAGATTCCATCTAAACATTAGGAGGAACTTCCTGACAGTAATTTTGACAGTGGGACACCCTCCCTCAGAGAGTGGTTGAGTCTCCTTTTTTTGGAGCTCTTTAAACAAAGGTTGGATGGCCATCTGTTGGGGTGCTTTGATTGTGTGTTCCTTCATGGCAGGAGGGTGGACTGGATGGCCCTTGGGATCTCTTCCAACTCTATTATTCTGTGGTTTTTTTGGACTTTAAGGATTTTACTATTTCACAATTCAGAAGCAATGCATCACTAGGGTTGGTGTCACCCCAGTGCAGTAACTCATGTTGTCACCCCCAGGCAGGCAGTCACCCCAAGGAGACAACATAGGAAGAGAGCAGGAGGGAAGGGGGAACCAGTGGCAGAAGTGGAAGCATTTAGTGAGAGGCACTCACTGTCCAGTCTTCCTCTCCTGACCATCTCACCAGCCTACCCATTCTGGTCAAACTGCCTGATGCACCCCCAGTACCCCCTCCATTAGCCAGGATACCTTTGTTATCCACCCATTATGGCCACTGGAGAGGATGGGGTGCTGTTGCTACCCAATAATATCTTTCAAGTCAGGCAGAGCTGTTTGCTGGGCTGAGAAAGAGAGACTGCAGAATGGACAGCAGTGTAATCCATGGAGATATCCTCATCCACAAAAGCAAAGAGATCCATGTCCACCCCTACCACTGTTGCCTCCCTTTCCTACCTGTCCAGCAGCCTCAGCAGACAGCAGCAACAACATTTTCTAGATGCCTGGCATATCACTAGTGCCAGACAGCAGCAGCAACACCTTTTCTAGATGCCTGGCACATCACTGCTCATCTTGTCCTCATTTTCCTCCCACTGTATTTTCTTCTGGGTCAGGGAGCACAGGCCAGGGCAGTGGGTAGGGATGGTGGGCAAGGCAGTTTGCTGAGGTCACTAATAAGGTTGTGGTGTTACTGCCACATGGCAGCCTCTTCCATGTCTGGAAGGGCTGCTTGCCAGACAGGAAAGGTAGGTGATGGCAGCAGGGAAGGCAACCTCCCCCTCCCAGTCCACACCTACCCAGCCACCCCATCATTGGTTGTAAAAGACCATCTTGCCCACCATTCCTACCCACTGCTCTGTCTTGCTCCCCATGCCGCAGAAGGAAGTTCAAGACAGGGCAGTCAGAGGGAAGAGAGGGCAAGATGGGCAGTAGTGTGCCAGGCATATGAGAAAGATGCTGCTGCTGCTGCCTGGCATCCCCTTCTGGATCTAGTGGCTGAATGGGAAAGGGATGGTGACAGGGAGGGGAGAATTCCATGATCACTACCGATATTTCCTCCAGCACTTCTCTTTCCTGGGCCAATAAGACCCTGAAGAGGCTGCCAAGCAGCAGCGTCCCACGCCTACCAGAAGTCACAGCCGGTGGTGGGCAGAAGTGTCATTCCTTTATCCATCCATCCATCCATTCATCCATTCCTGTGCTATCTTGCCCTACTTTCTCAAAATGTTGAGCAAAATGTAGCAGTTATGGCCAGAGGCAGACCTACTACTGTACAGTTGTTCTTCAGAAAGTTATACAGTTCTGAGTAAAACTTTGTGAGTCTTAAAAAAGCACAATTTTTAAACATTGTGGTGAGTTTCCCATCCTTGGCAAGAAAAAAAAATCCCAAATGTTTTGACATTACAAGAAGAAATGCCAATTATTATTTTTGTTTTTATTTTATTGATTTAAAATACATATAAACAACAAAAACATAAACATCACTAACCATATCTTAAATAATAAAAAATAACAGAAAAAAACTAACACTACAAAAAAAGCAGTTGATTTCTTTAACACTCTAATCGTTATCTAAATGTTATCTTCTACGTAATCCTTCATATAGTTCTTTGTCAGTAAGTACCTATTCTATAAAACCGTAATTTTAGTGCATTTCTATAACAATTATAGCTTTGATTTTCAGCTCTTGCTGTCAAATTATTAATCAAAGATTAATTTTATATTTCCTTCTCTTTCTCCCATCATTCTGTTTCAAATCATCTGTTATCTTAAGTTGTTTCTTGGTTACTTTTCCGTTTTAATTCCATCTTGCTTTTTATAAATTCTTCAGTTGGAACTCACTCATCGTCCAGTCTTTTTATATCCTTATGATTTAGTATGCCGTTAATCTATCCATTTCTTTCATTTCTATTAGTTTCATACACCAGTCATCCACTGTTGGCATTTTTCTTTTTTCCATTTCTGAGCTATTACTAACCTCTCAGCAGTAATCATATAGTGAGAAGAATCCTCCAATGCTTCTTCTCTGTAACTGGTCCTACTTTATTTGTCATGTTCAACAAGTATCTGTATTTTCCAGTGTATGAGATGACTGGGCATATAAGACGGCCCCCCAACTTTTCCAGTTAAAATATAGAGTTTGAGGATATACTCACCGTATAAGACTACCCCCTTCCAATGCTCAATAAATAAAAATTTTAAAAAATCAGATTTGATTTCAATATGCTAATTTTAATTAAAATGCTTATGACATGCAGGTACTTAGCAGGAAAAC
>CM034703.1:47116704-47127858 GCA_020142125.1 Phrynosoma platyrhinos
CCCCACCCTGTCCTCCTACTCCTCCTTCTTATACTGGCATATAAGATGACCCCTGACTTCAACCCCAGATTTTCCTGGGTTGAAAGTCGTCTTATATGCCAGAAAATACGGTAGTTCTGGACTCGTCTCAAATTTGATTTCCAACATGTTTTTATAGATATATGAATTCTTTTCCAGTAATTTTTCATTATGGAGCAAGAAACTGCAATTATTATTATTATTATTATTATTATTATTATTATTATTATGTTTATGTTTATTTATACACCACCTTCCTCCCAACACAGGGACTCAAGGCAAACAACTAATGTAAAAGGGTCCAAGTTAAAACAGTGGAAAACATTAAAAATACAAAATTAAAAATAATTAAGCAATTCAAATAATTAAAAACTTTACATTATTAAAAGTTTAAAGTTTAAAACTCTTTAAGATAAAATCAGCATCCATGTCATGCAAAGGCCTGGTGGCATAAAAATATCATTACCTGCCACTGTAAGGACAGCAGGGATGGAGCCATCCTGGCCTCTGTAGGGAGGGAGTTTCAGAGCTTGGGAGCAGCCACTGAGAAGGCCCTTTCTCTTGTTCCCACTAAACACACCTAAGAAGGTAGTGGGACAGAGAGAAGGGTCTCTCACAATGACCTCAGTACTCTGGAGGGCTCATACAAAGAGATAAAGTCCTTCAAATAGCCTGGACCCAAGCCGTTACATTGTCCTCAACATCTATCATGAAGTTGATCCTTCTCTATTAGACATTGTAGAACTCTGAAAAAACTTAGCACTAAGCCTTCATGATCTTACTAAAACATTGTACATGCATGCTCTTGGACTCTCCAATGGTACATATATAGCTGTGTGTGAAAATTCATTGTCCCCTTTGACACAGGTGCTGACACTAATAATAACTTTTTTTTTATCCTGCCCCTCTGCAATGCAATCGAGGTGGCTTACAATATTAAAACCAAGACAAATGCATACAAAACCCTAGAACCCTCCCATCCCTAGAACCCTCTCATATATTAAACAGAGAACAATTTAAAAACAGACTAAAATAAACCACAAACATCATAAAAACAATCACAATAACAGCAGCACAAAAAAGGAAGAGAAGATGAACTTTGGGTCTTTGCAGACTGCCAGGAATAGTACATATTAAATTGAGACACTGCCCTGGCTCAGTGCTAGGGAATCATGGGAACTGTAATTTATTGTGGCACCAGAGCTCTCTGACAGAGAAGGCTCAATGTCTCATAAAAAAATACAATTCCCATGACTCCATAGTACTGAGCCAGGGCATTGCCTCAAATTAATGTGCACTATTTCTGGAAGTCTGCAAAGGCCCTAAGTCTAGGGGCTGGGAGAACTATTCAGGAAGGCCTGCCAGAAATGATCCGTCGTAACAGCCTTTCCACAGTACAAGAGCGGTAGCAGAGAAGGCCCTCTGGGTGGTTGCAGACAGCTTTGTTTTAATAGGCTGTGGCAAATTCCTCCCAGGAGACCTGAGTGTATGGAGTGGATTATATGGAAGGAGGCTATCCCAGAGGTAGGTTGAACCCAAGCCATTTAGGGCTTTAAAGGTCATAGCCAACACCCTGTACTGTGCCCAGAAACTAATAGGCAGCCAGTGAAGTCATCCCGAGACCATCCTAACTGCCACATTTTGTACCAATTGACGTTTCTGGGTTAGACACAAGGGTAGCCCCATGTAGAGTGCATTACAGAAGTCAAGATGTGAGGTTACCAGTGCATGTACCACAGTTTCAAGATCCCTAGTTTCCAGAAAAGGGAGTGATGGATCTAGGAGCACCCCTAAACTGTGAACACAATCCTTGGAGGAGAGTGTAACCCCGTCCAGGACTAGAAGTTGTATTCCTATATCTGGTTTTGGGACCGCAACTCTAAGTACCTCTATTTTGTCTGGATTCAGTCTCAATCTGTTTTGCCTCATCCAGTCCATTACTGCCTTAAGACAGTCATTGAGAGGAGAGATGCCATCTGAAGTCATTGCTGAGGACCAAGATACAAAGAAGTATATCTGGGTGTCATCAGCATACTGATAACACCACGGCCCATGTTTCCAGATGATCTCTCCCAGCAGCTTCATATATATATTGAATAGCATCAGGGACAGAATGATGCCACAATTAAGATCTTTTTTTGTAGAGCAACTGTCCCCAAGCCTCACCCTCTGAGATCTGCCCAAGAGGAAGGAACGGAACCACTGCAGTGCAGCACCTCCAATTCCTAACCCTCTCAGGTGATCCAAAAGGATGGTATGATCTATTGTGTAAAAAGCCACTGAGAGAGCCAGAAGCACCAACAGGGTCACACTACCCCTGTCGATGCCCAGGTGAAGGTCATCAGCCAGGGTAACCATGGCAGTCTCAACTCCATATCCTGTCCTAAAGCCAGTTTGAAATGTATCTAGATAATCGGTTTCATCCAAGACAGCTTGGAGTTGAAGAGCAACTGCCCTCTCGACCACTTTTCTTAGGAAAGGTAATAAAGAGACTGCTGTAGTTGTTCATATCCAGGTGGTCCAGGGAAAAAATTTTCAGAAGCAGCCTAACCACCACTTCCTTAGGACAAGATGGAACAAATCCTTCCCTAAGGGATGGGTTGATAATGTCCCTGAGGAACATTCTCAATGCATCTCCCCCCTGGATGGCCAGCCATGATGGGCAAGGTTCGAGAGGGCAGGTTGATTTCCTCACTCTACCAAGGAGCTTGTCCACATCATCAATACTCACAGTTGAAGCTGATGCAGTATAATTTCATCAACGGAGTTGCTGGATACCTCATCAATTGATTCTGTCACAATACTGGCATTTACTCAGCTCTTATTTGAGAGATTCTGTCTGAAAAGAAGTTGTTAAATGCATCACAGCAGGCCATTGTCAGGTTAAGTAAAGGATTCTGCACAGGTAAAACCTGTGTCAGTTCCCCTATCACCCTAAACAGCTCTGCTGGATGGGACTCTGAAAACGCAATACGTGCAGAGGAGAAATATTTCTGCGCTGCATGTATTGCCTCTCTATAGGAATAAAGGAAATTCCTATGACGAGTCTTGTCAGATAAGAGTTGAGTTTTCTGCCAGGTGTGCTCTAGTCATTGTCCAACCCACTTCATCTTCCTAAGCTCCTCCATATACCACAGCTTGCGGTTGCAAGCAGGTTGGAAAGGATGCTTGGAAGGGATTGTGTCAATAGCCTTGGTAAGATCAGTGTTCCAGGTATTGACCAAAGTTTCAACAGAATCACTGGCGTTACCAACCATTAAACCCCAAAGCTTTTTGGAATCTAATTGGTTCCATTAGCTTTTGAGGGTGGGCCATTCTAATCGGTCTACCACCCCCAGTAGGGTGGACAGTGGTTCTTAGTTCAGTCTTGACAAGGAAATGATCCATCCACGACAATGGATCTCCACCCACGGATATTCCTTTTCTGTACCAAAGACCACATTGAGGATAAGATCCACACAATGAGTGGGCCCGATGACCAATTGGGATAGGCCTATGTTTGTCATGGATTCCATGAACTCCTGAGCCGCATCTGTTAGATTTGTCAAATTGGTCTCAAGTGGAATGTTGAAGTCGCCCAAAACTCAGAGTCTGGGCAACTCCAACAGCAACTCTGAGACCAGATGTGTCAGCTTGATTAGGGAGTCTGTTAGACAATGGGGTGGCTGGTATACTAATAGAATCCCCAAACTATCTGTGGTCCTCAGGCTCAGGTGTATACACTCGAAGTGGACTGTGTTCTGGACAAGTATCCTGGTCAAGGTCAGCTTGTTCTTATGAACTAAAGCCACTCCACCTTCCTTCCCACTTCCCATGACCTGCTCACTAACTGTATACCCAGCTGAGAGGGCCTGCACCCCAGTCACAGCACTGGCCTCTCCCAGCCAGGTTTCTGTGAAGCAAGCCAGGTCAGCCGCCTCATCTAAAAGGAGATTGTGAATAATATGAATCTTGTTTTTGACTGACCTGGCATTGCAGAGGAGCAGAGTAAGGGTCTGTGGAATGATTGGTATGCTCTCCAATCCCTTCTGGGAAACAGAGTGAACTGAAGGCAGGATAACCTTCAAACATCGATCCTGCCTTCTTTTGTAACATCTCTTTACCCTGTTCCCACCATTCCTTCCTTTACCCAACACAATCTCAATTCCCACTCCCAGATCATTCCTGGCCCCTATGACAGAAGAAGATATTACAGCAGCTGAATAGCTTTCTGCCTGATGTTCTCCCAACAATGCTGCTCTCAGTAGATCCAGAGATAGACACTATAAACACAATATGTCGAGAAAAGCAACCGCAGCAATCTTGAGTTGTAAAAATAACATTTGAAGGAATTTAATTTAGTCTGTTTGTAAATTTGCAGAGAAATCTTGACAGATTAGATTTTATTAACAGTTCAAATCACTATCCGATAATTACATGATCTGTATTCATTTTCTAGTCACTGTTATTTAGTTTACACAGCTACTTTGTATGTGGGAAAGGTTGTATTTTAAATTGATTGTCTTTTGAGGTGAGGATCTTGATGACATATATTCTAAATAAAATGCATTAATTGGCTGTTATTTTTGACATGACATATGAAAACTTTTTTCCCCATATAATTTTTTTATAGTGACCAATGTCCCAACCTTTCTTTCCTCTCCCAATTTTTGTTTCTGCTTTCCCTCCTCTATGAAATATATCTCACTACACTCCTTAGCCCATGGGTCCTTTCATCCTCATTATGTCTTCCCTGTTGACCTACAGACTGGTAATTGTCTGAGGTCCAAAGAACACTGCAGAAATAATCCAATTTGAGACTGCTTTAACTGCCCTGGCTCAATGCTAGGGAATTCTGGGAACTGTAGTTTTGTGAGACATTTAGCCTTCTCTGGTATCACAATGAGCTACAATTTCCAAGATTTCCTAGCCCTGAACCAGGGCAGTTAATGTGGTCTCAAACTGGATTATTTCTGCAGTGTGGTTTGAGTTGGATATCTATGTACAAATATTACCCATTGTATCAGTACCATTTAGAGTGGCTACATGTTCTATGTTTTAGAGGACATTTGCATAGTTAAACAGATCCTCTGTTGAAAGGTCTCTTGTGCCTCAATTTCTTGTATTAAGATAAAGATTCATAATAGAGAGCAGAAGACTTGAAATCCCCTATCACTAGTTAGCAGCATCTTGAGCAGCATCTTGCTCAGGCACACACACTCCCTTCTCCACTGTGGTGAGATGTGTTTTGTTTCTGTTTAAATTGGTGTGGGAATTGTGTGGGAATTCTCTGCTTTCCCCATACCGATGGGTGTCATGAAAAAAAAAATCCATCTATTTTTCTTTCTCCACTGTTGGAAGGCGCAATAAATTTATTTCCCCCCCCCCCCCATGATGGAAAGCTGCATAGCTATCACTGAAAACTGTGCAGCTGTCACTGAAAATTGCACAGCTTTTCCAGCTGACATGTTTTCCTACAACTTCCTCCCTTCTTCCTGGCCTAGCCTCAGAGTTGCACAGAAATTGTCACCTGTTAAAAGGGGCTACAGTTGTCAAGGTGAGGGGGGTGAGGGGAGCTTCGGCAAAGAGGAAAGTTCACAGGCGACAAATGGAGGGGGACAAAATGGGATGTGTGCCCACGGGGAGTCCTGGAATGGATTGCCCTTGAAACAGAGGGGTGACTGTAATTGTTTTTAAATGTGCATATGCACAAATAAATTAGCATATGCACATTTTATGGCAGTTTGTGTTGTATTTTGTCTTCAGTTTTTCCATGATTGATGAGTTACTAAACTTGTACCCTTTTCTTTTATTCCATCTCTATTGTGTACAGCTGAAGGGTTTTGTCTTGCTCAAATTCAATTGCTCCATTAATGTTGGCAATCTGCAATCTGAAATTTCACTAAGATTTTTGCACAACAAGGCTTCAGTTTTCATAACATCTTAATCATGATTCTAATTTAAAACTTATGTCCTGGTTTTCTGTCAGGAATGTTCTTGTATTCCTTCCCCCAGACTTTCCCCATTCCTGGCATTAATGCCATTGAGATAGTATGCAGTTCTTTTTTTCCTTATCATGAAATGTTAATCATGAAATACTACCATAAATCAATTAGCAATTTTAGAAAAAAAATTGTTATGTTGAGGGATGAATTGAGTCTTCTAAGTAGGTAGTGAAACATTATCTTTAATAGCTTGTGTGTGTGTGTGTGTGTACACCAAGTTGCACAGTTGATAATTCAATGTTAGTAATCATACTGACTGTATTTTCCTGCATGACAGGGAGTTGAACTGGATGGCTTGGTTTTTCCCCAACTATATGATTCTATGAATATTGACCCTGACATGCTGGTGGCTGAATCCAATGGGGGAAAATTATGGCAGTCCTATACATAGTCTGAAATATAAAGGAACCTGTCCAGTCTCATTGTGTTTGACTGTATTCTATATATTTAACCTAAACTCCTGAACTAATCTAATTTAGCAACTTGCCTGTGGAATATTTTCATGTCTGTTGTTATTGTTATGCACTGACAAGTAAGCTCTAATTTATGACAAAACTATGAATGAAAGACTTCCATGAGACCCTGTTATTAACAGCTCTCCCAACTCAGAGCTATGGCTGCATTGATTGAGGCAATGCACAATGTTATGTACTTGTTAAAAAGTAGTGCTAATAAACACTGCTCCATTGCAGTGCTTTTAACTGAGAAATGTAAACCTTCTCTTCTTCCTTTCTCACATGCAACAATGCACCTTCAAGGATTTTCTCATCACTTCATGCAAATGTGAAAGATTCTATGCATTTTTTGAAAATTATTCATTATTTGGGGAAGGAAAATTTATATATGCAAAAATGCATGTGATTTTTATGTGCAGAAAAGGAGGAAAAGGACATTAGGAGATTTATTATTATTATTATTATTATTATTATTATTATTATTGGGGACATTAAAATTTCTTCTGGTTTAATTAACTGTTGTGGGTGTGTCCCCACCTGATGGTTACATACATAATCTTTTAACTGTATGTCTTTTCTTATTGTTGTATATTGCCCCCAATTATTAAAAAAATCTAAAAACCAGTTTTTAATGTATCCATAGATACACAAGGTCATAGAACAATCCTATGAGTATGTCTGGCCAGTATTTGTAATACATACAACATTTAATGGAAATATTGTTCCTCATGCCCAGAACTGCTTTTTTAAAAATACATTTATGTTGATGCCATTTCACAGTTTTAATATTTGTGTAACAAAATGTACAGTACTATGAACATGAGGCTTGCTAATTGCTTTCAGTCAGAAGCTGTAGCTCCAAGATTTCCTCACACACACAATTAATTTAATGAATCTGAATAAATGCAGTTTACTATATTACAGTGGCAAACATTTGAAGAAAACTGATAGATTAAAAAAGGGAGAGCATTGTAGCATAGCTTTATGTAACCTTTAATTTGTCTTCCCCATCCCCCTGCCATTCCTAAGGAATTTTAGTTATTAAAAATTATTCTACCCTTTTAAGGAGTTCATATATATACAGCCAAAAGCAAGAATTATGATGTCTGAATCAGGTCTGAACTTATTTATTTTTTTCAGAGTTCCATTCTTTGGGAAATATTAGTGCCTTGTCTCCAAAAAGTGAGAAAGATTGTACTTTTGGAAACTAACATTTGATTAGGTGTTGGGAGGGGTTTTATGGGAAAACAGAAGAACACAAAATCATTTTTCTAAACCAATCTGAGATTTAGAAAAAAATAATTTTACCCCATTTACTTGCCAGCTCTCCCAAACCCCATGTACCTCCTCTGCAAAGCTGAGCAGGATTATCAGCATACAGGGGAAGGAAAGAGATTTATTCTTTCCCCTTAGGGTAAGGAATCAATCTCTTTCCTTCCCCTGTATGCTGATGGGGTGTAATGAAAATGCAGAAGTCACGGGAAATGGAATATATGGCTTGGTTCAGATTATCTGAAGAACCATGGGCCTTTGCAGACTGCCAGAAATAGTGCACATTAAATTGAGGCACTGCCCTGGCTCAGTGCTAGGGAATCATGGGAATTGCATTTTTTTTCTGAGAAATTGAGCCTTCTATGTCAGAGATCTCTGGTGCCACAATAAATTACAGTTCCCATGATTCCCTAGCACTGAGCCAGGGGAGTGATTCAATTTAATGTGCACTATTTCTGGCAGTCTGCAAAGGCCCCATATCTTCCTTTATGAGCCCTTTGGAGATTTAAGATCATCTGGAAGGCCCTCCTTTCTGTCCTACCACCTTCTCAGGCTTGTTTGGTGGAAACAAGGGAGAGGGTCTTCTCAGTGGCTGCTCCCAGACTCAGGAATTCCCTCCCTCAAGAGGTCAGGCTGGCCCCATCTTTGCTGTCCTTCCAGTGGTAAATTAAAACTTTTTTGTGCAACCAGGCCTTTACAGTCAGTTGAGGTTGAACTATTAATGCTCTGTCATGCTGGATTTGAAGGTTTTTAAGGGTCTGTATATAATTATATTTTTATATTTTTAATCTGTTGTAGTATTGTTTATTGTTTATCTTTTAAATTGCATTTCATTATTTTAATGAGTAATGTATTTTAAATACTATACTGGTTTAATTCCATTTTAACACCCCCTTTTGTATCATTTTAATTGTAGTGTATTTTTAATTTGTAAGATGCTTTGTGTCCCAATTTGGGAAGGGGTATGTGGGATGATGATGTATGATCATCAGCACCATACATGCAATTCTCATGAAAATTGTGTTAGAACCTGGTCCACTACTAATCAATGAGGCACAGAGGAATCCTATGCTCAAAATTGCTCTTGTCTCCTAGTATTACACCACTGCTGCTCTTGGTACCAGTTTCCAAGTGAAATGGAAAATGGGATGTGTTTTTAAGGCTCAAGAACTGGTAATATAGGGTTCTGGGAAGGATGTACTGGAGGTTGGAGGGAAGCTGTCAACCATCTTGTGTGCAATATTTTTCTTGTATTGATGATGGTTGGAATCCTCTATCACAGTGTAAATTACATAACCTTATTAACACTTTGCTGCAAAGCAGAGGCACTTAGGGCGGTTGCAGACTGCCAGAAATAGTGCAAATTGAGTCCACTTTTAGGGTTAGGGTTAGGGTTAAGGTTAGGGTTAGGGAATCATGGGAACTGTATTTTATTGTAGCACTAGAGCTTTCTGACAGAGGAGGCTCAATGTCTCAGAAAAAAACAAAAACAGTTCCCATGATTCCCTACCACTAACCCTAACCCTAAAAGTGGACTCAATTTGCACTATTTCTGGCAGTCTGCAACCCCCCTTAGAAATCCTGAATTGCAAAGATTCATAAGAGGACACGAGCAAGAGTATCTCAGTGTATCTCAAAGAGCCTTCTTGGTGGCTGCTCCTGCCTTCTGGAATGCCCTTCCACAAGAAGTAAGGCTGGCCCAATCCTTGCTTGTCTTTCGCCAGCAGGCAAAAACAGCTCTTTTCAGGCAGGCTTTTAATGCATAATGTAAAATTATGGGATGGATTTTATATCGATACTGTGGTTTTAATGTTTGTATTTTATATTTTTTTAGCTGATGTTTTAAATTGTTTTACTGTAATATTGATTTTAGAACTTTATTTGTGAGATGCCTTGGGTCCCTTTGAGGAGAAAGGCAGGATAGAAAATAAATAAATAAATAAATAAATAAATAAATAAATAAATAAAAATGTGTGCTGGCACTCCCTAGCTGGTCCTGATGCACAACAGGACTGATGCACAATGGGACTGATGCACATCATTCCTGTTCTGCATTTATCCCAATTCATATTGGTCATTTTGATGGCTCCACTACATAATAAGGTAACAAGAGTCCTTCACTGGATACAGAGAATACAGCACAACTCATTTCTGATTCTTGCAAATCTACTTATGAAGATGTAAGTCCCTAACAGAATTCTGGACATCATCTATAATTTGAGAGTTTAAAAAAAACATGGCTGTCTTTTGAGATCAGTTATTACAGTTTTCAAAGGTCTTGTCCATTGCCTGAGAAAAGGTTGCTGGTGAACAAATTGGTTGGGATTATCTAAGAACAATGTAATGATCATTCTTCTCACTCATAGTTGGGTTCATTAGCTCTCAGTGACATCAACACATAATCATATCTGATAAAGAAGGTAGCATTATACTGTAACCACATTAATTACACAGAACCTGATTAGGGAGGATCATTCTATGAAGCCCTAGACAGGTGCTGCTACCTCAGTATGCAGAGAGAGGAAACAGTAGCAGCAAAATCAGTCAAAATAGATTGTCTTTCAAAATAAAAAGTAATTGTTGGGTTCTCAGTTAAAAATAATATAATCTCATTGTAACAGATGTTCAGTGGAGCCCCATTCTGAACATGTGAGTCTGAACATGGTATCCCAGAGCTGTCTTAAATCAACTTCTACAGTGTAGCATTTTTCTGTTGTTCCATGAGAATTCACTCAATAAAAAAAGATCCAAAATTAATTCACTTAGCTGCTTTAAAATCAGAGACACCCACATCCTTTTTGAATGCATAACAAAACATACTAATTTCAGATTTTGAAAATTCATTGATAGCTATGTTGGCTGTCTTGGAATGAAAGTATGAAAGACACAAATGTTTTATTTGTATTGATCTCACCTATAAGTAGGTTGTGGCCAGCTCTTTCAAAGTCCTTACATTATTGCAAATGACACCTGAGAACTCAATCACCCTAATTTTTCATGGTAGAAGACACCTGCTTCTCTCATATACAGCAAACAGCTCTTCCTGTTCCACCTCCCTTGTTAGGAAGGTGTGCTGAGAGACCCATCCCATACTGATGTGACAAGTGTACACCAGAGTATACAGCCCAGAGATTGTATAACATGTGTTTCTATTATTTTATTTGTTTATTGCTAGTTGAGGGTAGTTATGTAATTCTTCACTAATTTTATTCTTAAATAAAGCAACATGTAGTTTTAGCAATTTTCTTCGCAATGTGGGAACATCTTTGAAAACTGCAGTTTTCAAAGACTAATTCCTTATCAGAACTTATTCTGCATGAAATCTGCAATGATTTGCAACAGAAAAGAATGAGAAATAGAAAAAGGATACAAAGATCAAAAAGGAGAAGGAGAATGTGTGGTTATGAAGAAAGCCTACAAAATAT
>CM034703.1:47127958-47138862 GCA_020142125.1 Phrynosoma platyrhinos
GTTGTTGTATGCCTTTGAGTCATTTCTGACTTACAGCAAACCTAAGGCACATAGTGTTTGCTTGGCAAGGTTTCTTCAGAGGGGAGATTTCCATTGCCAACTCCTGAGTCTGAGAGAGTGTGACTTGCCCAAGGTCACCCAGGGGGATTCCATGACTGAGTCAGGATTCAAACCCTGGTTTCTAGAGTCATACTCTGATACTCAGACAGGGTGACCAAATGTCTTCAATTCAAAGGAGGACAAGTCACTACAAAAATGTAGGACATACAAGAAAAAAAGGTAGAGAAAGCTAAAAACACTAATATAAATGTAAATCCATGCTTCTTAGCCATGCTCAAAATGGAGGACGTTTTAATGATCAAAATGGTGACTTTTAACCTTATCATGGGGTTTTCTTGGCATGTTTCTTCAAATGGGAGTAGTGGGAGCTTTAGTTTGTTGTGTTTATAAGTGACAGTTTTTCTGCTAAGTACCTGCATGTCATCAGTATTTGAATTAAATTTACCATATTGAAATCAAATCTGATTTTTATTTGGTGTGTGTTGGAAGAGTGGGATCGTCTTATACAGCGAGTATATCCCAAACTTTATATTTTAATTGGAAAAGTGGGGGGTCGTCTTATACGCCCAGTCGTCTTATACGCCGGAAAATACGGTAATTCATTTTGAGGGATTCCTGTTCAAGTTCTTGGCCATGAATCTGTGGGGTCCCTCAGGGTTTAGTTCTGTTTCCCATGTGATATAACATCATGTTATGTAACATAAGAGAGTTGTCCAGAGGTTTAGTTCCAGTTCCACCAGTATGCTAGTGATATCCCACTCTATTTCTTCTTCCCATCAAACTCCAGGGATGCTGTTTTGGTTCTAAATCATCATTGGGCACCAATACTAGACTGGATAAGAATGGACAAATTTAATCCCAATGTTGACAAGACAGAGGTCCTGCTGGTCATTTGAAAAGCGGATCAGGGAATAAGGATTTAGCTTGTGGTGGATGAGGTTATACCACCCTTGAAGGCACAGATTCCCATGTTCAGTATACTCCAGGGCTCAGTTATAAAGATTCTGGCATCTTAGATTCTCCTTATCAAGGTTTTCAGATACATAAGAAACCATTTTTGACCATTTTTTAAAAAAACATTCTTTCCATCCCACATTTTTACACACTTCTTTAAAGCACATAGAACTCCTAGAATAGGAACCCTTGTATAGGAAACTAGTGTAGTTAAATCTACAGGTCTATCTCACCTCATAAGTGTTTTCTTATGATTTCAAGATTTTGTGTTCACAGATTGAATGATGAAGCTCATCATAACATCAGCTAACTTGTGCCAGATAGGATTTAAGTATCATACTGGCAGTAATCTAATTACACTGGTACTGTTTTAATCCAGCCAACAGATGTCATTTTATGTCAGCAGGAGATGTTTGCACATCCTGTGGCCTATTTACTCTTTACAACATTCATGTTGCCACTGGGCAAGACCTTCACAAACATTCACTAAACTTTCATTATAAGGCCAATGAAACCCAGCTTTCTCTTCTGCTCAAGCCTGAAACCGATTCAACTGGCATCTTTTGCCATTCAGAGCACTTCAGTAAAATGTATTTTCTACTCAATGCACTTAATGCAAAAGTTTACCATAAAATTTTGCATTAAAAGTGGCCTGGTATTCGTTATGAAATTACTTGTTTAATCCAGGTGAGGTGTTATTGTGTATTCCAAAAGCACAGTAAAAATACAATTAAGGCTTCTTTTATAACACCATGGCAAACTAGTATTGCTGACTAACTTGAAATAATGAGACCAGACACATAACATGGGTTGTAAAAATGGGTCACTTTTATTTGAATTAAACTATTTAACTGTTTTTCAAAATCTGCAAAATTTGAAGGGTTTGGGAGCAGTTGAGCAGGTGGTCTATTCCTCAGATCTCCTCCACAGCTTCCCCTGGATGAAACACCTGAACTCTGAGGGGAAAAAAAAACATAATTGGGTTATTCCTCAGCCAGCTTGCATCTGGAACACCAAGCTGAGACTTCCTCCTTCAACTCACATGACTTGAGTTAGGATTAGAGATTCCACCTCAACATTAGGAGGAACTTCCTGACAGTAAGGGCGGTTCAGCAGTGGAACACACTCTCTCAGAGAGTAGTGGAGTCTCCTTCCTTGGAGGTCTTTAAGCAGAGGCTGGATGGCCATCTGTCGGGGATGCTTTGATTGGGAGTTCCTGCATGACAGGGGTTGGACTGGATGGCCCTTGTGGTATCTTCCAACTCTATGGACGTTATCACACAGGGTCTAAAGCAGCCCCAGCCCTTCGCCATCGCTGCATCATTCCAGTTCCTTTGCCTCTGTGATCAGACGACGTCGCGGCAAACCCCGCCCATCCCTGCATCATCCCTGCGCCATCGCTGCATCATTCTGGATCCTTTGCCCTGTGATCAGACGATGTCGCGGCAAACCCCGCCCATCCCTGCATCATCCTTGCGCCATCGCTGCATCATTCCAGCTCTTTTGAATTCCTCTTTCAAAGAGGAATTACGGCTGCGCAACCAGAATCATTCCGGTATGGCTCTGGATTGATTCCTTGCCACTTTTCTTGCTGCTGGTGTGATAACGTCCTATGATTCTATGATTCTATGATTATATCCCAGCCTAGCCCTAAGGAAGGTCTCTTTCACCATCTCCCTATTCACATGACCCAGAGAAAACATTTAAGAGACCTAACCTTCACCTAAAGAGGGTGCCAAGGTGTTCACCAGATGGCTAATTATCTCCCATCAACCATAAGTGACTGCCTATTTAAGCTCACACCAGGGCCAATTGTTCAAGTCCCCAAACAACAGTGTGAAGTAGGTGAAAATCCTCGGAAAAGGGAGAAAATTTCTACCTGGCCCAGAAGCAACTACTAAAGCCACACTGAAGAAGAGGCAGGAGGGTGGGACAATGATTCAATGAGAGGGATAAGGCAGGACATTGCCAGCTTAAATAGCCCGAGCTCACCCTGCCCCCTTCTCTGTATGCTGCGCTGAGTGCTGGTCCAATTATTTGCTGGCTTCCATTCAAGAAATCAGCAAATGCACATCCCCAGCTAGAGTGCAGCCCAGTGGATGTGAATTAGATGCCAAAATTCAGAATTATAGGTGACCAATAAATCATGTGGCTACTACATTGGACAACAGCTACAAAAAAAATATGTTTATGCATATTTAGATGTTCAAATTTGGTTCAGATTTAGTGAGTTACTCAACTACTGACTAAAATGCTATCCTAAACCAAACAATTTTCTTTAAAAGGTGTTTTTGCTCAATGCCCCTTTTACCATAGTTTGAGTCAATTCCTCACACTTGGCTTTTTGTTGAGCTGGCTTGAAGTATTTACATACAGATAAATAGGAATGGTTGCATATAATAATAATAATAATAATAATAATAATAATAATAATAATAATAATAACTTTTTTATGTATATTTCCTGCCTCTCTCTACGGATCAAGGTGGGATTACACAATTAAATGAATACAATATGCAAAATACAACAATAAAATAGGAAAATCAAACAACAGTAATAAATTATAAGAGCATATAATATAATAAAATAAAATAAATAAAAATAGATTAAAATAAAATAAAATAGCCTATCATCACCAGAATCTAGAAATCTAGAAGATCAGATGGATAGGCCTGCCGGAAGAGCTCCATCTTAAGTAACTTCTTAAAGGCATCTAGTGTAGTAATAAGACAAATCTTTTCCGGTAGGCCACTCCATAGCATGGGAGCTGTGGCCATGTACGATCTTTGGGAAGTCATGATGAGTTTGGTTCTATGATGTTCAAATAAGTTCTTCCCAGATGTTCTGAGAGTGCAGAGCGGATTGTGTGGGGAGAGGCGTTCCTTCAAGTAACTCGGGACCAAGCCATGTAGGGCTTTAAAGGTAATAAGCAATGCTTTGTACTGCGCCCGGAAGCTAACCAGTTGTGAGGGGAAACTGGACTTCCCCAAAACCATTTCTGGAAAGGCTGGCTGATCCTGGAGCTTCAGGCTGCTTCAGAGCTTCATAGGCCATTGGTCCAGATGTCAAGGTCTCCAAATCAGGCTTTAGAGCAAGGATGAGCAATGGGAGAGCTGGGGGTTATTTGCCCCTATAAACTACTACAAACTACACCAAATCCCAAAGCAGCAAAAATGTCAAAACTGAGGCTGCATCTACATGGCAGAATTAATGCAGTTTGACACCACTTTAACTGTCATGTTTCAATGCTATGGAATTCTGGGTTTTGTAGTTTTGTGAGATATTTAGCCTTGTCTGTCAGAGAACTCCGGTGCCACTACAAATCCTAGAATTCTATAGGGAGGAGCCATGACAGTTAAAGTGGTACCAAAGTGCATTAATTCTGCAGTGTGACAGCAGCCTTAAACTGGAAATGGCTGGTCATACAAACCCATGTTTGGAATTTTGTGGTGGGCACCTATCATGGGTCCTGAACCCCTACCTGGCAGGACAGGGGGCCCCATGCTTGGCCCCATCATACACTGACACTTAAGCTAGTTGTAAAGTTCTTTACTGGAAGATATTGGCAGGCTCTCCAATCTCATTGTTTCTTGTGGGGCTACATTCCCCTGCCCAAATATAACTCAAAGACAGATTTCTTTACCAACTTAAAAAAAAAATGTGGTGGGGAACAAACCCTTGCATCCATTAAGTATAACAATATCTTGTCAGGGCCCTTCACTTTGTTGTGGCTACCTATTGTCAAGTTTGTCACTTCTCAAATTCAGAGGATTTCTGTACCCACTGTATCTGCCTCTAGATGTTCTCACTGCCTCCTGCCTATAGGAAGAATGATCAGCTTCCTTTCCAACTTAAGCTTCTCCATGATAGTTATATTTCCTAGCCATACCCTAGAGTGCTTAGTCTTACCCTAGTGTGTCAAACATTTCTAGCAGCTCAGGTGGCTTAGTGGTTAAGACACCAGTTCTGATAATCTGAAGTTTGGCAGTTTGAGGCCCGAGTGCTGCATGATGGGGTGAGCTCCTGTCACTTAGTCCCAGCTTCTGCCAACCTAGCAGTTTGAAATCATGCAAATGCAAGTAGATAAATAGGTATAACTTAGGTGGGAAGGTAGCAGTGTTCAGTGCAGTCATGCTGGCCACATGACCACCAGAATAGCCCTCCTACAATGCTGGTTCTTAATAACGAAAATGAGCACCACCCCCTACAGTTGGTTATGACTAGACATTCATGTCAAGGGACTACCTTTACCTTTACCCTCTTCTACCTGGGCATAATTCACTTCAAGTTCTGATGTATGAGTCTGTAAGGATGTTGAGGTATGGTCCCTTGACCAAAAGCTCTCTCCCCCTTTCCTCCACATAATAGGGTGCATTCTGGCACAGCAGTGCAAGAACTGATGAGGCTATTGTTTCCCTTGCAGTTGTGACAAATGCTGCCTTCCTTGAGCTCTCCACTAATGTCCCTTCTACCTTCCCACTTCTCTTGTTATTCGGCCTTCTCTCTTTCTTTCATTCTGGCTGCTTCTCTTGTATGCTTTCTTCCCCTTTAAACTCCCTGCTTGTTCTACTAAACTGTTTGCCAACACCCGTTCTGCCCTGCTCTTATCTCAAACAAGATTCAGAATTTCTGAGTCAGTAAGCCATAGAAGCAACACGTATCCAATGTCAAACAGCCCAGGATCAAGAAAGCCATACACCAAAATTAGAATTCCAGGGAGTCATGGTGGCCAAGTCTTTGAACAACTCAGGGATTGTAAATCTGAAATATAAATTTTCCCAACCCAAGCTGTGAAGAGGAAGACTGCACTTTTTAAGTATTTGAAAGGGTGTCACATTGAGGATAGAGCAAGCTTATTTTCTGCTGCTCCAGAGACTAGAACATGGAACAATGGAAGCAAGCTACAGGAAAAGAGATTCCACCTGAACATTAGGAGGGACTTTTGACAGTAAGAGCTATGCAACAGTGGAACACTCTCAGAGTGTGGTGGGTATCCTTCCTTGGAGGTCTTTAAACAGAGGCTGGATGGTCATATGTTGGGGAAGCTTTGATTGTGATTTCCTACATGGCAGGGGGTTGGACTGAATGGCCCTTGTAGTCTTATCCAACTTTATGATTCTATGGATGTTATCACACAGGGGAAATCTGCTGGTTAATCCACACAAATCCCAAACAAAAACTGGATTTGTGCCTCACGATTTAACATGACATCACACAGAAACTGGAAAGAAACTGGTGTTATCCGAGATCTTTTGAAATTTGGTAGTTTTGAGGAAATGCATTTGCGAAATTACAGTAATTTCGCATTTACCATAATGTGAAAAGCAAATGCGCATTTGGGAGCATTTTCCTGCTTTTTCCCATGGTTCCAAGCCGAGCATTCCTCTATCTGTACATGTGCAAGAAGATCATTTCTAGTACATTTATGAGCTTTTCTCACTTGTGTGTGAACTTTAAATGCGCTTACTGTAATTTCGCAATTAAGGTAATTACGTGTGAAAGCCATTTACAGAATCAAGGTTTATTTTCAGTTTATTTTCAGAATGCCTCATTTCCACTTTATTATCGCTTTCTGGCCCACGTGTGATAATGTCCTATGATTCCAAGGTAGCTGGTGGTTGTAGCTTCCTTTTATAGATGATCTGTTCAGCCAACAGCCAGATCCCAAACAGTAGTTAATGAGATCATTCTACAGCTGTGCTCCTCCTTATGCCTTCATTACAGCCTCACACTTCATTTGTGGGGTATGTCTGGGGCAGATGGCTGAGCCTTCATCTTTCTCTGAATCTGAGGGGCCAGATCTCCAACTCCTCTTCCTGATCTGAATCCAATCTGGCCTGTTGAACAAAAGGAGGAATTGACTGGCTATCAAGCATCTGCTGTGCCTCCTCTAATGGTAAGTCTGGCTTGTCTTCCAATGAAAATTAATTTTCAAGAGGGGACATGGCATGGCTTCCTTTCAGAGTCTCATGTTTCCATGTTTCACTGGTGACCAGATGCACATGGTGTATTCTGGTTTCTCCTTTCTCGTCTGTTGTTCCTGGTTCTGAAGCCATCTCCTAACTTTGTGTCTCCATCCAGGTAAGGCATCTGCCACATTGGGTTTTCCACTGCATCCATGTTCTGGTTACAATGGCCCTGACTACTTTCAGCACAAAACTATTGCTCCTGAAAATACTCAGAAGGGAATTATAAGGAAACAAAATCCTAGGTGCTATGCGATGGTCCAAAAACTTTAATATTTTTAAAAGCTTTTTAAGATATTAAAGTTTTTGGACTATCACACAGCACTTGGGACTTTATTTCCTTTTAATATTCTATTGTGAATATGTGTTTTCCAGTTTTTTTGTTCAGTACTCAGAAGGGGCCAAAGAATTTTGAAAGTATTTTGAGAACAAGTATTTGTAATAGTGCATCAAATTATAAACCAAGCAGTTCTTGTTGATCCAAAAATAGGACACCATTTTTACCTGGTTGAAACAAATGTTAATTTACATGCAGGCAACAACAATAAAAAATGCCTTAACCCTCAAGAACTGCTGTCTGAAGCCTTAGGGGGAAAGTGATACTCTGCTTTAGTTTAAAACAAATAGGATATTGCCTGATGAGTTCTGAAGTCAGTAGTCCCCTATCTGAAGCAATAAAATGGATTCTGAAATATTTTCCCCAGCAGTGAGCTCTCTACTAAGAATGTTATGCCAAGATATGAGCTGCTGGGTACTGACCTAACATATGCTGAACAGATACTTTGATGATGAATGGTGAGACCTGAAAACATGGAATCCTGAAGAAAAAAACATTTTGGCATTAAAATGTCCAATGTATAGCTGGACTAGTTCTTGAACTAGAACTGAGCCTGAGAATAAAGAATTAGTGTTGAAGGTGAACTACAACTGAACCCAAATTTTTAGTGGCTGATCTCCATGAGTTCTGAACACAAATGTTGCAATCAGTTTAACTTTAATGAGATTGCACTGGTATTAATGGCTACTGAATAGCCCCTAAAATAGTACATTACCAACAAAGGACACTGGCATATAAAATCTACATAAGGAAACAAGATGCAGTAGGTAGGGACATTTCATTCCCCCTCCCCATGTGGTATGTTTGGACAAGTTATCTATTTGTTGATAAAAAATAAATATATTGGCTGGAACATAAAGAGCTTGACAATTTACATTGTGAAATGTGGTTGTTTAACTTATCAAATCCAAAGAATCCAATTCAGTACAGTGCAGTGTGCATATATATGAAAAATGTTAAGAGTTATCTCCCCCACCCTCCACTGCTGCATGGTGTCACATCAGAAGTTAATTTAAAAGTTTAAAAACATGAGAAAAATGACCATATTTCAAAATAATACTGCCCCAGTAATTTTCATTCTGCTTAACTATATGGAACAAGTTTTACCATTTGCAATATATAACCCCACCAAAGCATGAAAATGAACTCTATTTCCTTATCAATTTATTTTCTGAGATTGTATCCCCCCACACTCCATCCCTTCAATGAATTTTGGCTGGATTTCTCTGGGCTTCTATTGGAACCAGCAGAGACATCTACAAATCTAAACCAGTAACCAGGCTGCTTATCAAAAAAATCCGGAAAAATTGTAAGATGCAATATCATTTAAGTATTAATTTCCTGAAAAGAAAGAAACCATTGGATTCAACTAAATCATCATTGATCATCATCATCAATCATCATTATCATGTATACCAACCCCTGTCTATCTATCTTATCTATCTATCTGAGACTCAAGGTGGTTTACAAATTAAAATGAATGCTATATAGTCAAACATACACAAAAGAGCACAATTAAAATAGAATTACACTATTAGCAATAGCAGCAGCTTTATTTATATAGCACTTGGATACCTCCAAGTTGAATTTGCAGTATTTTGAGTTATCTAATGATATCCACCCCCCCCCATGACTCATTCCTATTGATAAAACATGTTTATGTCACCATGGGTATGAGGTATCCCAGGTCTGTGAAGAAATCCAGGAGATGCAAGGAATACTGGCAGAAGTAATGCAGATCCTAGGAAGCTTGGTGGTTGACCTGGTTGGGTAGGCAGTGGTAGCAGCAGTATCCATAAGGACAGCCCCGAGAGCTCAGGCAGTACCAGTGGAGCAGCAGGGAGTGCAGAGGGAACCTCCACTCCAACCACCACCACCCTCACCATTAAGGCTGCAGGATCCTTGGCTAGGAGACTGGGGGTAAAGTTTGATGGCCATCCCCAGCAATTACCCTATTTCCTGTCACAAGTGGTTGGGCATATGCGTGAGTGGGGAGCATCTTTTCCGGATGAGGCAGCCAAGGTACGATGTGTAACTACTCATCAAGAGGGAGAAGCAGCAGACTGGGTGGTGCACATATATGATAGCAGAGCAGTGGAGCTGCAGAATTTGCAAGCTTTCATGGTGGCACTGCAAGATTTGAGGGCCCTCTTCAGGCAGAGCATGCCTGTACCTGGTTGTTGGTATTGCATCAAGGGTTGCACTCAGTGTCTGAGTATACCTACAAATTCAGGAGCTTGGCAGCACTGGTTTTTGAGTGGCCAAAGGGCATCCAAGTACAGTATTTTAAAGATGGACTGCACCCTGACCTGCTAGAATGGGCGCTAATTATAGACAACCCGCCCACGGTGCATGGTTGGATCAAGCTGGAAGGCAAAGCCGAAATGGCAAAGGAAGAAGATCAAGCTCTCACATCAGAGAATGGCTTTAAATTAAAGGAAAAGTAATAACAAGAGTCAGTCCTCATTGACAGCTGGAAAGCATAAATCAGGAGCAAAGACTGAGAAACAGTGCTGGATGAGGTTAGGTCTATGCTTGGAGTGTGGGAAGAAGGGGCACAGGATTGCAAAGTGCCTAGATTGACCAGAGAGTGAGAAGCTGCCAATGTGGGGCAGAGGCAGTCAAGCCCAGCCAACAAGAAAACCATTGAGGTGGCAAAGTTGGTGCCAGGGGAAGGGCCAGCCAAGTCACTGGCCATCCTGCAGTGGAGCCAGCTGAGGTGTGGACTGACAGCGAGGAGGAGGCAAGCTGTAAACCATTGGGAAACTACCTAAGCCTGCCTTAGAATGCAGCGAAGGGCAGGCTGAGCATCTGGACAGCTGCAAACACATGGTGAATGGGGGGTGTCCCCCTATGCATCCTGAGAGTCAGACTGTTTCACCCCCTTAACAGCATCAGTGTGGAGCTAACATCTGCTTTAGACTCTGGATGCACTAGATGCCTGATTATCCATGAGGTGGTCAAGTCCTTGGGAATTAAAACCAGACCACTTCAACAGCCCATTCCATTTCATCAAATGGACAGTATGATCATGGAAGGGCAAGCCACCACTCAGTGAACAGTGGCAGAACATTGGGAAAGAATACGGTTGGTTGTGGGATCAACATACAGCTACCAAATGGTGCTGGGAATTGAGTGACTCTATTTTCATAATCCCATCATTGACTGTAAATAGCTACAGCTGGTGTTTGCTGAGCCAGTATGTAAAAGGCATGTTAGAGAAGATGCTAACAAGGGGGATGGAGCGGCAACAGTGACTTTGTTAGAACCCTGTACGGGGGCGGGAGGGGGGAGGAGAGCCTGAGGCTCCCTGTACCTATCTTGTGGAATATCAGGAATTTAGAGAGGTATTTGAAGAAAAAGAAAGTGACCAACTCCCTCCACACAGAGAAAGACCCCCCCCGACAAGTTGGGGAGGGGTTGCCATTGCGCCGGCCAAAAAGGAGGCCAGACGCTTCATTGGCTGGGCGGCGGGGGAAGTCCCACCCCTTCCTTCGCTGCTCAGCCAATCAGGGTTGTATCCTTCTAGGACTTGTCTCATTGGTGGTCTCGCTTATTGCGAGACTACCAACGAGAACAAGGGGCTA
>CM034703.1:47189215-47205002 GCA_020142125.1 Phrynosoma platyrhinos
GCATGGCAAGTGTCTATAAAAAACTGAGACCACAGGTTTGTGTGGGTTGTTGTCATTGGTGAGTGTATTCAATTTTGTACATAATGCAACTAAAGAATAAAAGTGCCTCTTTGGAGTTAACCTGGCTTCAGTCTATTTCATCTGAAGCAGGGAGAAATGCATTTCCAAAGCAGTCAGACAGCTCCAAGGTCACCTGGTGTTTTTCTCTGTGAAGTGACGAAAGCTTCCAAAGACTTTGTCTGCGCACTCAAATGCTTGACAACAAATTGCCAACATTCTATATTAGTGCTTTTCTTTTTTCTTTTCTTTTTTACCAGTGGTGATTTTCGACAAATTTGTAGAAAAACATCACACATAGAATATTATTGGACTCTAGTTCCTGATGTAATGCAGATATAATATTGTCTTTAAAACATTTAAAAATTACAAACGAATCCATATGTCAGGAAATCCAAATGGAAAATTTGTTTGACATTTCCTGGACAAGGTACAATAAATTTCACAGTTTTTTGAGAAATGCTTACTTCTAGGATCTCACATCTGAAATAATTCATCTCATGACAAAACATACCAGAAAAATGAAATCTATTTATTTGTGTTTATTTTAAAGCTCTACAGGTCATATGGATACAACCCTGCTAAAATCAATATGTGGAAATAAATGAAGTTGCCCAAAAATTCATCTCTCCTGTTCACATTTTAAACATGAAATTTTAAATTGTAACTCAAATTTGCATATTTAGATATGAAATATTACCTCATAAATTGAGTATATATACTTGATGGCTTGGCATGTCTCCTTTTAAAAAATAATAATAATTCAACAGTTGTATATTTTTGACAGCCCTCCAACTGTGAGAAGCTAATTGGAATTTACAATAGCTCAACTGTTCTCTCATCTAAATGAATTGGTTTTGTTGTTAGCTGCCCTCGAGTCGATCTCAACTCATTGTGACCCTATGGATGAGACATATCCAAGACCTTCTGTCCTCCACTGCTCTGCTTAAATCCTTCTACCCCTATACCCATGACCTCCTTAATAGAGTCCATCCATCTAGCACAGGGGTAGGCAACCTTTCCCCTTTAAGGGCTGAGGGACTTCAGCTCCCAGAAGCCTCAGCCATGTTGGCCAATAGTCCCATGTTGGCCAATAGCTCCTGGGATTCTGGGATCTGAAGTCCCTCGGCCCTTAAAGGGGAAAGGTTGCCTACCCCTGATCTAGCATGTGGCCTCCCTTTCTTCCTACTTTTCTCCACCTTTCCCAGCATTATTGTCTTTTCCAATGTCCTCTCTTCTCATGATGTGCCCAAAGTACAACAGTCTCAGTTTGGACATTTGGCTTCCAGGGAGGTTTCTGGCTTGATCTGCTCTAGGATCCATTTGTTTGTCCTTTTGGCTGTCCATGGGATCTTCAGTACTCTTCTCCATCATCACATGTCAAAGGGGTTGATTTTCTTCCTGTCATCTTTCTTAACTGTCCAGCTCTCACATCCATACATGGTAATAGGGGATACAATGACTTGTATGATTATAACTTTTGTGCTGAGTTGTATATCTCTGCATTTTAGAATCTTTCCTAGTTCTTTCATAGCCACCCTCTCTATTCTTAGTCTTCTTCTGACTGCAGTCCCCATTTCTGTAAATGATTGATCCCAGGTATGGTAATTCTTTTACTATTTCTATTTCTTCATTATCTAGGTTGAACTTGTGAAGATCCTTGGTGATCATTGTTTTTGTTTTCTTTATGTTCAACATTAAGCCTGCCTTAGCACTTTCTTCTTTGAGTAGGTGTTCCAGGTCTGTGAGGTTTTCTGCTAGTACTATGGTGCCTTCTACATATCTTCAATTGTTGATATTCCTTCCTCTTATTTTCACTCCTCCTACTTCTGTGTCCAAGCCTCTTTTCTAATATGCTCTGCAAACAAGTTGAATAGATACGGTGAAAGGATCCAGCCTTATTTGACCTCTTTGCCAATTGGGAACCATTTTATTTCTTCATGTTCTGTTTTGACAGTCGCCTCTTGTCTTGAGTACAGATTCTTCATCAGGACTATCAGATGTGTTGGCACTCCCATGTCTTTAAGGACATTCCATAGCCTTTCATGATCTATGCACTCAAAGGCTTTGCTATAGTCTATAAAGCACATGCTGATTTTCTTTTGGAATTCCCTGGTGCTCTCCATTAGTCATCATATGTTTGCAGTGTAATCTCTAGTGCCTCTTCCTTTCCTGAAGCCTGCTTGGACCTCTGGGATGTCTCTTTCCATGTATGGTAGGAGTCTATGTTGCAGAATTTTGAGCATGATTTTTCTTGTGTGGGAGATGAGTGCTATGGTTCTATAGTTGCTGCAGTCACTTGTGTCTTCCTTTTTGTGGATGAGGGTGTATATTGATTGCTTCCAATCTGTTGGCCATCATTTTGTTTTCCATATCTGTTGACATATGCTGGTTAGCACTAGAGTTGACTCTATCTATGTGGATTGCAGAAATTCAATTGTAATATCATCTTTCCTGATGATTTACTTTTTGGTATTTCTCTTATTGCAGCTTCCACCTCACTTTTTAGGATATGGGGACCATCTTCATATGGCTCATCATTCCATGTGTCCTTCATTTTGTCATCTCTTTTGTATAATTCTTCTATTTTGAATTGTTTTGAATTTGTTCAATCTGATTTTTAGTGCTGGGGTACAACTGTGTCCACATGCAGAGGACTGCCAGCCAGGAAGACAAACACAATTGCTGAGTCTGGAAGTAGTTCACAGCTGCTGAGGTTCTTCTGAAGAGAGGCTTTTCATCTTAATTGCAGCAAATATTTCCAATCATGATACAGCAATATTTACACAAACCAGCATAATGCTCTGCCATCAACTGACATCCACACCAACACACTATGTTCTGGAGCATTCATCCCTATATACACAAAATCTGGCTAGGATTCTGATCCAACTGCCTGCTAGTATTTCATCAGCTTCCCATGATGTGTCCACAGTGACAGAGGTGTTTAGACCTGCTATAACCCATCCCCATACTCAAGCTGCATCATATCCTCTGAGTCAGCATTTCCTCTTTAACCCATTCCATGCACTTGAGACATTTTACACAGCCTCAGGCAAAAAGATACTGACACTGGTAACATCTCTCAGCTTTTCTAAGACATTTAGCTATGTTTCTGGTATCTTTTGAGAAAATACTAAATTGATTTTCAAATTATCATAACATTTTGTTTTCAACTGTACACATAATAATATATTATTATAAGTCATTTAATTAGTTTGCAGTTTATGCTGAATTAATTTGAGAAAGCATTTTAATTTGTAGATTAGCTGAACACTAATATACAAGAACTGAAGATTATAGATGCATTAAAATATTTCATTTTCTTCTCTGTAGATGTAACACTACTTGTTTCAGCACCTCAGTCCTTGCCATAGCAAGATGTAGACAGAGATATGATTAAATCCTGATTGTCTTTTCAAGCAGGAGAATCACCATGTTCAATTGGTGAAAAGATGTCCCTCAAAGGTGCATTATTTTACAACACTCCAGCATGTAGTCAGTAACTGTAGCTGATGCCTGACAAGATCTCTAAATCACAGTTTTCAGTTCTAGGCTGTTGACTTTGGTGTCTGGGAACTGGGTAAACCCCCTGGCCTGGATGAGGTTGGATAACTGAAGGAACAGGTATGTAGCTTGGGATATTCACACATCCCTTTCTGTGACTGGAGACTCAGGTGATTCTGTCACTCAGAGTTTTTGGGACCGATTTCAACTTCCCTTGAAGATGACTCAGAAACTGGGGCTTTGGTTTGTGCAAAATACATGTCATAGGTGGAGCTTAGAAATTATTTGGTTTAGTTCTTAGGATTCAATTCTGTCTTATATACAATCACTTGTAGCTCCCCCATTTCATTTTATAAAAAATCAAATGGGGCCCAAAGAGCCAGATTTTACTACTCCAAATAAAGTGGGCAAAGGAGCCAGAAATCTTGATAAGGGAACACTGCTTACATTTTGAATGAATTTCTGGTCATAATTTCTTGCAGTGGGTTTTCTATTCTGTGGGAAAGATCCTGAAGAATTGTCTGTTCAGAATCTAGTGAATTTCTTTTTAATGGCACATTCATTCCTATATACACAAAATTTGGCTAGGATTCTGTAACATGGGAAGGTCATCCCACACCAGTTAAGATGCTCTATTTGAAAATTTGTGCTTTTCCTGGCCATGTTTCCTTGGATGTGTTCTGCCATATATATACCCACTTGCAGTTGGAAGTGATGCTTCAGTCAGATGCAGGATTGAAAAGGTTTTATGGCTAGGGTTTGTCAATACCAGGGTGTGCAGACAGTGGGCAAAGTAACATGGACTGTTTGTCCAATAGGTAATCAAATTCATTTATTGCTGATGCAACAGCATAAACCCTGACTATTCACCATACACATTTTATACAGTTTTCCCAGTAAAGAGGATACAGTAAAGAGAAAATATCAAGTAAATGTATATTGGTGTGCCAGGCCTGATGGGCTATGCTTGGTGGGCATATTAATAGGACTCAAAATAAATGTGTGAAGCTGTAAGAGAAGAACATTAATAGCATTATCAGCAAGTACCTTTTGGGCAATTCCTATTCATTATTTAATTTCCATTTATTTTTAATATTTATACATGTAAAGTTCAATGTGATGGGGGGGGGGTTGTGGGTTTTTTGGGCTGTGTGGCCATGTTCTAGAAGAGTTTCTTTCTGACATTTTGCCAGCATCTGTGGCTGGCATCTTCAGAGAATGCTGGAATGGAAGAGAGTGGCTACATATATTTATACTGTGAGACCATGTGTAGGGAGGAGCGATTCCCATGAAAAATGTGTATTGTTATGTTGTTGAAGGGGCTTTCCCAGCAGACAATAACCCTTTTTTGCATATTCTCCCACCCTGAAGCCATGCCATCAACAACAAAACAATACCCAATCAACATACCCCCTCCCACCCTGAAGCCATGCCATCAACAACAGAACAATACCCAATCAACATACCTTCTCTCAAATATACCCTCTCTCTTCCATTCCAGAATTCTCTGAAGATGCCAGCCACAGATGCTGGCAAAATGTCAGAAAGAAACTCTTCTAGAACATGGCCACACAGCCTGAAAAACTCACAAAAAACTATGGATGCCAGCCATTAAAGCCTACGACATCACATTCAATATAATGGTTTACTAAAATTGAATTATTTAAATTGCTCACATACTAATACTGGAGCTCAACAGCCTCATAATAATCAAATTCCTCCTTTAGCCTTTTCATTTTATCAGCACAAAAAACAAACACATCCCTTCAATAGTCACTGAGGCTGCTCAACCCTGTGCAATCAGTTATGTTCCTTTGTGAAGTCAAAGGCTTTCATGACCAGCATCCGTAGTTTTCGCTTTGACATGTCTTTTTCTCCCTGGGCTTGTCTCTGTTCTTGGCAATCAATGGTGTCATTCAGTGAGTGGTAGACAGCAACAAGTGAAAACACTCGAGACCAGTGTACTGAAAAGTGGAGGTACAACATCTCCTCCCACATGATGCTCTTCTCATATGATGCACAATGTCTCAGAGACCATTTAGCATATCCAACCATTTTGGGGCCTATAGTTGATTGAGAAGTGAGACAAGGCTTTTTCTGTGTCGACAAGCAGTGTATGGAACTCTCTCCCTCAGAAAATAAACTCTCTATCTTTGTTGGTTTTCTCTCTTTTAAGCTTAAAATTTCTAAAATTTCAATAAGCTTTCTAGTTTATGTTAAAATTAACTCCCCTCCCCCATGCATATTTACAAACAGTCCCCCCTTTAATTCTACTCTTGGTATTGCTAAATGTAAGTGAATCAGATTATAGGAGTTTTAAGTTATTATTTTATAATGGCCATGTTTCATTTACTGTATGATTTTTTATGTTGTAGGATTATGAGAGTGTTTTTTAAAAAAATAAATAAATAAAAGTGTTTTATGCATTTTGAAACAAATGTATAAAACAATTCAGTGGAGTGAAGGAACTTGGATTTATTCTCTGTAGATGCATTGAGATAGAAAGTCATGTATGGATGATGCACAGCACTTGCTTCTGTGACATTCTTGGATGGCTTTTACTTTGGCATCCTACCTAGACCAACAGCCTGATTTCACTGCATATGAAACTGGAAACTGGAATAAACTCTTTGACTGTAATTATACTAGGTATTACATACTCCATGATTATTTCACATAATTCTACAGCATTATCCTGACAATAATATTAAGAATGGCATTTTCATTGCAACATGGCAACTTCTCCCATTGCTATCCCCCCCCCAGCTGTCTTCTCTAGGGTTTTCTTTCCATGGTGGGTGACAATAACAACAGTCAGCAAAGCATAGTGGCCAGTGACAAAGGGATGAAGAGGAGGAAGAAAACAATGATTAGAAAGAGGAAGCCCTGGTGATATATGGTTAAATACTGGTACTGCAGCCAAAATGTGAGTTTGATCCTGCAGGGATCCAGGTTGACTTAAGTGCTAAACAGTTGACCCCCAAGGGGCGGTGTCTCACCATTCCTTTCCTTGCTGGATTGGGGCCATGGCAACCACATGCCATGGCCCTGATCTGGCACTTTGCTGCTCTAAAAAGAGCTGGCAAATGCCATTCCTTTTTGGAGCAGCAAAAAGCCACCTTTGCTGCCACTGCAGAGGCTTTTCTACACTCCTTTGGGGCAGCGTGTCTGAACTCTGTGCCAAGGTAGCATCCTGATGTCACCCACCATGCTATGGGGTGTGCAGCATGATGGTGGCTTGGGATGGAGTCAGGGCGGATGGGATACAGTCACCACGCCCCGACTCCACCCCCAGGCCTGCCCTTTTGGCCAGTCTGTACAGGCCTTAGCCTTCCATCCTTTTGTAGATTGGTAAAATGAGTATCCAGCTTGTTGGGGGCAATTGACTAACACATTTTAAATTACTTTGAGAGTGTTTAGCTCTATAAAAATGGTATAGAAATGTAAGTGCTATTGCTATCACTATTGCTGATACACTGACTTTCTCTGATAGGAAATGAATGCCCAGCATGTGTGGGATGGGGAGAGTGGACAGGATGGACAAGAAAGAGGAATAAAGTTAGAGAAACTGGAGAGAGGAGATGGAGGAGAGGAGCGGAGTGGAGAGAGCACAATGAGGAAGATATAAAAAGATCCAAAAGTGGGTGGTGTAGAAATAAAGAAGAATTTGAGTGCAGGGAGAAGAGAAGTGGGCAGACAAATTGCAAGACAGAGAAGAGGGAGACCAAGGCCAGAAAGAAAGACAATGTCAGCAAAGAGGATAATATAGTGGAGATGATGACAAAGAATTTGAAAGGTGAAGAGAAACTGTGCGTATGTGTGTGTGTGTGTGAGTGAGTGAGAGAGAGAGAGACTGATTGAGCAGCCAGGATGAAAGGGGAAGGGAATGAGGATCAAAGGTGCTATAAACAAAAAGTAATTCATAAAATCACAGATCATTTTGTAAGTAATATAATTATTTTGTTGTCTTTGGCCCCAGAATAGTATATTAAAATACTTTTAAAGTTTTAGAGAGATATGACCAAGTAAGCTTTATTTTATTTCTAAAGAAAAGAACTATTGTTCTGGAACCATTTCTCCTGGCAATGATTATCATTAAATTATATTGCAGTTTCTCTCCATGTGTTTTATATTGCAGTATGTGTTACACTAATAATCATTGGCTGCCTGAAAGATTTAATAACATATTTCAGAGTAATTACTTTAAGCATAATTCTGTTTTATGCATAAATCAATTGTATGTTGCACTGGGATCTGAGACAACTAGTTTCAAGTTTTTATTGAGTAAAAAAATTCACGGGGGAGGGGGGAGAGTATTGGCTAGTCATTCTGTCACTCAGAATGCTCTACATAACATGGTTGTGTGATATTAAAAGTGAGGAGAACCACATAATCTGTCTTAAATGGTCACTGGAAGAAAGGTAGGGTAAAATGTAAATAACAAATAACTGAGGAAATTAGTGTTTTTATCTCCGAAGAATGATTATTTCTCTTACAAAAAATGTGGAGGATTGTGTTAGTACATGATTAGATTATATGATAGTTAATTATTTTTTCAAATAAATTTAAACTGGAAAAATTGTTTATCTTTCTTCTTCATCTTCCTGCATCTTGAAATTAATGATGCAACTTTTGTTACTGATCCAGACATCAAAGAAATCTTGAACATCAAAGAAAGATATGAAGATGTGGAGGAGCAACAAGCATTCACTCTTGGCTTGAAAAATGAACCACTTGGGTATAGGTTTTAAACTAGTGTAACCCTCACAAAGAGATAAGGGGGAAACTTAATCTTAAAATGCAGTTATTGATCATGGAACATTAAGTTCAATACTAACTTTACATTTAAAGTGAAACAACTTTTCAAGCTATGTGTTTGTCAGAGTGGGAGGACTTTACCACATGAGGCTAAAAAGAAGGATTTTAACAGGATAAAAGTGTCTTTGACCAGTACTTATCAGAATACATCATGTCTGTCCTGCTGCTGTTGCTGTTATTGTAGTATACTTTTCACCACCAGCCAGCCAGAGGACATGGATGATATCACAGCAGCTTTCTTTTCCTCCATTCAACTGGGGCTAAAGGCAGCTGTGCAAGGCAGCAGGGAGAGGGGGCATGGCCAGGGGTGGCTGCCTTTAAATAGTCACTCCCCCACTCCACTCCAGGAACATAGCCAGCCATCCAGCCAGAGGACGTGGAGGGCATGACGGCAGCCTCCTTCCCCCCCCCCCCATTCCATTGGGGCTAAAGGCAGCTGTGCAAGGCAGCAGGGAGAGGGGACATGGCCAGGAATGGCTCCCTTTAAATAGTCACTGCCCCCCCCCCCCGAACACCACCAGCCAGCCAGCCAGCGCACATGGAGGCAGCCCAAGAACTTCTGGGGATAATGCTAATAGATAGCTCCCAAGGCCCTCCTAGACTGCTGGAGGCTTTGCTGCCCAGCAGTAATTTGGGGAGACTTGGAGGGCTCCGTGAATAAGGGACAGGCATGTGTGGCTGGTTGCGATCTGGGGGTGAAAATTCAGGTTGTGAGGGGGAAAGGAAGGCATGGCAGGAACAGGATGAAAGCTTGTTACAAAGGAAGGTGGGATCGATGTCTGAAAGCTATCTTGCCTTCAATTCACTCTGTTTCCTGGTAGAGTGCACCAACCATTCCACACAAACTTACCTTGCTCCTTTGCAATGCCAGATCGGTCAAAAACAAAACTAAGATCATTTATGATCTTCTACTAGATGAAGATGCCGACCTGGCTTGCTTTATAGAGACCTGGCTGGGAGAAGGCAGCGCTATAACTTGGGCACAGGCCCTCCCAGCTTCACTGTCTGTCAGTGATCAGGTAAGCGGAAGTGGGTGAGGGGGTGGAATGGCTCTGGTTCATAAGAATAATCTTATCTTGATCAGGATACCTGTCTGGAAAACAGTCTACTTTGAGTGCATGTACCTGAGCATGAGGACCAAAGATAGTTTGGGGATTCTGCTAGTATATCGTCCACACCATTGTCTAGCAGACTCCCTAACCAAGCTGATACAACTGGTCTCAGAGTTGCTGCTGGAGTCACCTAGACTTTTAGTCTTGGGCAACTTCAATATCCCACTCGAGACCAGTTTGTCAAATCTGACACATGCGTCTCAGGAGTTCATGGAGTCCCTGACAAACATGGGCCTATCCTAATTGGTCACTGGGGCGACACATTGTGCAGGTCATACCCTTGATGCAATCTTCAGTAAGGAACAGGAATATCCATGGGCAGAGGTTATTAAAACCACCATATTGCCATGGACGGATAATTTTCTGATCAAGGCCGAACTAAGAGCCACTGTCCACCCCACCAGGGGTGGAGGACCCATTAGAATGGTCTGCCCTCAAAGGCTTATGGAACCAATTGGATTCCAGAAAGCCTTAGAGGGTTTAATGGTTGGTAACACCAGTGATTCTGTTGAAGCTTTGGTTAATATCTGAAACACCGAACTTGCCAAGGCTATCAACATGATTGCTCCCAAACATCCTTTCCAACCTGCTTCAAATAGTCAACCATGGTATATGGAAGAACTCAGGAAGATGAAGTGAGTTGGACAATGACTAGAGAGTGTCTGGTAGAAAACTCGACTCTTATCTGACAGAACTCATCATAGGAAATTTCTTTGCTCCTATAGAGAGGCAATACATGCAGTGAGGAAATCTTTCTTCTCTGCATGTATTGCATCTGCAGAGTCCCATTCAGCAGAGCTGTTTATGGTGGTAAGGGAACTGACATAGGTTCCACCTGTGCAGAACCTATTACTCAACCTAAAACCAGCCTGCTGTAATGTGTTTAACAACTACTTTGTAGATAAAATCTCTCAGATAAGAGCCGGCTTGGATGCTAGCGTTATAGCAGAATTGAAAGATGAGGTGCCTAGCAACTCTGCTGATGAATTTATACTGGATCAGTTCCAATTGGTGAGTACCGATGATGTGGACAAGCTCCTTGGTAGAGTGAGGAAGACAACTTGCCCTCTTGACCCTTGCCCATTGTGGCTGGCCATCTGGGGGGGGGGATGACTTGAGGATGTTCCTGAGGGATATCATCAATGCATCCTTTAGGGAGGGCCATGTTCCATCTAGTTTGAAGGAAGCGGTGGTCAGGCCACTTCTGAAAAAAACTTTCCTTGACCCTCTGAACATGAACAGCTATAGGCCAGTCTCTTTGCTACCTTTTTTGAGCAAGGTGATTGAGAGGGCTGTTGCTCTTCAGCTCCAAGCTGTCTTAGAGGAAACCGATTATCTGGATCCATTTCAAACTGGCTTTAGGACAGGATATGGAGTGGAGATTGCCATGGTTGTCCTAGCTGATGTCCTTTGTCTGGGCATTGACAGGGGTATTGTTACCCTATTGGTGCAATTGGACCTCTCAGCGGCCTTTGACACAATAGATCATGACATTCTCCTGAAATGCCTGAGAGAATTAGGAATCGGAGGCATTGAATTGTAATGGTTCCGTTCCTTTCTCTTGGGCAGGTTCCAAAGGGTGATGCTCAGAGACAGTTACTCAGCTAAAAAGGAGCTTAATTGTGGTGTCCCTAGGGTGCCATACTATCCCCAATGCTATTTAACATAGATATGAGACCGCTGGGAGAGATCATCTGGAGACATGGGGTGGGGTGTCATCAGTGCGCTGATGACACCCAGATATATTTCTCCATGTCTCGATCTATAGCTTTGACTTCAGATGGTATCTCCCCTCTCAATGAATGTCTTAGTGGTAATGGACTGGATGAGAAAAAACAGATTGAAACTGAATCCAGACAAAATGGAGGTACTAACAGTAACAGCTCCGAACCCAGGTATCGGGATACAAGCTCCAGTTCGAGATGGGGTCACTCTCCTAAAAGGACTGTGTTCACAGTCTGAGGGTGCTCCTAGATCCATTGCTTCAAATGACAAATCAGGTGAATGCAGTGGTCAGGAGTGCCTGCTATCAGCTTAAGCTGATACTCCAACTGCACCCTTTCCTGGAGGTTAGGGATCTCAAAACCATGGTACATGTGCTGGTAACCTCTCATCTCAATTTCTTAAATGCGCTCTACATGGAGTGCCCATTTTGGAAACTTCAACTGATACAGAATATGGCAGCCAGGCTGGTCTCAGTCAAAACCAGGAGAGACCATATAACACCTATCCTAAGATCACTTCACTGACTGCCTATTAGTTTCTGGGTGCAATACAAGGTGTTGATTATTACCTTTAAAGCACTAAATGGCTTGGGTCCAACTTACGTTAAGGGCTGCCTCCTTCTGCATAATCCACCCTGTGCACTAAGCTCCTCTGGGAAGAATTTATTGCAACCTATAAAAACTAAATTATCTGCAACTGCCAAGAGGATCTTTTCAGCTATCACTCCCAGACTTTGGAACGGCCTGCCAGATGAGATCCGTCATTTGACCACACTAAATAGCTTTTAAAGAGCTGCTAAGACGAATCTCTTCCAGCAGGCCTTTCCTCAGTAGGTAACTGGCCACCAAAAATATGTTAAGCCTATCCCTGATTTTCGCAATAGCCGTTTTAAATTATTTGTTATTTGTGATTTTAAGTATGTTTATATATTTCATCTGTTTAATTGCATTTTAAGGGGGGTTGGCTATTGGGGGGAAGGAATTGTCTGTTTTATCTTGTAAGCCACCTTGGTTGTTTCTACAGAGAGGCAGGATATATAATAATAATAATAATAATAATAATAATAATTGGTGAAAATCCTTGAATGAGCTCTCAATCTTGCTATTATACCACAGATATTATAGTGCAAAAAGCCTCTTAACTTTAGTTCTGGCATTACAACTGTCACATGGCAAGACAGGGCCTCATTGTCCTCCACTCTTGCTATTCTAAAGCAGGATATTTCCATGCCTATGAGGTTTTATTATTATTATTATTTTAAAAAATTGCTGTGTTTATCTTCATGTCATTCAGCTACAGATCTAAGCAACCCTGACCAGTAATCAGCAATTTCCTCATGAGTAAGGAAGGTTAGGATTCTAGGCCAATGATAACTGAAGAGCTACATGTTTTTACCCTCTAGATAAAGAGGATTGAGTTTGTTGGAAATAAAGCTATATAAATATACATTACAATTTACCATGTTCACCTTGTCCATCTTCTTCTTGGTAATCTACAATGAAACTGATAATAAGAGTCCTTGAGACACAATTGAGAACAAAGCATTTAGTCTAGGTTAAACAATCGAGCATTAGTGTGCTGTCATGCTCAATGCATTCTTCAAAGCCTTCCTGAATAAATGAAATTAATATAATATTGGAATAAAGAATAAAAAAGTGAGAGAAAGGCAGAGAACAAATAAAGCTGCATGATATGTACCACGTGTTAAAGCTATTCCATAGAGAACAGGGACTTTAGTGAAAAAGTGATTAATGATTCACTAATCACTACAAAAGCTTTTCAAAATTATGCTTAATTGCAATTACATTGGAAAGGGGACATTTATAATACATAAATTGTTTCTAAGCTGTAATTTATATTACATCACAGTAGCAAAAACATTACAAGAGTGAAGATGAAAAATCCCATCCATGCTTTTACTCCTCCACCCACCCACCTTACTTCTAATTTTGAGCTTGCAAGAGAAGAAAATAGTTGTATAGATTTCTCTTCCAACCAGCAATACCCAATTGGAACAGTTAGCTATTTGAGGAACAAAGACAATTTCCATTTTATGAATCAAATTAGTTTTGATTTTGAGAAATAAGAGCAATTCTCAAAACAATTCCAACAGTTAGACTGTTGTTCTGAAAGCTCTGGTTTACAAATGGCTGACCCAGTGCCCAATTCTGGTGCTTCCCTGTGGAGTCCTCACTCTACTGCTCTTAGTCTCCTCAAATTTTAACCCCTTTTCCTTCAGTGACACTTAGAATTTCTTTTAATTTTTCATGGTAAACCTTTTCAAAGAAAAAAAGGAAAAAGAATCCTGAAGTGAAACTGGAAGGAAAGGAATCTCACTTTCCAAATACCTAACTCATTCTTTGCTATGAATAGAATAACAACCTACTGAGACTTTGGACATTATCACACCACCCTTGTGTCTCATGGCATTGGGTTATGAAAGGAAACAGAAACATACCATTTTGAAAATATTTTTAATCACACATCATGATCATGACTGTACTCTGTGGACATCCCACACACACTAGTGAGGAAGTTGCTGGTTACTGGTTAGGGCTGCTTATACCTGTAGCCCCATGAATGGCAGGAAGGGTTGTCTGTCTCCTACCATTGTCTTGAACATCACAGAACACAATGTTAAATTATTTTTGTTTACACACCTTCCTAATAGTAAAAAATTTCCAGCAGGAAGAAAACATCTTAAATTTAATTTCCTCCACTCCGAGATATTACAGCAAGCCAGCTGCCAAAGATATGACTAAAGTATCCTGCGAAGAACTTATATGTTAATTCAATTTCTCAGTAGGGCAGGAATTTGCCAGTAGGGCAGGAATTTGTCTGTTTCCTGACTGCCACTGAATTTGGGGTTCCCAAGTCCTTGAGAAACAAAAACTGCAATTTCTCCCCTGCCAAAGCATAAACTGTGCAGTTTTTTAAGAATGGTTAAAGTGTTTGAGAATCTGAACAATTTGTAGTCAAAACCTACACTAATCTTTTTTTTTTTTACTATGCACAGAAAAATGTATTCATGGGGAAAGTGCAGAAAATGTAAAACTATATTGCACAGTATTATCTTATACAAATCATGCAGTGCCAACATTTGACATTGTGGTTGCAGCCTTTGCAAGTTGTGTAATCCAAATGGTATGCAGCAAGGAAAAAACCCTCACACCAACTGAAGCTGCAGTCCTATGTGGTTTTGTTGTGAAACATTTCTGGATTTTGCACATTTTTGTTGCACAACATTCTTGTTGTGCAACACTGCTGTTTTTGTGTAGAAAATGGCAATGTTGCAGAAGAAAAATATTGCACAAAATCATCAGTGTTGCACCAAAGAGTAGCCACATAGGGGTTTTTTTATGCCGCATTGCTAATATTGCACATTCTTTTTGTTTTGCAACATTGCTGTTTCCTATGAAAAAAAATTGCACACAACACACATGTGATTGCCTGAAGGCATTCCTTTTCATACCAAAAGTTGTTCAGTTTTCAGGAAAGACTCTGTAGTTCACTGCTTTAGCTTTCCTGGAAAACTGTAGTTTTCTGGGGAAGCTCCATGTCTTTCACTGAAGAGCCATACAGTTTCCTTTCCTTGTGTGTCTATGTGTGTGTGAGATCTTGATTGTCCTGAATCTATAGGATAAAAAACTGTTTCATTGTTCTTTTGGGACTTGGACAAACTGAGATTTTCCATCCCTATTTCTCAGTGAGAATTTCTGGGGCTTTAAGGTCCAAGTTCCCTCTTACAACTTAATTCTTCTAGTCTACTACTGTGATTGAGATCCATGAACCTATTCATATGAAATATTAAATATTTTTAAGGTCTTATTTTATTTTGGTCTGAAATTCATATAAGCGATATGAATATCATTAGGAGAAGTGATCCTCCATCTGGCACTTGCTGTTTCTGTTGCTGGTGTCCCTACTGTGAAAGAAGCAAGTTACAGGTTTGTTTTAGAAGGTTGTTTCTTAAGTAGTGCAAATCAGTAAGACAGGGACAGTGCATTGTGCTCCTACTTATACAGATATACTATTATTACTCCTCTAGTAGGTGGTTTTGGTATGTTAATAACCATCAAGACCAGCGGTTGTCAACCTGTGAGGCGTGACCCCGGCGGGGGTCGAACGACCAAAACACAGGGGTTGCCGCTGGCTAGAACGAAGCTTCTGACATCACTCGGAGGAGTAGGAAGGGGCAGGGCCTTGGCCTTACTGTGGTGCCTGGTTTGAAGCGACACCTTTGGAGCACCTTGAGTGAATGTGTGAGGGTCCATTGGGATGGTGGCCGATGAAGGACAAGAAGGTGTGGTGCATGGTATTGAAATGGTGCTTCGCGAAGGTCCTGAGGAAAGAGGGTGGCAGGGCTATTGACTCTGGTTTCCCATTCTTGGTTTGCGTCATTTTCTCCTCGCCTTAGAATAGCCTGGACTTAGCCAGGGATGGCCCTAAAGCCAACCTGTCACAAAGTTTTCTTGGCAAGCCTTGTTTATTGAGGGGCGGTTTGCCATGGCCACCCTATGAGGCTGAGAGAGTGTGACTTGTCCCAGGTGACCCAGAGCTTCGCATGG
>CM034703.1:47205102-47219926 GCA_020142125.1 Phrynosoma platyrhinos
ATTGCCATTCCAAGGCTGAGAGAGTGTGACTCACCCAAGGCCACTCAGAGCCTTTACAGACTCCCAGAAATAACATTCCGAATCATAACTGTAGCAAAATTACAGTTTTGAAGTAGCCACCAATTTTTTTTTTATTTTTTTTTTGGTTTGGGGTCACCACAACATAAGGAACTGTATTGCGGGGTCACGGCATTAGAAAGGTTGAGAACCACTGATCTAGACTATATAGAACCTACCTATTTTCTATACCTGATGTGTGTCCCTTTGCTTGAAAAGGAAAGCAAATGTATGCATTTATGCCTTAAATTTCAGATCTTCCACTTAATTTGGATCTGCTGGTTTTGTTTAAGAATGGTTACCACTCTAGTATTTTGTCAGAACTGACAGGTAACACCTGATGGCAATATTTAAATTAAGATATCATGCTTCTGTGGCTACTTACAGCTAATCTCTGCTTCCCTGCTGCATTTTTTCTCAGCGTATTTCCCTTGCTGCAAAAGAACAAAGACCACACTTGAATGATGAGTGGTAGGAAGGAGCCAATTTTTCAAGGTTTAATGGCAAAAGCACACAAGATTCATGTTATGTTAAGAATGCATTCTGTTAATGTTGGAATAACTCTTCCATTTTAGTTCTATCTCTTTTACTTCTTTAAAAAAATAACTGGCATTTTCTTTTAACTGACAGAGAACAAATGCAGAGTTGAGACAGTGGTTTTAGTAACCTAAACACATGATATTTCTGAGCATTGATATGGATTTTATTTATTTTATTTTATAAATTTATAGATGACAAGAGTAGGCAAATATGTTTGGGTCTGGAATTTTCTGTCCCTGGGACTCTGTGGGTATGCAAATAGTGCTGAAAATGTCCAAAAATCTTTAAAACAAAACAAAATAAAACACATTCTAAGAAGTGACTAGAAGGTCACCCCAGGTTTTGAAAAAACTTGATTGCATGGAGGGGAGTAGCCAGAAGAATGACTACAATGCATTTCAATTGGAAGGAAAAGGCCACAACTTTATTGGCAACAGCTTAAATGTTGGGTTGGCCCTCACAGCATGAGGTCTGGATCTGTCATCAATCAATCCATGATTGATTGATGAACCCATTTGCTTTGTCATGGCCAAGTTTTGGGATGACAAAGGAGCTGACTGGTTAAAAGCCATCTGCAACTCAGGCAACTGGTTGATCACATGTTTGCATCTCTGCCCCTTGTCACCAGGAGATGTTGAATTGGTGTTGCTTCTGCAATGGTATGCTTTCAGCACCCCCAGGTCCCCGTTGAACTCCCAATCCAGTGCTACGCAACCCAGAAAACCACGCCCACCAGATCCAAGACCTATGCTATTGCCTCAGAAAGTTGTGACAGCATAGCCCCTTATCCCAACAAGAAGGGAAGAGTGGGAAGAGCCAAGCTAGAATGGTGCCATCCTTGGATGCCACAAGGCCTCAAATAGGCCCAATGACCAATCAGAGGCTGGAAGGAGGGAGTTCCACCCATCCCGACCCCTCTGCCAATCACGGGTGCCATCTGCCCATTATGCCCCCAATCGGGAGGCACTTCTGAACTGAGGTGCCCTCTGGAACTTGTAGTCCCCATGCCAGGGAGGAAGTACTTCCCCCTTCTGCCCTGCTGGGCAATCCCAGCCTGGCTAACCCAGTGCAAGGCCTGCCGGGGTTTGGTTGGGTCAGGCTGCCTCCTTCTGAGGCTTCTCCCCTGCAGTGACAACTTTTTTTTTAAAAAAAAAGTTAGGTAGTGTAGGTAAAATTTCTGGAATGTAGCTAGGAATTAGAAGGGGTGGACTAGTTGGTCTCCAAAATCTCCTCCATCTCTAAAAGTCAATGGTTCTATGATATGGGGAAGGTGGTTGTGTGGAATAGGCAGTTAACATTTGTGATCTATCTGGTTATCCTTCCATATCATAAAAAGTATGTATTATCTACTTTAAGGAGGCATATATTCTTCAATTGCACATTCAATAAGAAATAAGGACTCTCTTTCTCTCTGTATATATTGTGTATGTATATATGTGCATATAATAGCTAGGGAAAATAAGCTTTCCACACTTTTATATCTATGAAAGAAAATTTATAAACCCTCTAATAGTACAATGATTTGATCAAAAATGTGTTTTTCCCAGGAGTACCATCAGTGAGGATCACAGTAGTAAGTATTGCCCTCTAAAACATTGAAGTGCATATCCTTATTACCCCAGACAACTATCACTTTTGATTTAAATAGAAATTAGAACATAAGTGAACATTCTGAAAGTAGTAAGAGCATTCCCATTTAGCATGTGTATGTATAACTCATTGTATAAAGATAATTAGAAGGGTAAGATGTTTGAAAGACACTCAGTCCATTCCTTTCAAACAACAGGCATGTCAGTGATATCACTGTAACATCATAAACCAATGGTCCAAATTTATCCCTGTTGTAATTCCACTGAGGTTAATTAAATTACACCAGGGACTAATTTAGCTCATTATTGTCTTTTATTATGATCCGTTGACAGCCACATTTTAATTGCATCCCATAAAATTTTAATAAGAACAGGTTGGAAAAGAACTGTGACCTTTGGGGAGTACTAGAACTGTTTAAAAATTAAAAGGATCATATTATTTTCCTATTCTTTTTCTAAAGCCAATACTGACATAGAACAGAGAAACATCACTGTGAACTGCAGCCTTAATAAGGATTTTTTTTTTATTTAACAGATGGTCCAGAGATTTTTCTTCTTTCTGCAGCTGAGTTATTTTTGCATGAAATTGAGTTCTCCAATTGCCTGTTCCATGATCACCATATTTCAAATTTAGACATGTATTTATAGCCCCATTTAACCCTAATGAAATTGTTACATGAGTACTGAGAAGTTGCATTTTGCTGTAGATAACACATGGGCCAAGCGTAAACCATCCATTTCTTGTTTGAACTAAACTAACATGCACTGTTAATGTATTTTCAAAATGTTTGTTTGTGTGCATGTTTTTTTAAAACCCCATATAGGATAGTTGCAGACATTCATTCAGAAGATAAGTGAAACAGGGTGAATTGTGGCAACAAAGGACAAACTTCAGCCATTTAAATATCATGTTGTAATTTTGTAAAATAAAAGCAAGTTCTTGCCATTAAAATGTCAGTGAGGCAGAATACAATCAAGATAAAATGTATGATGAAAGAGGACCATCACATCTGCTCTGCCAACCTGCACAGGGGGCAAAAAGGAAACTGCAAATTTTCCCAGAGGCAAACAAACATAGTTCCAATTATTTATAAATGTATGTGACTGTCTAGAACAGGGACGCACAACCCATAACTTGCATGTGGCTCAATAGCACCCATTGTGTGCCCCCCCCAGGCCACTTGCTGCTGCTGCCATTCTGAAATTAAAAAACCCCTCAAACAATCTTCAGTTCTACCAGCACTTCCAAACAAATTAAGTAGTACTTCTTTCATCTTTCATTTCCCTCATTGTTTATCACCACTGGAGAAAATGAGGATAATGAAGATAATGATATTTACATTTTGCATTTCTGCTCAGGCAATAGAGAAACTATTCCTTGCTCCCCAACAGCTGTTGTTTCTCTCCCCTCTCTGTTATTCTCATCCCTCACAACTGAACAGAATCCTTTAACCCTTTCTGCTACCAATTATGCTTATCATGTCTATGAAATCCTGCAAGGAGGAAGGAGTGATCCAGGGCTTGTCTTCTGGTCCTGGAGTATTCTGGCCCTGGATCTGCCTCATTACTTCTGCATTCGGTGCCATCTTGCTGGAGCACCAAAAAACTGCTGCCATGTGGGCAGTGGGGCAGTTTCACAGTGTGTTCCCAGCATCTTGGGGACATGCACCATGCATACACCATGTCCCCAAGACACCGAGAAGATGTCACATTTTGCCAGTCTGTTTTTTGGGTTGTCTGTTTCAGCCCACAGATAGATAGGTAGGTAGGTAGGTAGGTAGGTAGGTAGGTAGGTAGATATATTATATTGTTAGGGGTGCTGTGAGATTGCAGAGTACTTGTTCTCTTACTATCAAGCAACTACTTATTACCAAGCAACTATTCTCCCTCTACACCTGATGCATACTGAAAATGAAGAAACAGTATTTATGGATTTGTACAAATATTTAGAGCTGTGAGCTAGCACTACTGTGTCTGTTTCTAAGAAGCCAAGACATAAAGTTACATTGCACAACAAATTCAGAACAAAAAAAGATCATGGGAAATATAATTAATCATTATTCCAAACTTTTCCTATATATCAGGCCTTTGCAGACTGCCAGAAATAGTGCAAATTGAGTCCACTTTAAGGATTAGGGTTAGGGTTAGGGAATCATGGGAACTGTATTTTATTGTGGCACCAGAGCTCTCTGACAGAGAAGGCTCAATGTCTCAGAAAAAAACAAAACAATTCCCATAGGGCCTTTGCAGACTGCGAGAAATAATGCAGATTGAAGTCACTTTAACTGTCCTGGCTCAGTGTTAAGGAATTATGGGAACTGTATTTTTTCTGGGACATTGAGCCTTCTCAGAGAGCTCTGGTGCCACAATAAACTACAGTTCCCATGATTACTCAGCACTGAGCCAGGACAGTTAAAGTGACCTCAATATGCATTATTTCTGGAAGTCTGCAAAGGCCCAAAGTTTCCAGAATGTTTGCAAAACTCTGATACATTGTGCATGTGCTAAGGTAATTTTTCACCAAGCTATGCATTTCAGACTGCTATTTTGCTTATTTATCAGCCCAGGCATCAGAGTGGCTATCTATTGCTTTCTTCTGAGTGAGCAACATATTCTCTCAGGAAGCCTGTGTTCCAGTGAAGCCTTCATTCCAGTGACAAACAAGATATGCTGAGTGTAACCTTCACTTGATAGTTTAGCAATTTCTGGCAGAATTCCCTTTTAGCCATGACAATTATTATTATGTTGAAGCCTATAGCACTTCAAGCAAAAGCTAAAGTCAAACAATGTTACCTTCCTGACCTAACACACTGCCCTTATTGAGAGAAAAAGAGGATATAAATGTAGCAAACAAATAAATAAAACAAAAACCTTCTTAGAACATCACGCATTGATCTGTTTCTAGCTACAACTCCATTGTCAAGACCATGAAGTAGAAGGCAGAGATGGCTGACACAGTGTCACCATCGATGACAGATAAGTCTTCCAGGTCAGTTCAGCTTCCCTCATGCCACAATTCTTTATCAGGACTGAAAAAGGATGCCATGTGCTGCTTCACCACACAGCAAATGATGAGCATTGGAAAATTGTTTTGAATCCTATTAGTAATCAAAACTACAGCACATATTCAAAGGTAGCTATGTTGCCTATGCAGCAAAATAAAACAAAATCTAGAATCCACAAAAGAGTGACATCTTATTGGCCAACTGAAATGCATAAAATACATTATTCAAGCTTTCAAAGTTATGCTGGCTGTCCCTGTCCAATGCAAAGCTACCTGCTCCTTTCTGAGGCAGAGAACATTAACATTTGCAAGAAAACCCTATACTGTTACATCTGGAAAATCATTTAGATGCTGTATAGGTAAAACTTGCCAAATTTAGTCCAAATGAAGATTAGCAATAGGTTGTAAAGAATTAGTTGGGATTAGCAGTAGAATTTGGGCTGCTGTGTACTTCTTAAATTACAAAAAGAAGGAAGGAATTTTCTGTTTCTCATTATTTTCCCTGTAATCCAATACTGAGGAAAAACAAAACAAAAAACACGATGCTTCTGTCTTTAATTCTATCCATTATCAGACATTCAGAATTAAGCTAGAATTACAGATATTTACTATGCCATTGGAACTGACCCTGTAGATAGAAGCAGAACCACTATAATACAAGGTCTCCTACTCCTATTGGATAGAGCTAGTCTTGATAGAAACCGCAATCAATAGTATCAAAAGGCTTTGCAGAATCTAGATAGATGTGACTAGTGCTTCCGCATCTTTAACCAGAAGTAGATTTTCATCCAGCACAAGTAAGGCCAATTAAGTGCTATGCTCTGGCCTGAAACTAGACTAAAATGTGTACAGACAATATTTTTATCCCAACACTGTCTGAAGTTGTCCAGCCACCACATGCTCAAGCACCTTGCCCCTAAAGGAAATATTAGCAATGAAATGTCACATGCCTCTGGGTCCAGAGAAATCCTCTTTAGGAGAGGACACACCACTGTCTGTTTCTAGGCAGCAGACACGTTCTCCTGCCACACTGTGGGATTTATCAGCTTGTGGATCCATCTGAACAATCCATCTCAGCTAGATTTTATCAGCAATATGAGCAAGGATCAAGCTTACATGTGGTGGTATGGATCAATCAAGTGTCTTGCCCACACCATCAGGCCAGAACAATTGAGACTGATCCCAAGTAACCTGGCCAGAAAGAACAGTGGACATTTTCTCAGACTCTATGATAACTGTGGCATCCAGTTCTGAGTGGATATGAGTTACTTTCTCCTCAAAATGTCTGGCAAACTTTCACAGCAGGCAACTGAGGGGTCCACTGCTGCTTTCCCTGAGCCTGATCTTCACCACTCAGAATAACTCTGTTGGATAGCAGAATTAGTCTTTGTCTTCCCCTCTCCTCTCCTCCTCCCATTGAACAACTCAATGGGGAATATTTACACAAAAACCAAACTTTTTTTTTTGGTGATACATGCAGGTATTACTGTGGATTACCTGCATGTGTACTTGTTTGAAACTTTTGCAAAGAGATATTCAATACCTGCTTCCACAAGGTTTCAAACCCCATGCTCAAAAACAGCTAGGGAGCGTCCAGGTACCTCTCCATCTCCCCAGCCACTGATTGCTTGCTTTTCACAACTGTTCCTGTGAACCAAAGCAAAAGATGATGCTACAGGTAAAGGATGTTTGAGACCAGCTGCAATAAGAATGGGTTCACCCTTGTAGTCATTCAGTGGTTGGGGAGATGGAGCTGTTGCCCAGTAACCCTCCTCCCTCAGCTGCTGTTTTTGATAGTCTGAGTTCTCCCTCTTTGTATTATATAGCACTCCAGATGTTTTGGCTAACATGGCCAATGGTTAGAAAATGTGAGAACTATATCCCAAAACATCTGGAGGATACTAATGTGTCCATTCTAGACCTAGTACTATTTACTGAGTTTTCTGTTACATTTGCCCACACCAGCCAGTGACAAACAATAAAAAGGAATGGGCACTGAGAACTGTACAGTATAGTGATAGTAAGACATGATGACAAGGGGTAATTGTTTAAAAAAATTAGAAGTACAGGGTGGAGGATATTTCATTCCTTTCACTGGTAGTCCCATATGTTTCTTAGCAGGTAATTATTTTCAAATTCTGTCAAAACAAATCATATTTCTAGCTCTCTGTCAACTCCACTTTGGCATAGGCTGTGGACTAACCAATTTTATATGTATGGAATTTTTGGAATTCAATACAAAATCTCTGCTTGGCATTAACTACATGGCAGTTTCTGCTAGTGAATAATGATAACATAGAAAGAACTTTATTCATGTCCACTACTTGTCTCCCTCATTTTAACTTATCAGCTTTGATTCATTGCTTAATGTTCTAGAGGATAAATGAGATTAAATTTCCATCAGTAAAAAAAGAAATTAAATTAAAGCAACAAAAGTAGACAGGTTTTGATTTAGTGAAATAAAAAGATCCTTTATTAATCACATTTTTTCTAGGGATTCTATATTGTCCATGTTTGGAGTATTTATCTTCAGTCCACCATTGTGTGTGTGTACACTGTACAAACTTTTATTGTAAGCATAAACTTTTATATCCCAGTTATGTGCCATGCAACTTGTTTCATAAAATATTTCTTCTTTATTATAAAATATGAATAATCATCTACCAGAATGTCTAACCAGTGATATCAAATGACATAAGAAATATTTCCTCCTCCTCTTTCCTCCCTATCCCAAAAGATAAAAAGTCCCAGATGTAGAACCATATTTGAGGGGAAAAGTTACAATTCTTATGAGAAATATCTATTTTGCACCTCCCAAGACTAGCAGTGAAAAAGAACACATTGTTTCACAAAAGCTCATATACTTCCAAGGGCTGTGATACATTTGGAAAAGGTAAATGTCCATAAAAGCATGTGCATGGTTGAAAAATGTGTACAACTATAAAGGTGTATGTTTGGGAAATGCTCATAAACCTGCTTTAATTGATAGAGAAAATATATGCAATAAAAAGATTTACAATGATCTATACATTTTGAATAAAATGAAGAAAAAAATCAACACATATTTTTGTCCACAAAAGTAAAATACAAAAAAGGTCTCTGACAGAGAGCTAGGAGTGAATGAGAATGCCTGGGAGATTCTGAGAAGTGAAAGAGAACAGGATTGATAGATTTTTTCCCCACTCTTAGCATGCCACATGCTTTATATGCAGAAGGTCCAAGGCTCAATGCCCAGCATCTCAAGAAAGAATTTGAAAACAAGACTTTCCTATAAAGCTGGGGGACTGCTACTGCTCACATTGTCAACATTATAGCATGCTACAGATGAATGATCTCATTCACTAAGGGGGGTTGCAGACTGCCAGAAATAGTGCAAATTGAGTTCACTTTTAGGGTTAGGGTTAGGGATAAGGAATCATGGGAACTACATTTTATTGTGGCTGCAGAGCTCTCTGACAGAGAAGGCTCAATGTCTCAGAAAAAAAATTCCCATGATTCCCTAGCACTAACCCTAACCCTAAAAGTAGACTCAATTTGCACTATTTCTGGCAATCTGCAACCCCCCTAAGTCAGTTGCCTATGATCCCAAAACAGGGAAGGGTTACAAGTGAAAAGCAACACAATCTAGATCATCACTCAATTGTATGAATGAGGTATGACAAATGCAGAATAAGGTTTCAACTAGAAGCATTCCAAGATAGAAACGTCAGTGCTAAAAAATGCAGTGATAGCTACATTGAAACAAGTCTATATTGTAGTAATATCTGTGTTCAGAAAATCAAAAAGCACACTTTCAAAACCAAAGTTTCTTCACCAAATGAACATCTTTCTAAAACATGTAGGGGTGGCAGAGTGATGATTCTATATTCACTAGATACAATTGATTATGTATTGTCTTTAAATTTTACTGTAAGGTGAGGAAAAAATATTAACTTAGGTTCACCAGACTACCCCCTTTAGACTCCTGGGCTTTTAAGGAACAAGAAAAGGAAATAAAGCAGAGAAATACAATTCAGTTGTCTATCTGAGAACAAAAAAGACCCCCCCCCCCTTTGAAACATCAAATTGCAGAGTGCCTGTTTTACATGATGGAGAATCTTACTTTTCCAGAGTTCCTTACAGTGAAGAGAAAATCCTCTGAATGCATAGCTGTATATACACAGTTCCATTCTCAATGTAAACTGTAAAAATATATGTAGGTTGTCAAAGTGACCACCTCTACCCCCCATACCTAGTCAGCACACATGCACTTAATAATCTAGATTTTTTTTTTTTGCATTGGACATGGGGGAGGGGAGGGAGGCAACAGTTTATTCCAATGGATGTGTCCTTTTAAGACAGAAAGTCAAATGGAGGCTGGGGAAATTTGTTTTACTCCCTCCCTCCCCCGCCTCCGCACTTTGATTTATAACAAGCAAGCAAGCAAGCAACCTCAAGTTTTCTCAGTCATTAAAATGGGGAAAATGTGAATTTTGGTAAATTTTTCAGAAATAAACTGAATAATTTCCCCAGCTTTATAGGCTAGAATCAATAGGTATAGCTAGTCCCAGAATGCAGCAACCCAGGGGTTTACTTACATGGGACAACAAATGAGGGCATGCCCCCAGTAAGAATTTTGCTACCCCCAAAATGACATCTTCCTTCACTTTTGAAATGTCTAACATTACACTAACCTGAAAAATGAGTGGAATATTGAGAGATATAGGTTACGCATCACTAAAAATAGGTAAGGGTAGGAAAAACTACCAAGAGAACGCAAAGACAGCAAATATGAGAGTTCAAAGTGTGAATGATTTTCAGCATTTCTCTCTCTGCAATGCTGAAAATTTGAGTACAGCAGTACAATTTAATTGAGGAGACAGAATTCTTATTTGGGACAGGGCCCCAATTTGACTCTCCAGCTATATCCCAGAATGACGATGGTGTATCTACCTGCCATGTTTCTTTTAAAATAGAGATGCTTTTCAGGAAAAGAGGTAGCACTTAGTAGTTCAGCACTAGCATAGCTGAATACACAAGAATTCTAGCCAAATCACTAACAGTCTGGACAGATGAGTCTCGATTTATCCCAAACTCAATGTCTCAGAATCTCAGACCCTTTCAACCACAAAAATGTTGTGGATTTTGGTAAATTTGTATCAAAAGTAATTTGAAACAGAATTGTGAAGTCAGAGGTTTCCATGGCCAGCCAGCCACAGTTGCAGGCGAAACATCAGGAATATATTCTTCTAAAACAGGGGTAGGCAACCTAAGGCCCGGGGGCCGGATGCGGCCCAGCAAGGCCTTTGGACCGGCCCCAAACCGGTCCTGCCGCCGCCGCCCCCCCCACTGCCGCCGCCCCCCCCCCCATGATGATATTGATTATTGTTGTTATTACTTGTTCTTGGGGTTTTCTTGGCAAAATCTTCACAGGGGTTTTGCCATGGCTTTTCTGGGGCTGAGAGAGTGTGCATGCATTTTTTTAATTTTTTAATTCTTTTTTAATTTTGATTTTTATTTATTTATTTATTTATTTATTTATTTATTTTTGGTGCTTCGGCCCGTCAATTGTCTGAGGGACAGCAACCCGGCCCCCGGCTCAAAAAGGTTGCCTACCCCTGTTCTAAAACATGGCCTCATAGCCTGAAAAAAACACAAAAATCTTTGAAACAGAATTCTAATCCATTTTAATGGGTAGGCTAGCTGGATTAGGAGCAGATAGTTTGAGCCTTGCTTGTTCTTCATCATTGGTACAAACTAACCTATCTGCAATGTCTACTCTGTTAAAACTAGAGAGCTCCATTTTAAAGAATTCTTCTTTTGTTATCTGTTCCATATAATTTCATCAGTGTGATTCATATGAGCAGAACAAGTGCTGAATATGCAATAGATACCTACTTTGCTGTGCTTCGGACCATGGATTTCTCCTTCTTAGTAAACAATTTGCTATAGTTCTTAATGCTACATGCACCAAATAATGAAAAAATGTGATCTTTCTAAATAGCAAAGCTACTTAACAATTCTCTAAATAACCCCCTAAAGTCTTATAACATATTTACTCTATATTCTGCAATAAAAAGGTATGTTGTTTGGGGTCCTTATTTCACCAGTTTATATTTACTGTAATGTCTTACTTGGGATATATGATTTTAACAGAAAAGGCACTGGATTTCTACAATGTACAGTAGTTCTGAAGTTCAGATACCTGAATTTACATCTATAGTAGTGCAATGAGCAAACTGAATTATTATACTTGGATGTAACTTTGATTTAGCAGATATAATAATCAGAGTAACCTACTCTGCAGTTGGTCCAAGCAGAATCACATACTTTGAAGCCCCTTTAGGTTCAGTGGAAGAAACATAAAAATGACAATATGCTTGACTTTGGAATGTGTATCTTGTTCATTGCACCTAAAATAAGCCTATGAATTTGCTGCCATGTTCTACAGCAGTATACAATCTACAGGCTATGTCATATCCCAAAAGTTTTTCTGAATACTCTTCCTTTCCTTTCCCCACATTTCTAGGACATTCTACGTGACCACCTTTGCTTTTTGTTTTTGTTCCATTGATTAAATGGGTTATTTGTCCCATTTTGTTTGCATGTTGGATGGTCTTCACAAGGTACAGAATGCATCCTTGAAAACAAATGTAACCAAGGGGTGAAGCAGATAGCCAGGAAGGAGTGGCCTCTGGCCGCTCTGGCCACAGTTGGGCTGGGACCACTGGAACTGCACAGCCCACTACCAAAGTGGGACACCACCTGTCGTCCTAAGCTGTGCCAGCCAGGAGTTGGTTTAAACCGACTTCTTTTTACGGCAGCTATGGGCTCTGTTTAGCAGCCTCAGAGTGGCTTCTGGCCACTTTGGGGTGTGTGTCATGTAAACAAGTTGCTTCTTTGGGCCATCTGTTTCAGGACTAAGATACACTTTCTGATAAGGGATCTGGAAGAATATTTATTTATAAAAGTAAATCATTAGGTGTTACATTTGGCATATCAGTCTATGGTTAACACTTCAGTAACACATTATTTCCCCATTATTTCAATTTCCAGTCTTTTTCTGAGCACAATTCAAAGTGCTGGTTTTGACCTAAAAAGCCTGTACAGCTTGGGTCTAGTCTATCTGAAGGACTGTATCTGTATGAGCCCATTCAGGTTTTAAGATTATCTGAAGAGGCCCTTCTCTGTCCCAATACCTTCTCAGACTTGTTTGGTGGGGACAAGGGAGAGGGCCTTCTCAGTGGCTGCTCGCAAACTTTGGAACTCCCTTCCCAAAGAGGCCAGGATGGCCTCATCCTTTCTGTCCTTTTTGTGCTGCCAGACTTTTATGGAGAGTTGAGGTTGAGTTCTTAATATTCTGTGGTGCTCAGTTTGGTGGGTTAAGGACCTATACATAGTTTATTTTATTGTTTAATGTTTTAGTATTTTAACTGTTTTAATATGTATTGTTTTTAACTACTTTAGTCTTTTAAATTGCATTTTTAGATGAGTGATATATTTTACTACTATATTAGTTTAATTCTATTGTTATATGTTTTCATATGTTTTTAATGGTATTGCTTTTCAGTTTGTGAGCTGCTTTGTTTCCCAGTTGTGGGGAAAAAGTGGGGGATGATATTATTATTATTATTTAAAATTTGAATAAAGCCCTAATTTTCTCTAAGCAAATCCCAAAACAATGTTTTAAAAGAAAAACAAGTCAATACTATTCATTACACACCCAAAATAATGACATTATCAACCATTTCATAACTTTGCAAAACTAACATCATTGTTCCCTTTGTTATCCTCCTCCCACCAAGTAATGCATTGGAGAGAACACTGTTACACTTCTGGCCACTTTGGGGTGTGTGTCATGTAAACAAGTTGCTTCTTTGGGCCCATCTGTCTGTTCCAATTCTATGATTCTAGGATTCTATGCAGTCTTGGGGAGGCTTGAAATTGCACACAGTTCTGGCTCAGAACAAATAGTAACCCACATGGCCCAGGGTTGAGGAAAATGCAGTGGACCCCAAGGAAGTCACTTTCTGTTCATTTTCTGAGTTCACTTCCTAAAATGTCCCAGAGGAGCAACAATGTGGCAAAAATGCCCTTGTGTCTCCTAGAAAGCATTTGGGGATTTAGAAAAAATGAAAGAAAATCTTTTCAAACTTTTTTTAACCCCTTGGGGACTTCATGGGCTGCCCTTTGCCAATCACTGTTCTAGGAGTAGGATTGAAGAGACCCAGGTTCTTAATCCCCATTCAGGAATGAATAATTATCTTTGAACTGCTTTCCCTCTCTGTAGCAGATCACTTATGACTCTTGTGATTTCTCCCTTCAAACAACTGGTTTAATTATTCTATTTATTTAGACAAAATGTATAGAAAAGAGAACCATGAACTTTCAAATCTAGCCTGCAGCACTTTTTCTGAGAGAGGAAGCCAGTGTGTTCTAGTGGTTAGCTCATCATCATCATCATCATCATCTATAATACCCCATCTTATTTCACAAAAATTGCACTCAAGATGGCTCAACTGTTTATTTGTTTATATTTTTGCAAGCCACCTTGACTCTCAGTATTCAGAAAATTCAGGAAATCAATGAATCAATCTTTCAGTCATTATTATCATGATCACTGGAAGATCCAGGTTGTAGGCCCAACTTATCAATGACATTTGGTGATTTTGGGCCATTCAATGTCTCAGTCTAACCTACCATACAGGTTTGTTGGGATGATAAACATGGGAAGGAAAACTGTGTATACCATCATCAGCTCCTTGCAGCAAAGGCATGGTGATAGACTGATCAATCTATCAATCAAGACAGATTCACCTGCAGATCCCATTCTGGTTATCCTCCTAAGTTTTTGGTGTTATTATTCTTATTTTTTATAGTTCTGTGTAATTGATTTAAAACAGCTCCTCCCATTTATATGTGCACAACCTAAAGCTTTATCTTTTGATCTTATATAACCATCATAGAATACCCCAACATATGTGGGAAATTATTTCCTGATAGTGGAGTGGACATCATTTTAAACCTTTTGAGTTCTGTAGACAGAGTTGAAAAAGATGGTCCCCAAATTATGAAATGCATCAACTAAAGTTTATAAATAATTGGTTGGAACTGTTATATGTTTGAAAGAGACCAGGTGGTAGCTTATTTGAGCTATTCTTCTATAAAGTGGGTGGTTGTAATGATATATTTTAAGTTAAATGCTGTTATTTCTGGACTTCAGAAAGTAATTTCTCTCCCTATTTCTAAGTAAAGTGTATTTCAAATTGATATGACATTTCAAGTGGCATAAGTATGATCTTATGTGTGCTTTGTAGCTGGTATATTTTCCTTTGAAGGAATTTGAAAAAGAATACTAATAATGCACTTTAAGAGAAAATATTGTTATTAATACGATTGTCTAAATATTTTAAGATACAATCATATACACTTACCTTAATTCCCATGGAACTCAGTGGGGTGTACTTCTGAGTAGTCGTACAGGATTTCACTATTAATTAATTAAAGAAACAGAATATTACAGTAAATTGATACTCTTTTAAATAATACATAACCGTTTAATTGTGTTAGGTGAATATGTTTGATTAATCTGCATGTCTGTACAAAAAGAATCATAGAATCATAGAGTTGAAAGAGACCACAAGAGCCATCCAGT
>CM034703.1:47221164-47233388 GCA_020142125.1 Phrynosoma platyrhinos
CTGATACACCAGCTGCACCCTTTTCTGGAAGTAAGGCACCTTAGGACTGTTGGGCACTCGCTGGTAACCTCCTGTCTGGATTTCTGTAATGCGCTCTACATGGGGTTACCCTCATGCTTGGTTTGGAAACTTCAGTTACTACAAAATATGGTAGCCAGAGTGGTTTTGGGAACATCTCGCAGAGACCACATAACCCCGGTGTTGAAATCTCTCCATTGGCTGCCTATCAGTTTCTGGGCCCAGTACAAGGTTTTGGTTATTACCTTTAAAGCCCTAAATGGCTTGGGGCCAACTTATCTTCAGAACCGCCTCTTCCCATATAATCCTCCCCACATACTCCAGTCCTCTGGGAGGAATTTGCCTGAACCACAGAAATATAGGCTGTCCGCAACCTCCCAGAAGGCATTTTCGGTAATCTCCCCCACATTATGGAATGACCTGCCAGATGAGATCTGTCAGATTACAAGCCTGGGTAGCTTTAAAAAGGCGGTAAAGATGGATCTCTTTCAGCAGGCCTTTCCTGATTAGACCCTGGCCTCAGGAGCTGTGCCTCTCATCTTCTCTTAGTCTCTGGCTTGCCTGCTGCTTGGTTTAATATAGCTTATGTCATTTTTAAGATTTCTGTAGATTTTATGGAAGTCTAGTTTAATACTTTTTTAAAGGGCAGGGTGGGGTTTGTGGTTTTCCAGCTTGTAATTTGATTTAATTTTAACTGTTGTAATCCACCCCAATGGTTTTTAACAGAGGGGCAGGGTATAAATTATTATTATTATTATTAACCAGCTTTTTTAAAAAATTAAAGAAATCTAAAAATTCCTGATTTGGGGCTAGACCCAACTTGCAAGGAAGGATGTTTCAAAAGTAGGATGCTACCATCAAGAATGTCTTTCTCTGTGCTCTTCTCTTCTAGAAGTAACACAGAGAAAGGCCTGAGCTGATGACTTCAGGTTAGGTATGGCGTCGGATTGAGTGAAACTTTTGGGTGAATGCCACGGTTTCACTCGACAAATGTGACAGGGGGGCTGTTTCCATTAAGGAAATAGCACCAAATTTTCACTTAATTATAAGAGACTCAGATGCTGTTCTACTGAGGCCTGGATCCCGCCCAGGATTGCAGAAAAGAACATCAATACTGCTGTCTGGTAAGGAGCGGAGGGGGTCGAAGAACTAGTCATGGTCGCATTTGTGCCGCCATCATGAATGGCTCACAGATGCCACCAACTAAATATGGTGTCGGATTGAGTGAAACTTTTGGGTGAATGCCACGGTTTCACTCACCAAATGTGACAGGGGGGCTGTTTCCATTAAGGAAGTAGCACCAAATTGTCTCTTAATTATAAGAGACTCAGATGCTGTTCTACTGAGGCCTGGATCCCGCCCAGGATTGCAGAAAAGAACATCAATACTGCTGTCTGGTAAGGAGCGGAGGGGGTCGAAGAACTAGTCATGGTCACATTTGTGCTGCCATCATGAATGGCTCACAGATGCCACCAACTAAATAATAATTGAAATGGAAATCAGCAGAAATATTAGAAACCTTTACATTGTTTCTGGAAGGAGACTTTCTACAATTGATACACATTAACTTAAAAAGTGATACAAAATGAAGACTGTTCTACTGGCAGTGTGAAAATAGAATATATACAGATGGCAGGGAGGGAAGGGGAGTGGAGCGGAGTGGAGAGTGGAGAGCATGGGAGGCAGAGAACTGTGTAAATTGTACTGAAAATAGAAGACACAGAGATTGGGAGACTGACAATAATAACAAAGTGGGATAAAATAAAAAAAGGAAAGGAGAATTAAGTTAAGAAAAAAAGTTTTAAAAAGACTGAGCATATAAAAAGAGAGTCTTGGAGACAAAGGAGGTGGAAGGGAAAGTAATCAAATTAAGTGCAGAAATATAGAAAGCAGCGGAGAGTAGATAGAGAGAGAGATTGGGAGAAGAAGAAAGACTTGGAGAAGGAGATATCTAAGATATCTGAGGAGAAATTCAGTGAATTGGAAAAACAAAGCCAGAGACAGAAGATGGTGAGACGGTATGGGGGGGTGATAGGAAAGAATGCTAAGAAAAGAAGAAAGTCAGAAAAAGAATATGAAAGATATCGAAAGACCCCGAGAGGCTATGACCAGAGGAAAAGAGGGTTCCTGGGAGAAAGAGGAAGGTGAAGGAGAAATAAGTTGAAAGAGGATTTAAAGAGATGGAGAATAAGAGAGAGAAAGACTTGGAGACAGAGGGAGATGGACAAGAAAGCAAGGATAAAGGGAAACTGAATAACGTAGAATAGAGGAAGAAAGGATTGAGAACATACATGATGGGGAGTAGAGATAGAGACTGAGAGAGAGAACTGAGATTGAAGACAGAGAGAAGTAACAGAAATAGTATCTGGGGGGTGATTTAATATGATGAAAGAAAAAGGCAAGGAGGATTCTTCATTTCTATCTGGGGATTGAGGCTTCTTCCTTTTTCAGAAACCATTGAGCGCTCGGGGGGAGGAAACAGCAGCTGGAGGTGATTTAACATGAAGAAAGAAAAAGACAAGGAGGATTCTTCATTTCTGTCTGGGGATTGATGCTTCTTCTTTTTTCAGAAGCCATTGAGCACTCGGGGGAGGAAATTGCAACTGGGGGGTGATTTAACAAGTCAAAAAATATATACAAGCAATAAGGAGGATTCTTCATTTTTGTTTGGGGATTGAGACTTCTTCCTTTTTTTCAGAAGTCATTGAGCACTCGGAGGGAGGGGTTTGTGAGTCACCATAAAGAATTTTCTTTTTGTTATGTCTACAATTCTCCTTGAGAGATAAGAAAGAAAGAAAGAAAAACATCAGTCCGAATTTTGAAAGAACTATTGAATGGTACATGAGAGACATCTAGTGAACATAAGGACTTAAGGAGTGTATGCAGCTAACCCTGAAGGATAAGACACCTAGTGTTCATAGAGATTGATTATCTGCAGTCAATTTGAGAAGGAAAGGGGGACACCCACTGGTAAAAGGATTTAATAATTCAGTTTTAACTGTTTGTGTTAAAGGTGACACTTGGTGGCTTAAATTGAATTAATTATATTAATTTGAATATATTAATTGGAAATTAGAAAGTGGGGGGGAAGTTGGTATTGGTTTATTAATCCTGGGTAGGATAAAGAGGTAAAAAATTAGTTATTAAAGTACCTCTCTAACAGAAACTTAATCAAAAAGGAAAGAAGGAAAAATATTGTAAAAGAAGAAATATTTTGAAATATTTGTTGTTTATAATATTGCACGGTAATTAATGGTAATTAATGCTGAATTGTAAGTAAAAATTCAGGTAATTTAATAGGATATTTTGGTGGCATACTGAGACATAATATAACATATATATATAAAGAAGAGAAAGGAAAAGGGAAAAGGGAAGGAAGGAGAAAGGAAGAGGAAAAAAAGATGTCAATAACTATCAGATTACAGACGTCTAAGACCCAGCAACAGCAAACACAAAGAAGACCATCTATAGACCAACCTAAAACACAAGGCTTTAATACAATAAATCTTGATGAAATAAGGCAGATGAGACTGGAAATGAAGAAGGATAAAGAGGAATTGAGATAGGATATGGAAAATATGAAAGGGGAAATAAAAAAAGAGATAAGATGGGATTTGAATGAAATAAAAGATTCAATAAGATCAATGACTACAGATGTTAAAATAGTGAAATCCAAAGTCAATGACCTGGAAAGAAAAAATAAAGAACTGGAAGAAAAATTAAATATAGAAATTACCAAGAGAAAAGAAATACAAGACAAAAAACTTATGTGGGAATGTAAAATGAGAGAGAGATGTTTGAAGATTAGAGGAGTTCCGGAAAGTGAAAATAAAGATTTGAATAATTTATTGATAACAGCTCTGGCAGATTTTATTGGTAAAGACATGATGAAATTAGAGACAGATAAACGTTTTCGAATAAGTTCATGGATTGCCACTCAAAAGAGACTACCAAGAGACACTGTAGTATACTTCGTGAGACACAGATGAAGGAGATAATCTTGCAACAGCATTTTCAGCAAAAACTAAATATAGCTGGTGCAGAAGTTCAACTTATGAAGGACTTACCAGGACCAATTTTGAGAAAGCCAAGAGAATATGGATTTCTAACCAGGAAACTCAGAGAATGGGACATAAATTACAGGTGAGAAAATCCTGAAGGACTTTCACTTAAATACAAACAAAAGAGGATCAAGATTAACACAGTGACCGAGGCACAGGAATTTTTGGAAAAATTAACAAAAGACAAAGAACAAGAACAAAAAAGGGAACAGGAAGAATTGACAGGAGCAACACTAAGAGGAGATAATGGACAAGCAATTATATAGAGAAGTAATTAAACAATAGAAGGAGAAGAAGAAAAAGGAGAGCTGTAACTTATAGAAGAAAAATTTAAATTAAAATGGAGAACTTTAATAAGATAAAATGTCTATCATGGAATGTAAAAAGATTAAACAGACCAAGAAAATGAAAAATAATCTATCATTACCTTGGAAAATTAAAATTTGATATTCTTTGTTTGGAAGAGACACATATTAGAAAGTCAGAAAATAAATATTTGAATAATCAGAAATTGGGTAAAGGATTTATTTTGGCAGGGGAGAAAAGGAAAAAAGGAGTGATAATATACATTAATAATAAATTAGAAGGAAAAGAATTATTTAATGACCCAACTGGATATTATGTAAGTGTAGAAGTCTGTTGGAATTTGGAAAAGACTTTAATAGTAGGTGTCTATACTCCAACAGAACAAAAAGACAATTTTTTTTGGTAAATTAACAAAAACGTTGAGCGAATATGATTATGAAAATGTAATACCACTTGGAGATTGGAACAGAGTCATAGACCCAGAAATTGACAGGAAATCAGAAAAGCAAATTTTTAAAAAACCAAGGTAAATTACCAAACTCCTTCTTTGAAATGAAAGAAATAATTTCATTGATGGACATTTGGAGGATTAAATATGGAAATATAAAATATTATACATTTTATTCAGACAGACACAAATCCTGGTCAAGGATCAACATGTTCCTAATTTCAACTGTACTGGCACCAAAAATTGATCAGATTGATATACTTCCCAAAATTGTATCAGATCATAATCCTATAACTATGGAAATTAAGATTAAGGGGAAAAAAAGAATTTGATTTGAAATTAAATGGATCTTTACTGAAAGATGAGGAAATCAAAAAGCAAGCAAAAAACAAACTTGAGTTATTTTTTTCCAAGAGAATTTGGATAGAGAGGTGAAAGTACAAACTGTGGGACACTTCAAAAGCTGTTATGAGAGGTTTCTTTATTCAAAAAGGTGCAGAAAAGAAGAAAAGAAAGAATTTAAAATGGACTGTATAATTAAAGAAATGAGGAATAAAGAAAAATTAATGAAGGGGAAACCTCATGATAAAAAGTTAAGACTGGAAATTCAGATATTCCAAAAACAAATTTCAATATTGATGACTGAAGAATTGGAAAAAAATTAAATATACTAAACAGAAATACTTTGAATTGGCAAACAAACCAGGCAGATGGCTTGCATGGAAACTGAAAAACAATCAGAAAAAAATATGATTTGGAAAATAAAAGAAGGTGAAAAAAATCTATACAGAACAGGTACAATTGAAAAAAAGTATTTCAGAAATATTTTAAAGAACTGTTTTCAAAAGAGAATATGGATAAAGAGGAAATAACAAACTATGTACAAAAACTACCAATAAATACAATAAATGATGAACAAAGAAATTACTTAAATAAGAAAATTATGTTGATGAAGACTATACAAGCTATACAGAGACAAAAAACAGGGAAATCTCTGGGACCAGATGGCCTTTCAACAATTTACTATAAGACAATTATTAATTAAATTGCAAATCCACTCTAAATAACAATGAATGCTATATTAGAAGGAGAGATTCTGGAATCATGGAGAACATCACATATTACATTGATACCTAAAGAAGACAGAGAAACTCAAGATGTGAAAATTTTTAGACCTATTGCTCTCCTGAACAATGATTACAAAATCTTTACATCAATCTTAGCAGAAAGACTAAAAAAAGATTCTGAATAATTGGATAAATAAAGATCAAACAGGATTTCTTCCAAACAGACACATGAAGGAAAATATAAGAAATATAATTAATATAATTGAATATTATCCAAAAAGAGTGGATAAAGAAGCTGTATTAATATTTTTGGATGCTAAAAAAGGCATTTGACAATGTATATTGGGAATTTATAACAGAAATTATGAAATAGATGGAAATTGGACTGAATTTTTTGACATAGATAAAAGAAATATACAAGAAACAAGAGACAAAGATAATAGTTAATGGAGAAAAAACCTGCAGTTTGTGAAATTTACAAAGGAACAAGACAAGGATGCCCGCTGTCACCATTACTGTTTATTATGTCCTTAGAAGTGCTTTTAGCCAAAATAAGATCAAATGAAGCAATAAAAGGAATAAAAATAAATAGATTTCAATATAAAGTAAGGGCATATGCAGACGACTTGGTAATAACTTTAGTGGACAAAATGGAGAGCATACAACCAATGATACAGACAATTAAAGAATATGGGAAATATGCAGGTTTCAAAATTAATGAGAGAAAAACAAATATGTTGACATTGAATATGGGAAAAGAAGAGAAAGACCAACTTAAACAAATATCTAAATTTGAAATAAAGGACAAAATAAAATATTTAGGAATTTACATAACAAAGAGAAATGCAGATTTATTTAAAAATAATTATGGAAAGGTATGGCTAGAGGTACAGAAAGATTTACAAAGATGGACAAAAATGAATTTAACATGGACTGGTAGAATTTCAGCTATAAAAATGAATATAACACCAAAGATGATGTTTCTTTTTCAAACATTACCAATTATAGTTAATGATAAACCATTCAAAGAATGGGAAAAAGACATCTCAGCATTTATTTGGAAAAAAAGGCTAGAATTAAAATGAAGGTTTTGCAAGATGATAAGGATAAAGGAGGAATGAGCATCCCAAATTTCAAACTTTATTTCTATGCTTCCTGTCTAGAATGGATTAAAGAATGGATACAGATTAAAGACAACAGATTATTACAGTTGGAGGGAATGGATTTAGCATATGGATGGCATGCATACCTAATTTATGATAAGGTCAAAGTAAATAAGGAATTTAATAATCATCCTATAAGAAAAGCGATATTGAGGATTTGGCAAAAATATCAAAGAATATTCATTAAAAAAATTCCACAGTGGACTTCAGTAAACGAAGCTTTTTATAGGAGAGAAAAAAAATGAAAGGTGATGATTGGATAACTTATAAAGATTTATTGTACTGGGAAAAAGTTAAGCCAAAGATGAAATCTATGGAAAAGTTATTGGAAGAAGGTTTAAATTGTACTTGGTTTTTATACAGACAAATTGTGGAAAGATTTAAGATGGATTTGAGAACAAGCCAGATAGAAAAGGAAGAATCGGAATTTGAAAAATTAATGACAGAAGATTCACAACATACGGTTTCAAGACTTTATAAAATACTTTTGAAGGTAGAGATGGAAGAAGAATCTGTGAAAGAGTATATGATAAAATGGGCACAGGATGTGGGAAAACCAATAATGTTTGATGATTGGGAAAAGAACTGGAAAAAAAGGAATAAAATATACATTAAGCTATGATGTAAGAGAGAGCTATTAAAAGATGCAATATAGATGGTACTTAACACCAGAAAAGATATCTAAGATTTATAAAAACAATAATAAAGAATGTTGGATATGCTCAAAGTCAATTGGTACATATATACATATGTGGTGGGAGTGTGAAAGATTGAAAAATTTTTGGTCACAAATACATACAGAGATAGGAAAAAAATTGAAAATTAAGATGAATAAGCAATCAGACATATATTTGTTGGGAATGTTGGATGATGAAATTGAAAAAAAAATGGTAAAGTACTATTCTATATGTTATACGCTGCTAGGATTATAATTGCAAAAAGATGGAAAAGTAAAGGGACTCTTAATATAGAAGAATGGCAATGTAAACTGTATGATGTCATGGAAATGGACAAATTAACATTTTTAATAAAAGGAGACAAGAGTGGAAAATCTGGAAAAGAATGGTCACCGATTATAGAATACTTTAAAGAACTTTGGGGAGAAAACAGTGTGATCGCTCTGAAAGAATGAGAAATGGGTTTAATTAAAATTTAGAGATTTTACAAATATATGAGGTATGATGGCCCTGTTAAATAAGATGTAGAATGGGTTAAAATATATGACGTGTAACAGATAAAGATTTATATGGAAAACTATCTTAAGGTAGGGAGGAAATAGAAATGGAGAATGTAGAATCAATTATATATATATTAAGGATAATATATGAAAGTCAAATATATTAATCAAACTTTATTCAAAGTAAAGGAAGGGAAGTCTTATTTTATGTTTGTAAGTGATGTATTATGTATGTTTATATTATATTGTTGTTTGTTATTGCATGTATAATATGTTTTGTGTGTTTTAATAAATGGAAATAAAGAAAAGGCCTGAGCTGATGAACGTAATACACAAGCAAAGTGATATGGAAAAGGCGCTTCTTCAGATAAGAAAACTTAGGCTTTCATCTTTGTCATTTCAGATCATTTCCTCACATTTCGAAGTGCTTTTATATGAATTTGGAGAGTGACTTTAGGGATTTTGAAGATATTTTGCTAACCTACTTGGAAATATTGAGACCAGATATACAAATGGGGTAGAAAATGGACCAATTTATTTAACTTTAACTAGTTATGTAATTTCTGAGAGATCTTCAAGACTGGGCAAACAACCTAGGATCTTGTCATGTGAAGGCAAATTGCTTAAATCCCATGCAGAAACAGAATGTAAAAATCCAAAAAACAAAACAAAACAAAAAACAAAACACAAAGTGGCTTGTTTTTCAGACGTATTTGTGTAAAGGAGAAATAACATGACATTAACCCAAACAGAAAGTTGCAAAAACCCACTCCTTTTTACTTTTGGAAGTTTACAAAAGTAAAAAGGAGTGGGTTTTGTTGGCTTTCCGTTAAGGTTATTTTTGTGTTATTTCTCTTTCATGCAAATGTCATCTGAAAAACAACCTGCAATTGTGGGTTTTGTCTACTTTCTGTTCAGCTTACCCTGAACATGATGTGAAAAACAACCCTCAAAAGCAGGTTGTTTTCACTTTAAATCTAGTTTCTGCATGGGATTCATTCCATGTAATAAACTCCCTAATGTAGGAGCAGCTGTTTCCAAGACCACTTCCTCAGCTTCCCCTGGGTGAAACACCTGAGCTCCATTGATAACCCATAGTTCGCTTGCTCCCCAGCCAGCTTGCATCAGGAATGCCAACCTGAGATTTCCTCACTCAACTCACAGTAGTTGAGTAAGGGTGTATATCTCAGGTCAGGCCCAAGGAAAGTTTTTTTCCCTATCCCGTTTAGCCACACTGCCTAAAGGGATAGTTTCAGAGACCTAACCTTCACCACAAAGGGGTTTCTCTCTCCCAGAAACCAAAAGTGATTGTCTAATTAAGCCACAACCTGAGCCAATTTTCAAAGTCCCCTAAAAAAGTGAAGGGTAGGCAAAGAAGCCTTGGAATGGGGATAAAATTTCAACCTGGCCCCAAAGTGACCAGATGTACTCTCACTGTTGTAGAGGCAGGAGGGTGGGCCAACAAAACTGAAAGAAGAAGAAAGGCAGGGGTGCCAACCATGTAAAGGCTTGGCTCCACTCCCAACTCTCTCCTCAGTGTGGCATAAACATGCCATCTTATATAATTTAAATGGTCTCTTTCAAGAGGCCAGGAAAAGCATGTGGTGGGCTAGCCAGCATGCCCGGGACATGAATTCTGTGTAGGAAGTCCCAGTTCAGTCCTTGACATCTGCAATTAATAGATTCAGGGCCTAAGCAGATGGTGCAAAGCGCCGTCTTCGAGGCCAGGAAGGGGAGGGGCAGCCTCACGCTGGGTGCCCCAACCCCTTTCCCAAAATGTCGTCGGAGTGTCCGGCCCTCCACACAGCTGGCGCTCTGACAACATATTTCCACTACAGCATCCGCACACGCTGCAGTGGAAGAGGCGCCGAAAGTGCACCGGACACCTTTTGCAGCGCACCTTCAGCGTTTTGTGGAAGAAGCACTATTTTAGCACTCCTTCCTGGAGCAGGGATGCTGAGCCATGGGGCCGAGGAATGCGGATGCCTTGGCCCCAATCCGCAGCTTCCCAGGGCAGCCCCATGCCGCCCGTCTGCTTCCCTCCTCAGTAAATAAACCCAGACACCTGCCTGAAAATTTGAAGAGCTTTCAATCTAAATATTCTAAATAGATCAACTGGGGCAAATTTTTGACACTACATGGGAGGTTATGTTTATCCATTCCACTTTGACAAAAACTATTGTGGAATGTGAGAGATGTTTATGTATTTCACAAGCACAGTAATTAGTATTCACCAACAGAAGGTGAATAACAGCCACTCCTACACCACCATATACACACAGGGTCTGGTAGAGAAATAAAGTATGCTTAGTCTTCTTTATAAAAACATATAATGTGATTTTATTTACAAATAATAGAGGTTTCATAACATCTCATGGTGAGAAGCTCAAAAAAATGTGTGTTTCAAATATGGATGAGGGAGAGAGAATTGCAGGCTACAAATTGGAGGATGAGCAAACTGTAGGACTAACTGTAGACTGACTCATACAGGAAAAGAGAATGTGTGGTAATCCACAGATTTTGGTATCCATGGGGGGGTCATGGGGATTCAGCAACTGAACATTATCCCCCAAGCAGATTCATATAGGTCTTTTAAAAACTGGACAAGACTCAGCTTGGATTCTTGGGGCCTTTGCAGACTGCCAGAAATAGTGCAAATTGAGTCCACTTTAAGGGTTAGGGTTTGTGCTAGGGAATCATGGGAATTGTTATTTTTCTGAGACATTGAGCCTTCTCTGTCAGAGAGCTCTGGTGCCACAATAAAATACAGTTCTAGCACTGAGCCAGGGCAGTTAAAGTGGATTTAATTTGCACTATTTCTACAATGATAAGTGCCAAAGCCATAAAAGCTTGACACATTTTTGTTAATCACCAGAGTCATATCCCTGTACATTGTAAACTTCAGAACAGTTTTGAAGCTTAACAGTTACTTGTGGCTCATTAAAGCTGAGATATTTAAACATAGTACAAAATCTCAGTACAGTCCTAGCTCTCCTCACCTGTTCCTTATAACTAAAATTAATTAATTAATATGTTCTTTGGATGAAGAAACAAAAAAAATCTTCTCTCTAATGTCAACCTCTTTCTTGCTGCAAAACAAGAAACAAAACAACACTGTAGTACTCTTTCTGAAATAATTTGTTTCCCTTAGCAACCTAATAGCCACACCACGTTGACAAGTTGGATAGTCTCTTTCATTTTATCAGGGTGCTTATAATCTGATAAAGGACCTGTAGTAGTGTCTGTTAGCATTAATAAAATAAACCATCTATCTCTCTTATCAGTAATTAACTTAACACATCAATAAATATCAGGACATTCATCAATGTGTCTTTAAGATTAAGTGCAAATTTAAGTACCAAACAGGGCTGACCTTGACATAAACTGACATCAGGTAGTAATTTCAGATTTCAAGTGGTCAATCTCTTTTCTTTTATTCAATTTCCACTTCTGACAGCTATTAAATTGACCATGAATGGAAAAGGTTTCAGTCAGATGTGAAAATGCCAAATACTGGAAAGTCTGAAAACATTTGAATTGTTCAGTAATTGGTGCTTGGATAGTTCTAAATTGGTGTGACATAAACTATTAGAACTTAATACATGGCCAAGCAGCCACCACACTGGATGGTATAATTATACCAAGCAATGGATCAATGTTGACTATGTCTAGGAATGGGTAATCATGAATTTCTGTCTCACCAAATTTCTCATTTCTCTAGTTGCAGATCTAGACTGTTTTCCCATACATTTGCAGGTATAATAATTTATTCATTTGCACACATTTCCCCTAATATTCAGTTTTTCATTCCTTTTCTTACTGTGTAATCTTTTCTGCAAACATTTTTCTTTAAAGTATTATGTTTTTGTGCATACTTTGTGCATACAGTCAGCCCTCCATATCCATGGATTGTTTATCCATGGATTCAAACATCCACAGTTTGAAAATATTTTAAAAATATATACATTCCAAAAAGCAAACCTT
>CM034703.1:47298384-47314794 GCA_020142125.1 Phrynosoma platyrhinos
ATAGCAACATTAAATGGGAAATGATTGGGGTCTGTAATTAAAAGAAAAAGGATAGAATTATTGTTAAAGAAAGAGACAGCAGTTTTTTTTTTTCTTCAGGAAATACATCAAGCAAAACCAGGAATGAATGAACTTAAGATGAATTGTTTTGCCACTTAAAAAGCATATGGTACTTCAAAAACAAGAGGGGTAGCAACCATAATATCTAAGAAATGTGGTTTTGATGTGTTAACAGTGGAGATAGATAAAAAAGGAAGATGTGTTCTTATGAAAGGAATTATATGGGGAGAAAAGTATTTGTTTGTTAATGTGTATGCTCCAAATGAAAATTAAAAAGAATTTTATGAAAAAGTATTTACGGAAATGGAAGATATGCAGGGACACTATATAATTATGGCAGAAGACTTCAATATGATTATGGATAAATGCAAAGTTAAATCAGATCCAAAAACAAAGGATAGATTAAGTAATATTACACCCCTGAATAAGATAATGAATGGATAAGAGTTAAAAGACATATGGAGATTGATTAAAGAGGATGAAAATAATTATAGCTACTATTTAACAGTTCATAAAAACTATTCTAGAATAGATTTTATTTTTGTATCTAAAATATGGTTTCAAAGGTATTAAATACAGAAATAGAAGGCATAAGAGTTAGAGACCATGCAATAGTAAATATGGATTTTATGGTTAAAAAGGCTTATAGAGAAGCAAAAAGGTGGAAGTTAGACACCAGAATACTTAATAATATAGTGGGTAACATTGAAAAAGAATGGCAAATTATTTCAGTTATTAATAATTAGAGAGGTTTCTCAAGCTCTATTATGGGATACTATGAAAGCAACGTGTAATTTATAGAGACAACAGGAAGAGAGGAAAGCAAAATTAGAAATGGAGATTAAAAATTATATAAAGGATAGGAGTAAAAGCATATATATAGGAAAGGAAATAGAGTAATTAGAGATAGAACAGGTCCAGAAAAAATTAATATATTTGCGGAGGGAGTTTTTTTATTATAGCAATAAAAATTCTAAAATGTTGGTGAAATCAACACCAAAGAAGAGAAAAACATGATTGGTGGTATAAAGGATAAAACAGTGAAAATGTGGATGATGATGAAAGAAAAGTTAAAGATATTTGAAGAATATTATAAAGAATTATATTCAGCAGGGAATAAGTCAATGGAAAAAACTGAGGAATATATTGAAAAATATCTGAAAATAAAAATAGAGGAAGAGGACAAAGAAATAATGGAGCAGCCAGTTTCAAATAAATAAATAGAAGAAGTGATAGATAAATTAAAAGGAGGGAAATCACCAGGAAGGATGGGTTGGGTCCAGAATATTATAAAACTTTAAAAAATATATTAATACCTAAATTGGAGTTATTATATAATAAAATTTTAAATGGAGAAAGGATCCCACCATCATGGGATCATTCACTGATAATACTGATTCTGAAACCAGATAAAGATTTAACAGATCCAGGATCATATAGACCTATATCCCTGATAAATTAAGACACTAAAATATTAACAGCAATAATGGCAAAAAATAAGTTTATATATATAAATATCTTCAAAATGACCAATGTGGATTTGTGCAAGAAATACAAATGTCAAATTTAATAGGAAGAGTACTGAATAAAACAAATATAATAGGTAAGAATAAACAAAAGGCAGGAATAATGGCACTAGATATATATAAAGCTTTTGATTGTTTGGAATGGCCAACATTAAAAATAACATTAAAGAAATTAGGTATGGGGGAAAAGTTTAGAGGATTAATAAATCAGTTATATTCAAAAAACACAGCAGTAGTAACAGTAAATGATGGACTAACAGATCTAATTCCAATTTCTAGAGGTACAAGGCAAGGCTGCCCTCTTTACTGGATTTCATTTGCAATAATTATTGAAATCCTAGCAAATGCCATTAGGGAAGATGAAAATTTAGAAGCAATTGGGATTAGAAAATTAAATAAAATAAGATTATTTGCAGATGATTTCCTATTAACAATTAAAAATCCACTTTTAAAAAAATGGACAAAGTAAGACAACACTTAAAGGAGTTTGAGGAAATGTCAGGCCTATGAGTAAACTGGAATAAATCAGAGTTAATGCTGTTTGATTATACAAAAACAGAAAAATAAGATTCCCTAAAGGATAAAATGATAGACATTAAATTAAATGACATATTTAGGAATAAATATTACAAAAAACTTACAAAAAATAGAGGGAGAAAATTATAATAAATGAAGGATAGAAATTAAAAAGAAATTAGAAGAATATAAAAACATTAAATTATCATGGTTTGGAAAGATAGCATTAGTAAAAATGAAAATTTTACCTAAAATAATTTTTTTGCTTAGGATGCTACCAATAAAAATATCAGATGTGGAAATAAAAACTGGCAAATATTAGTAAATAATTGTTGTAACAGAAATAAAAAAGTGAGGATTAATAAAATATATTGATAGAAACCCCAAAAAGATGGAAGCTTGGGTCTCCCAAATTTAAAATGGTATTATAACACAAATCATTTAAGATATATTATAGATGAAATTATAGAGAAAGGGAAGTTAGATTGGTTAGAGGTGGAAACAACAGAAATAGAGAAAAAAAGTGGAAAATATATTTTTAAGGACTTTACCATGAAAGAAATGAAAGACATAGAAAATTCTATTTCTAAAGAATATACTAGAGATGTGGAAAAAATATAAAGAAAAATTAATGCCAGCTATCTCACCATTAGCACCAGTTATAATGATTAAAAACTTTCTAATAAATTTAAAGGAAGAATTAGGGAAAGAGTTAAGTAAACATAAAATATATAGGATAAAAGAGTAAAGATAAATATAATGAAGGATAAAGGAAAGATAAAGGAGTTTAGTTGTATTCAGCTGGAACAATGGACAAAAAATTGGAATATGAAAATTATAGAATTTAGAGAATACATTAAATTTGAACAAATGATTAGGCAAAGAGATAGTATGGAGTTAAATGAAACTTGGAAAGGAGTTACAAGTGAAATATACAAACTACTATTAAAATATAATGAGAAAGAAGAATATCTTAGGACAATGTGGGAGGAGGATTTAGCACAAATAATAAATGTTCAATAATGGGGGAAATTTAAAAGCAATGCCATTAAAAAAATTTATCCATACCCTATTATTATAATTTATTCATAAATTAATATAGATATGGTATTTCATGCTGGTAAGGTTAAACAATATAAATAAAAATTATTCAAGGCTATCTTGGAGGGGATGCCAAGAAATTGGTACATACATTCATGTGGTGGAGCTGTAGATCTGTAAAGAAATTTTGACAATTAGTATTTAAAGAGATAAAAGAAATAACAGAAATTGATCTAGAATTTTGTCCAAAGATAGCATTATTATCTATATATGATCAATAGTACTCAAGCTAGAAAGCATTTAATTAAAAATTTATTAACAGCAGTGAGATTAATCATAGCAAACAAAGTGGAAAGATCAGGGAGATCTACAAATACAAGATAAAAAAATAACATAAAGTAGGTGAGAGGCAATGCTGTCAATGCTGGGTGAGGGGGAGAGTGAATGCCAAAAGCCTAGAAATGCTGGCCCAAGTGAAAATGCTAGATAGAAAAGATTGTAGATGTAATGCCAGCTGATAGTGTCTATGTTGGATGAGAGGCACTGGTGACTGAATTGTAATGTTGGTCCAAGGTGACTATGGTGACTGAGCATTAAGATGCTACTGGGCCAATCTATAGACACTCTATAGACCCTCCTCCAACCCAGCCCTGAAGGCCTGCCTAGGCCTCTGCCCCAATACCAACCTCCACAAACTCGATCGCAGTTGCCTAGGCCGTAGTAATAGCAATAGCAAGTACATTTTATACCACTTATCAATGAATTAGAACTCCCTAAATGGTTTATAGTGTGTAACCCAATTCCCCCCAAAAGTTGGGTACTCATTTTACTGACCTACAAAAGGATGGAAGGCTGACTGGACCCTGAAGTCCTCCTCTAGCATTGAACTTACAACATTGTGGCTGCAGTATTGGCATTTAACCACTGCACCACAAGGCACCCTAGGCCACTCTATCATGCAAGGACCATGAAAAGGGAAAGGACCAAGACCTACTAGAAACTTTCAAAAGATGAAAAGGGAGGAATAAGCTAGGTTTACAAGAACTTTTCTGGCATCACTAATACACACTCCTATTCTTCTGCCTACATCAAAAGCCAAACAAATGTCTCTCCTAGAAACACATTGACTCTTCTCCTTGAAAACTATCCTCGGTATGTAAAACAACCTATTTGACCAATGAAGGCTAGATGTACAGTATATCAATGTTGTATTTGAAAGGAAAGTGCCATGAGATGTTTATACAGATAAATTTTATTTTCACATTGCCTTGCATTATATAGTTCTGTGGATTGGTGCATGAATAATTCTAATCCTGCAATTCTTGTGTGTTTCCCCACTCTCATCATAGAATCATAGAACCATTAAAGGTTATTTTGTCCAAACCCTCACCATGTAGGAATAAACAGCTAAAGCAGTATTGTGATCACCAATGAAAGAGAGCCCATTCCTCTCTGTGGCAATCTATTCCACTTTCAAGCAGCTCTTATACTAAAGATGTATTTCCTATTGTTTAGGTGGAAACTTTTCTTGCAGTTTGAATCCACTGATTTGAGTCTTAGGGCCTGTATAAACCAGTCAAAAGGGCTGGCCTGGGAGTGAAATTGGGTCATGGCAACTACACGTCGGCCACCCCGATCCCACCCTGATGATGTTGTCATGCCACATGACCCACCACATGGCACACAGCATCAGGGTGCTCCTTTGGTGCAGCATATAGACACACTGCACCAAATGAGCAAGAAAAGCGGTGGTGGTAAGGGCAGCTTTTTTGGCACTCCAAAAAGGAGTGGCATTCGCCAGCTCTTTTTTGAGGGGCAAAGTGCCAGATTGGGTGGTAGCTGCAGCCCTGATCCAGCACTTCCAGGGGTGGCATGGAGACACCCCTTAGGGGCCATCTGTATAGCCCCCTATTCTCTACAGCAGCAGGAAACAAGTTCCTTCCATCTTCTACATGCAATCCCTTCAGATATTTAGAAGTATCAAAGTTTTCTTTATTAGGGATGTAATTCTTCACAAGCTTTGTTCTTGAAGGAAATACTGAATAACTTTTTGCAGTTTTCTTCATGTTGTGAGAAAGTCTTTGAAAATTGTTTCAAGCCTTTTGGAAAATATTTGCAGTTCTGGACTTATTCTGTGCAAATTTCATACCTTTTTGCATAGAAAAAGCTTTTTGCTGCATACAACATGCTGTTTTCTGTGCAACCCCACCCCAATAAACCATATGTGCAATTCAAACATGTAAGTTTCCATTAAAATAGTCCCGCTTTCACCTTAAATATTGATCCACATACAACCCCACATATGGGCCATACTAGAATGTTATGTGCATGACACCTATTTTAGACCCAAGGAACCTGTGACTCCCCCAGGTTCTGGTAGAGTTCAGGGCAGTTTACCTCTGATTTGACATGTGACTTGACATGTGACTTGACATGTACTTGAAAATGGTTGAAATTCTTAACACCTACAAAAATAATGAGCATACAAATAACAATAAAATATAGCTGCAGAGTTTAAATATGATTATCTGTCAGATTCCAAAACCTGGGGGACTCAGACCTGAAACACACAGGCCAAATGATGCAGACTCCAGCTGCATTCAGGGCATAACGTTCAGATGATGCACACCCCAAATGCAGCCAGAAGCTGTGCTGACATCACACCATTCAGGAAGAACCAGGCCAAGGAGTGGATAGGATCTACTCCTTCCAGATTGGAGCCGGACATGTGTGGTTGCTGCAGCCTCAGCACGATCGGCACTGGAGCAGCCACACACTGCTCTTTTCAGCTCGTTTGTTTCAGGCCTTAACCAGCCTTAATTGTCCTTCAATATGTTTTAAAAATGAAATTGGCAGGAATTTTATAGGGAAGAAATTGTTTATATATCACAAATATAACTCACGTTTCATGAAACTGACAATGTGGACGCTCGTTCATGAAAGTTTATGCCACAATAAATTGATTAATATTTAAGGTTCTACTAGAATCTTTCATTTTAATCCAACACACTAAAAATGTAAATGCATACATACTTGCCTTACCTAGGAGTATGACACTGAACACAATGGGGTTTATATCAGGGTAGATTCTAGGTTTGCATGATAAGTAGGCTTGCCTACTATTGTCAAATTAATTATTTTGTGGTAACAGTTTAAAAATCCCTCACTATTTTTCTTTAATTTCTCATGCATCAAAACCAAAAATTGCTACACTGATGTTTATAAGAGTCAGTGTAATTAATAAATAATTGGATGGAGATTCCCCAGTTAATTGATCCAGATCATTAATATTATTACAGGTTTTTTTTTCCTTTCCAGTTCTGTGTGGATATAAAATTGTATCAGTCTCTTTCACTCTTCAACCATTTGACAGCATTAAGCTACACTGCCAGATGTTCCCTTAAATGTGAATTTGTCTTCAAAAATTTAAAAGTGATGATTAATAAGAGGCATTGTGCATTAATAATAATATTAATAATTATTGAATAATAATATTAAATAATTGCCACTAAGAGTTTCATCTTCAAAGAATAAAATGCCATCTTATATTTTATACTTTGATTTTACATACTGATTTTATAAGGCTCTATAAAAGTCATTATTTTGCTAGAATCTTCTGCAAAAAGTAGTGTATTCATAACCCTTTCTGTGAATGTGCAAACCGTGAAAGGAAGCTATGATCATGCAAATCAATTTTTCAGTAGAGAGAATGCAATGAAGAACTGAAAATATCCCCTACACCTACACAGTAGGTTTCCTGTAAACATACTGATTCACATAAGGGCCATACTGGAATGTTATGTGCATAACACCTATTTCAGACCTAAGGAACCTGTGTTCCCCCAGGTAGCATTCTCACCCCCTTACAGTATGGCCAATGATGAATATTTCTGAGCAATATTCCATCCCAGAGGGAATTAGTTTATTTGTTGTTGCTGTTGTTATATCCTTTCAAGTCAATTCCAATCTATGGCAATCCTACCATAGGATTTTCTTGGTAAGATTTATTGAGAGGAGGTTTGCCATTTCTCTAAGGCAGAGAGAGTATAGCTTGTTGAAAATCAACAGTGAATTTCTATGGTTGAGGATTGGGATGCTGGTCTCCAGTCTACCATAGCATAGGTATATCAAAGTGTTTCTTAGTATGTATTGCTCCTAGATGGATAGGTGCTGAGTGATGGATTATGAATAGCTCAGCAAAAGACCAACATGACTATTGTCTTTTGACCTGCTCTATTGTTTTTCCTCCAACTGACCTATTACATAGGTTGTATACTTAACTGAGAACACAGAATACTTGGGGTTTTCATTTGACTGAGGGTCTCCCCCAACACACGCAAACATATAGATGAATGCATATAAATTCTCTCTCCTAATATCACTGAACATGCAGATATCAGGGAAGACTTTGAAAAGTTAATTCTGATAATAAGTTTAAGCCATCTATAACTGACTAGCAGTAGGATGGTATTCTGGGAGACTGATGGCTATAATTTGAGAAAGGTGGATTCACCCCACAACTATGAATTGAGGTATTCCCTCTGCTTAGACTGTGGTCCTTAGTGTTCTGGGACCCAAAACTTTATTTTTTTTTAAAAAAAAAATCTCTACAGTGAGTCTGTGCAGCAGTCTCTTACATTTGATTAAGACAGTTCTTTGCACATTGCTTATGATTGTTTACATTCTGTGTCTTTTGCATAAGGTTGTTTATTTTTCCTTTTTTTAGAAAAAGAAAAAGGTGCTTTTGCAAAATACCATGGCTGCATCCTGTTGCGTAGCTATGAAATTAAAGTTGCATATTTGTGCCTGTGCAGTATCCATATTTACAATAGTGACACTATTGCAACAATCACAAATTCACCCCTCCAACCTGCCTTCACAGGCCATAGCTGCACCAAGCAATGGGTTCTGATCTGTTGGTGATCAGGGCTCAACAAGACCACATTTCCAGAAAGCTGTAGTGTGGCAATCAGGAGTCCTATTGCAACTTCTTATCCTACCACAGACCATTGGTGGGAGGGGGCTGGGAACATCATCCTAGAGCATCCTGATTACCAGTAAAACAGATTTCTATTATCTGGTACAGCTGGTGGCTTTTAAGGTAGGTTTAAGGTAGGTTTTGAAGACTTAAATCAGGAAACAATACACATCTATGATGCCAGCTCTTGGTCCATATTTCTCCATGAAGTCAAAGTTTGTTTGTTTGTTTTTTGTGGGGAAAAAAAGATTATGAAAACATTCTAAATTTTTAACAAAGTCTTCTGACAATTTACTATTTTTATTCATATCAAGGAAGAGACAATTTGAAAATATTATTTACATCTCTAATGAGGTATGCTTCTGGTGAATTTTGTCCAGTAGACATATTTGATGTTTAAAGCTATAATATTTCAAGAATTCTGCTTTCCTCCAAATGCTGTTGGAGATAATAAGCTGTGCACATGATAGTCTCTAAAGTGGCAATCTTTAATCAGTTTTAAAAGATTGCCTCTTCACATTTGTAGTAAAATGTGTTTAATGTAAACAATATGTCCCTCTGTTCAACACACAAATTACTTTAATTCCAATATAGCATGAGTGCAGGCAAGTATGAAAATGGATGCCGCTCTTTAGAGTGAGAAGATATCACCTTAAATGTTAGCAATATGTCATCAGTGAAAGTTTCTGGCATTCCCCCTCTGTTTATGAACCTCAGTTGTGCCTGATCTGAATTAAAACTCTTCATCTTTTACTGCTCTCATTCTTTTGTATCTTAAAATAGATATTAATACAAAAGTACAAGTGCTTCAGAAATGCTACTATCACTATTACTACCATCGCTGCAGGCTGCATATTCTACTATGGCATTGGTTTGGTACAACACTATATAGTAGAATCTTCTCCACATCTTTCCTTTGAAAAACACTTAAGTAGTCTCATTATTTAGATTTTTATAATCGAGATTCTTGGCTGTGCTTTGAGGGCTATTCTAACTATCAAATTTATAAAGTCCTTGCAGAATGCAAAGTTGGAATTGTGAAGAGGAAAGTAGTGTATTGTAATGTGAAGAAAGTTGTGTATTGCAAAGATTGTGAAGAAGAAAGTTGTGTATATGTAAAATTGCATATACGTATGTGTTACATATGCAAATCAAATATAAGACATACACAAAAAACCTTCACTGCCAAAATCCAGTCCCATAAGGAAAAAAAATCACTTATATAAGGCAACACAAGAACATACAATCAAGGACAACATCTTAATGAGGACTAAATGTATGCCTACCTCCTGTTGATTTTATAATTTTCTGAAAAAAAACTTTCCCCTGAATTCCTGAAAGAGAAATTTCATGGTCATGCATCACTTTGATAAATTGCTAGCAGTTAGCAAGATTGCTAATAGTTTTAATGACCTCAGTTCTGTTCCCATTGAATAAGTGGGATTTATCTTCCTATTGTCATGCCATTCAATAGTTGTCTGGGCTTATTCTTTTGGAGACTAACCAATAAGATTCAGGTCAAGGTCTCCAAGGCTTGGAAATAAATTGTTACAAATAACGAATTACTTAAATTCACTACTTTTTCCAATAACAAGGTTGTACTTATGTTCCATTATGAGTGTAACTTATCAAGGGATAACTGGACTTTGTTTAATATAAAGATCTATCTTTGTAATTACAGTTATGAACCTCAGTAACATCATATGGTTCATATGTGACTTATGCTGTATCATTGATGTTTTATTGATAGTCATGTTGCATTGATTTTTTTAAAGTGACAGAACATAACTAGTTTTGTTACTTTTGGAAAAGGTGAAAGTAAAATAAAGTAAGAGAAAGTAAGGTGTTTTAAACCATTAATAACAGAAATTAACTATTTTCTTGTGTGTTGAAGAGGAACTTTCAAACCTCTAGAAATCTGTATAGTTTCCAAATATTTTAATTGTTGACACACATCTATGATACAAATAACTGTGTAGCTGTGTAGCTCTGTATTCCTTCAGCTTATGTGTAAATACAATTCTAGTAGACTATAAAATGAAGAAATAGCCTGCTGAAATATTGGGGACTGAACAAATAAGGTAAATATTTGTGTTAGAACTTGGCCTTTTTTCTTTTCACCTTTTCTTCTCCCCAGTGTTTAGAACTTTTCATAGACCAGGACTCCTGCTTGACACTGTCTTGAATGGTTGCTAATGAAGCTGTTGGAAATAAAAATTGAGTTCTCTTTGCTTTTGTTGTTGAACTTTGTTTTACCTATACACAGAACAAGACAAATGTTTGTGAAGCTCTCGGGAAGATGGGAAAGCAGGAGGGGGAGGGGAGAAAGAAAAAGTGATTGCTTCTTGCAATAGATCTGAAAGTACTGAAAACAACTTGTCAAGCACCCAGTAGATACATCCAAAGAGCAATGGTAGGCAGTTGTGTATACACACATCCTATTATGTCACCTGATACTGCTGCCATGAGTTTTCCCTCTAAATTTTAAAAAAAATGAAGCACCCATTAGTGATAATATAGCTGGGCTCCTTGTAGTGTACTCAGATGGAGTGACTCATGCTAATGGTGGTGGCATTGGGTGGCCTAGTGGGATGCTGTGTGAACACCAGTCTTGCATCACTGTGGAATGCTTTGGATTTCTTGGGAAGATCTAGAGGAAATGGTGAAGGGTTTTTTAAAACTGCTTTAAGGGAGCTATGGGCTGGACTTGCTGGAGAACTGTAAAGCCAGTCCACAATCAAACAGGGCCTTTGGTCCTTCCCCCTCTGCACAGGTAGAAACGATTGTGCATGGGGGACTAATGGGAGTGGTTCATGTGGGCATGCCCCCAAGAGGCTACAAATATTTTGCACATATGCAAATTGCTCGATGTCAGGAAACTGAAAGATATTGAATGGTGAGTCATGTCTGAAAAGGAATGCCCAGTGTAGAACTAGAGGCTACTGTTTCAGCCTCTTGTGCTTAACAAAAGCCCAGTAAAGTAAGTGTAATATGGAAATATAGATCCCCCAATCATGAGATTTCACCTTTCCATGGGGAAATCCAGGGATGAAATTATTTGCATTAGTTTTAGCCACTTAGTGGAGGGAAAAGATGCTAGGGATAAGGGACAGTATGTCCTGTTACAGGGCCATGCATGGTCCAAAAGCAGAGAGGCAAATGTATGCTATAATACACTGATGTGTAATTATCCTATGTAACAAATAGTTGTGGGGTATTTGGTTTATACTCTAATCTTTCCAACACTATCAGAATTAATAAGGCAAACAACACAGAAATATCCCTTCTATAAATGTTATTAATGTGGTTCTCCAATTGAAAACCACAAGAAGTAATATGTAGCATATACACATGTACAAATTTCCAGGCATATGAACATGCATGTGACTTTTTCATGCAGACTTTTTTTTTTTTAAAAAAAAAAACAAATTTGTGAACTGTGGCAGTTGTATGATATGCTAGCTTACCCTTGAATATTTCTCCATTCTCAACTGCCTGCTACCAAGCCAGTCCCAAATTTAAACCTCAGTTGAAATTTTGGTTCAAATTGGAACTAGAGAAACTAGAGTTTTGCCTGGGTTAGACACCCATTAGTCATGTCCTAACCCAGTGCACTCTCTCCTCTGTCCCACTACTCAAATCCTCCTCCCCCCAAAGCCTTTATTTTTCTTTAACCTAGTATTCAACCAACTGTACAATCTTCCCTAGGTGAAAAACAATTTTATTCCCTTCATCACAATGAGATTTCTCTTTTCTCTCTCTTATTCTTTGCATTGGCACAAAGGACAACAGATGCCTCTTTCTTGGGTATGAACTGGCCGCAACTTTTATTTGTTGTACATCACATAATTACAACAAACTTATTGCTTTGCCACATGTGTATGTGAAGGTGTATCCCTCCCATATGGGTGGTCCTTCACATCATGTGACAAAGCATGCAAATTAATTACAAAAAATTAACTTTAGCCCTCCCTGGCTGGAACTGACATCATATTTAAATTTATGACTCAACAATTTTAATGATGTCAGTAGTAACGTTAGCTAACGTCATTACCCCCAATTTTTTTATTTAAGCCTAATTAACCCAATTAATTTTAATTAGCCAAATTATCCCCCTGGGGGGGTCCTTGCCCGCCCTTACATATTACAACCATTAACACCTTTAAATTGAGACCCTGAGTCCCCGAGTTGTGACAAAGCAATCAAATTCAAGGTACATAACCATCAACTTGTAATAAAATAACTGCAAGTCAGATTAATTGACCAAACTTATAACAACATTGTTTTCAACAATAAACAACATGTACCCAAATTAATAATGCTAGCATATTAATCTCAGAAAGGACAAAAAACCCAAGGAAGAGGTCCCTGGGAAAAAATTCCCTCCCGCCCCCTGAAGGCGACCAGCCAAAGGCCTAAGAGTAAATTATTTCAGTACATTTAAAAGAGGGTGGGCGGGTTGGGTTGCTTGGCTGCTGCTCAAAAATGGCTGCCGCCACATGGCAGCACTGGACTATATAGTCCAGTAATCTCGCAGCAAATCCCGTGATGCCTAAAGTCCCAAAGGATTTCCCAGTGTGCATTATACCCCATAATACAGACCTGGTTGGCCAAGCGTGCATGTAAGAAGCAGGACTCCTGCATGCTTGAAGGTGTCTTTTGCCCTAAAATGGCTGGTGCAACTAGAAGCCCCTCCCGACAAGTTGGGAGGGGTGTTTCTTGCTGATGTATCTCTTTCTTTCTCTACAACAGATCACTCAGAATTTCTACCACTCGACTCTTCATCCTTACCAGGTAACAACAGCCATCAATCAGTCAGTCAGTCTGTCTGTTTGTCTCCCTTTCCCCTCTGTTTTCACATTCCAGTTGTCGTGTTTCAATGTTAAATACATTATTTGTTCATTATGCAAATTGTGTGATGGGTCATGAAAGGGTTGACTGGCATGAGCATACATTCCTTCTCTGCCACCCAGAAGAACTCTTTTTAAAGTTCCTTTACTGATAAAAAAGACAGCTTTTTTTTTTTTTTAGAAAAGGAGATTCTTAACATGTTACACATAATCCAATATTTCAGTGTATAATGCTATGATATTGGTATAAATCTATAGTGCAAGGTGTTTTATGTAACCCAGTGACCTCTTTCCTTTACCACTTTTTCTCCTTTTCTCTATTCCTCACCTGGGTTTTTAGGAGGTGCAGGATATATAGATATTTAACAGGTATAGTTTTTTTAAAACTTGGGTTTCCACAAAGCTGAGATCATGTAAAGCAGCTTCATTTATATACTGCTTCATATCACGCTATGGGATGTCTAAGCGGTTTACAACTGTGAGCTGATTGCCCCCAACAAGCTGGGTACTCATTTTAGTGACCTCAGAAGGATGCAGGCCTGAGTTGAGCCTCAGCCCTGGCTGGTATTGAACTCGCAACCTTGTGGTTTATGAGTGAGTGGCTGCAGTACAGGCATTTAACCACTGCGCCACCAGGGCTGTTTGAGGCATGTAAAGGTCAATTGTACCTAAAGTTAGCATTGTTGTTAACAACATCATATTTATTTGTATGCTACTTTCCAATGGTAAAAAAAAATCAGAAAAAAGTGACAGTATTTCTAGATAAATCAACAATTATCACTCAAGGTTTAAATGAGCATGTAATAAGCATCTGAGAGCAATGAATGCATACTTAGGGGCTCACCAGACAAGCCAGGACAGCAAAGGCTAAGCCTATGCTGTTCCGGCCCCAGTGCTCACCTTGGTCTGTCCCCAGGTTGTTGGGGGGGGGAAACATATTTGTACATATACACCCTTCCCTGCACTGAACTGGGACCACTACCAGCACATGCTCCCTACCTTGCTGCATCATTGTGTCTAATGCAGAAATGTCCCCTGTCACTGTGTCTGATGCAGAAATAGGGTGCCAGGCTGCACCTATGTGGCCAGGTGCCCTGCTTCTGCATCAGATATGGCAACAAGGGGCTTCTCAGTACCAGTGACGGTGTGGCAAAGTAAAAAGTGCAGGGGGCCATATATACAGCCAGGGTTTGCACAGTTTCTAGGAAACTCTGCAGCAAACCAGGGATCAAATAGACCTGAGGTAAATGGCATGGTGGCTCAGCAGTTAAGATGCTGACTCTGGCAATTGCAAGATTGGCAGGTCAGTAGTTCAAGGTCCAAGCAGTTCACATCAAGGTGAGCTCCAATTACTAGTTCCAGCTTCTGCCAAGCTAGCAGTTCAAAAGCATGTAAAAGTGCAAGTAGATAAATAGGTACCCTTTCAGTGGGAAGATAACAGCATTCTGTGCAGTCATACTGGCCACATGATCACAGAGTTGTCTTTGACAATGCTGGCTCTTTGGTTTAGTAATAGGCATGAGCACCTCTCCCTATATTATCAGTATCTAAAATGAATATCTTGCTGAGGTTGATGTATATTTTCCAGAACATACCAATCATTAATAACAAAAAAAAATATTTGGATATATGGCAAGAAGAACTGGCTACTTTTTTTATGGGAATGAAGAAAGGAGAGAATAAAATGGTCAGTACTAATGGAAACCAAAGAAAAAGGGGGCTATGTGCTTCCCAATATCAAGTTATACTTTTATGCTTGCTGTACTAAATGGCTGAGAGATTGGGTTAATCTATCTAATGAGAAATTATTAACAATTGAGAGCAACAACTTAAGATATGTGCTACATGGATATATGTGGTACAATAAAGTTAAAGAGAATAAAGATTTTGAAAACCACTATATAAGAAAAGTCCTATTAAAGGTATGGAATAAGATGAAGAAAATATTTTAGAGAAAAAATGCCAATGTGGGCCTCCTCCCGGGAAGATCTTTTTCAGAGGAGTAAAAGCAATAAAAGAGAATGTATTAGATATGGAGATTTCTTATGGAATGTAGAACAAATGAATTTGAGATAAAAACAAGAGAACAATTAGAGAAAGAAGGAAAAATAACTAATTGGTTCTCATACAAGCAACAAAGGAAAGATTTAATATGGACAAAAGAATAGAAGGGTTTGAAGAACAGGCACTGGAAATAGACACTATATTTATGGAAGAAAAAACACATAGCTAAACTTTATAAAATAATGAATGAGAGAGAATCAGGGAAAGAAACTATTAAACATGTAATGATTAAATGGGCCCAGGATATAGGTAGAAATATAGAAATAGACCATTGGGTAAAAAGCATGGAAAAAGACAAATGAACTTACACTTTGCCAAAGAGAATTTCCTTAAGCTAATGCATAGGTCTCCATCTAGACTAAACAGTATGTATAAAACAGGAGTGGTAAATTACTGGAAATTTCAAGAGGCAAAGGGATCCTTCATCCACATGCAGTGGAAAAGTAAGACTGCAAGAAAATTTTGGAAAAATATACATGCAGTAATGTCTGAAATACTTCAAACTGAAATGCTTTTAGAACCAGGTTTTGTTTTTTTTAAAAAAAAAATAAATATGACTTTTATGTTGACCTCCAAGGATGAAGCTAAATTAGGAAGAGTTATATTATATATGTTAACAACAGCTAGAATATGTTATGCTAAATATTTGAAGAGAATGATAATACTGCAAACAGAGGAATGGTTATTCAAATTAAAGGAAATTATGAATATGGACTTATTAACAATATTAATACAGGATAAACCAATAATAAAGGTAGAAGAGGAGTAGAGGTTAGTAAGAGAATTTTGGATTAAAAAATGGTCATGCTTGGCAAATATAGAAAAATAAAACACATATATGAAAAATTAAAATCTACTTTCTTGGTTATGAAAAATATATAGAATTAAAAATAATGGATGAAAACAATTGGAATAAGCAAAGTGATAGTAATTAAGATGAGATAATTAATTAAGTAATATGCAGAAACCTCAAGAATATGAAGGGATTAAGAGAAACTCTTGAATATTATTTGAACTTAGGGAAAGACAGCCTATTCGGAAGTTTTGGTTGGATAGTACAGGCCTAAGCAGACTGCCAGAAATAGTGCACATTAAATTGAGGCACTGCCCTGGTTCAGTGCTAGGGAATCATGGGAACTGTATTTTTTTCTGAGACATTGAGCCTTCTCTGTGAGAGAGCTCTGGTGCCACAATAAATTACAATTCCCATGATTCCCTAGCACTGAGCCAGGGCAGTGCCTCAATTTAATGTGCACTATTTCTGGCAGTCTGCAAAGGCCCTTAAGTGTCTTTTTTTGTTATGTACTTGTATATGTAGATGGATCAGTGTTGTATGTTGTATGTAAAGTATGTAAAGTCTAATAATGTTGAATGT
>CM034703.1:47334728-47345969 GCA_020142125.1 Phrynosoma platyrhinos
TATTATTATTTGTTTTTGCTCATGCTGATTTTACAATAAAAAAAGCTTTCTGAAGCTGCCAAAGTTTTGGTGATTGGCTTCATGGACTGTTTGCTATACATCTATCAACACAATTCAACACGGGCAACCAATCCCACAACCAAATGTTATTTACTACTGCCTTCACTAGATATGCTTCAACTTCGAAAAGAAGCTAAGACAGCTGAGATCCACACAGCACAGTTAAATATATAGGCTGTAAAGGGAGACAAGGCGGTTTTACACACCACTTCTGTCTTTCTCTCCCTCTCTTAAGTCAACCAAGAAATCCTGGCTGGGCTGTTGCTGCTGCTGCTGCTTCCGCTGCTCATCCTCCCGCCGGAGGACTCCTCGGTGGCATTTTATGCCACCTCGCTGCTGGTGCTGCCTCCTTGGAAGGCCCCAACTGGGCCTGGCTGGGCTGTTGCTGCTGCTGCTGCTTCCGCTGCTCGTCCAACAAGGTGGTGTTTTTTTTTTTGTTGTTGTTGTTGTTTTGGTGTGACAATCAAGTGGTTGTCAAGATCTTCAACCACCAAAGCTCCAAGTCTGAGAGAATCATGCTTCTAGTCCTCCGTTTTGTGCTCTGCTGCCTCCACAATAATATCACTTTCAAGGCCCATTTTGTGTCAGGCCTCCAAAATAACATTGAAGACTCTCTCCCTTGTTTCCAGGAGGCCACGTTTTGCCACCACTCTTGGCCCCTGATTGGTCCATAGGCCTATAAAAGGCCATGTGGCACTCTAAACTGGCTCCATTTTAGTTCTGTTCTTCCCACCTCCCACCCTTGAGTTGGAGATAGGGACTATGCAGTCACAACTTTCCAAGGGCAATAACATTTATCTGGTGGCTGTGGTTTCCAGGGCTGCATAGCACTGGATCATGAGTCCATCAGGGATCCAGGGGGGCTGAGAGCATTGCAGTATTGCCCTTGCAGGGGCAACACCAATTCAGCATCCCTCAGTGACAAGGGGCAGAGATGTGAATATGAGATGCAGATGGGCATTTAACTGGTCACCCCTTTGTCATCCTGAAGCTTGGTTGTGACCCAAGCAAATGGGTTCATCGATCAATCAAGGATTGATGGATGACAGAGCCAGACTTCATGCTTTGAGGGCCAACCCTACATTATAGCTGTTGTCAATAAAGTTGTGGCCTTTTCCTTCCAATTGACATGTATTGTGGTTATTCTTGTGGCAATTCCCCTCCATGGCAAATCACAGTTCTTCTCCTCTAGCGATACAATTCTCTACAGTTTCCAAAACCAAAGGGCTTGGAATGAATTATTCTACATATAGTTTTTGCATACCTTACAAACAACAATGCACAAGAGAGAAAGTTTTATTTTGCTTCCTTCAACTTCCAGAATTTTCTACCAGTACAATGCTGCTGTCCCATCTCTACATACTTTTCCATTTGTAGTCATCCAGCCAGAGAACTAACTACTTTAATATGAGCAGGAAAAACAACAGCTAAATAGGAAAATGTCTGCTTCATAGTTAATCTAAAAGCTGTGGGGTGGGTATAATATTGTTTGGATTGCAATTTTAAGACACCAACCAAATTTGCAGTTTCTAGAATGCTCTGTGGGTCAGAATACAATTACAGTTAATTTGGGCTGTGCATTTCTCCAGATTGGCAATGCAGTTCTTAAGTTTGAAACAGAATACAAAAATTAATATATTATGGTTAAAGCATTTTTTTAAAAAGTCTATTAAGGAAAATTGTATAAAAACAGGCAGCTGTTAGGGATTAACTAAATCAAAAGTAATGGAAATGTTCATGCATTTTCAATTGCAAATTGATACAGAAAACTGGACAGAACAGATTTATAACTGAATATTTGTGAAACTGACACAAACAAGAAATAGACTGATCCATCCACCCATAAAGATACCAAAGCCAAGGAGAAAATTCTGCCTTATCTCTGGTGGAGTCTATTGGTAGATACACTTGCACTATGATTCTCTATAAGAAGAGAGTTATGATTTCTTATAGAAGAGGAATCCTGCCCAGAAATATCTGCAAGAGCTTCAAGCAATACTGTCCGTGCATGTATCAGCTTGTAACTGGAAATCAATGTTGATAGATATTATATATTATATATTGTTTGTAACTGTAGAATTGGTTAGATCATTGTCTGAAATTGATAGCAAATATGAGCTGGCAACTTGATTCTCATCTCTGTAAGACAACAAGACTATGGGCCTTTACAGACTGCCAGAAATAATGCAGCTTGAGTCCACTTTAACTGTCCTGGCTCAGTGATAGGGAATCATGGGAACTGTATTTTTTTTCTGATACATTGAGCCTTCTCTGTCAGAAAGCTCTGGTGCCACAATAAACTACAGTTCCCATGATTCCCTAGCACTGAGTCAGGGCAGTTAAAATGGACTCAATTTGCACTATTTCTGGTAGTCTGCAAAGGCTATAGAGTGATATGCCAAATGTAACACCTAATGATTTACTTTTATAAATAAATATTATTTGCAGACTTCATATTGAACCAACCCTATATGTGCTTGTTTACATATTCAGTGTTTCAAACTGCTGCTTGGATCTGAGCAGTTCAGTTGCCCTCCCCAACCTTTTTTGCTTAAGGCATCTCTTTTCCTGGAGCTGAAAGTGCACTTTCATGTTTGTCAAGTACAAATCCCCTACTGACATTAGTGGGAGGCTTCCCTGTGAGGAAGAGGTACAGAATAACATGATCTGACAAGAAAAACAATGGGAATCTTAAAGGGTTGAAGGCCATTTACTTGGGTTTCTAAGTTCTGCCCATCAGGTGGCCGTTCTGTTCACAAATCTTTCTGATATGTAGCTGAAATACTTCAGGGATATTTTGCTCTGAACAATTAGAGGGTTGGATTATAGTATTGCACATTACAGGAAGGGGACATTTTCATCACACATGCTGATGGGGATTTATTGCTTCAGACTAGCCAGAAAAGAGATGTTGGGACTGTGATAGATAGTTCACTGAGAACAAGAACTCAGTGTGCAGCTGGAATATTAGAAGAAAGGGACTGAAAACAGAGTGGCTAGAATCTAAACACATGCACACATATATCCTGTCACATATATTAGCAGCTATGTTTGGAATACTACATGGAGTGCAAGGCTATCTCCCAATCTCAATATATCTTGACACTTGGAAAGAAAATGAGGTTTTGTTTGAAGAAACAAAGAAAGATTGGAAATACCATTATTTATTTTATTTAACTGTGATGCAACAATTTGAAAAGCATGAAGCCTTCAGTCCAATTAAAAGATTACTTTTTAAAAATTAATTTAACACAATTTTAAACACATATAATACTAACTACATAAGCAGCACACCTATTTCATATCCTTCCATCTCAACTAGTTAAAGGCTGAAAGCCTATTTGAATGGGAAGACATTTACTTACTAGTGAAAAGAGAGAAGACAGACAGCTAACTGAGCCTCCCTTGGGATTTAATTCCATACGCTAGGCGACTCTCTCCTGTTTCCACACAATACAAGCCTAGGAGAACAGTGGAATAAAGAAGAGCCACCCCAATGCCTCAGAGATGGGTCCAGTTTGCACCAGGCTGAGATCAGGGGCAGCACCAATGTGTTGCTGCTTGCCCCTCTGAGCTATTGCTTGGAGGACATGGAGGCATGCCTTGTGAGGCCAGTCATCCTTGCGAGGTTTAGAGAGGAATCTGGGAAAAATCTCTCCCCAGATCATGGTGAAGTCTTGTGAAATTTGGTGTGGGACTTCCAGGCCTTAAATAGGCTTTAGTCATCCCTTCAGTCTTTGCTGAGCATAGGTTATGTCTTTCACTACATGCTGCTGGAATGCATTTGGACATGGGGAACAATGCTGCACAGCTGCAGACCTCACTCACTGGTGTGACTCCATATTCAACCAACATAGCTTTTAGACTGGTTGATTCTCAGTGGATACAACAGGACAGTTGGACTGCTGCCCTAGCACATACTATCATGCCCTGCCTGGGAGATGACTCAGAGGATGAGGAGGATGAGCCAGAACCTTCTCTGGGACCTGAGCCTGCAGTGGTGGAGCCCCAGCCCAGCCCCAGCTCTGCTTTGCCAGCTCCAGCAGAGTCTCCTGGCAGCAGAACCTTCAGACATGGAGGAGGATCAAGGGACTGTGCCTACCTTCAGCCAGTGTTGAGCAGAAAGGGCAGGCCTTTGGTATTCAAGCATACTTTATGAAAAATGCCAGAGTAGTCAGCCTCAGGTGAGCTCCTGCAGCTTGGTAATTTAAGTAGGTGCAGAAGGGCTGCCTTGGTGCCAGAGGTTATCTGAGCTTCCTAGTGAAAGCCTCTGTCTCTCCTTGTTCCTTGGCCTGAAATCTTGACTCTGACTTATCTTGAACATCTGGAACCCTTGACCTTCAGATGGCCTTGCTACTTGGCTTCCCTGGAATCCTAGACCTTTGGACTGCTTGACAATTTGCTCACTGGACCCTTGGATTGGTAATATGGACCTTTGCTTTAATTTTTTGCATTAGCAAAAAAACTGCCCTTTTGGCAGCTTTCCTGGTCACATACTCCTTGCAGTTGGCTTCTGGGCACACTTCTTTAAGGTTGCTGTACTGGGCCAATACTCAGTTTGTTTAGCAGAACATTTTGGCTGTTGTCCTGGCACACACTCATTGCAGTCGATGATGTTTGACCACTGATCTTCAGTGGTACAACAAGATAGTCAGGCAGTTGCTCCTATGCACACTTTTGGGGTCTGCAGTGCTTGGGCTGATCCTCAGTTGCTACAACAAGACAGTCAGGTGGTTGTCCTTGGATGCACATTTCAGAGTCTGCTGAGCTTGGGATGATCCTCAGTTGGTACAATGGGACAGCTGGGTGTTTTTTTCCCTCACATTTACTCCTTGCAAGTGGTTGTGTTTTGGTTGATACTTGGTATTATTAGTGTGTTATTCAGGGGGCAGGGAATCAGCTGTACAGCAACATTTTAATGCCTCTTGGTACTGGCCAGTGGGCTAGTTGGGTGGCTACCCCACAGGTGGGGGGTTGTTGGCATAGCAGTGTCATAACATGGCTCGGTTGGATCTAGCAGGATCTACGACATTCCTATCCACTATAGTATACTTCTTTCATTAGAAAGATCCACACTACTGTCATCCACTTGGGCTTGGCCCAAACTGTATTAGTAGCATCCATATGTAATATCCAGGAAATTCTGAGCCCAGGGGCATTTAGGGGAATACTTCCCATTCAACTGGAATTGCTGGCAGACTTTCTTGCTAGAGGGCTGGTCTCTTGCTTGCCATGTCATGGAAATTGCAGCAGGGTGGTCACTTGTTACACTGGTGAGTCACTGCAATACTTATACTTGCAATATTTACTTGCAATACACACGGTTGGTACAAATCGATGCTCAAGTGGCCTGTATGGGTGGTGTACCAGCAGAAAGGGGTTCCTTCCCTCTTTAATCTATCCATATTCACCCCAGTGATGATAGAATAGATGTTGGATGTTGCTAATATGTCACTCTCCCCTTTCTGGGAGGTGGTCCACATGAGGACATGGGTGGCATTGCTGTTGTCCATGTGTTTTGGCAGTTGGTCCTCTTGAAACTGGCCTTGGTTTCTTACAGATGGCTGTCACCTTTTCAAGGGAGTGTGGTCTCTCTTTTGCTTCTGATGACTACCTCCATATCTGAGTATATGTTGTGTTGGGGTGGGGTTCCTCCCCTTGGAAAGGATGACTATGTCTCCAGGCTAGGGGACAGTGATGATCTGCTTGAGTGAGTCTGAGGAGTGAGATGCATTTCGGGAAATAAGAGGGGGAATCTGCTAGCTGCAGCCAGACTTCACAACCAATGGGAGTCAACAGACATTGCAATGAACTGGTAGGCCCCAACATTAGCCCTGGTTATAGCTGTCCACTATATTTCTCCTATAGTTTGGTTCTCAGATCGTGTGCACCCATTTGGACGCAGTGATGGGTCTACAAATATAATTAAAAATACATAGGATTGTCTGGACCTATAAATGGGATTATGATATTCAAGAAGTATCTAGCCAGGGCAGGAACTCAGGGGCAACCTCTTCCTGCAGGCATCAGGGCTTCCACTGTTTCTGTGCCAAACTCAGGGCAAGGAAGAAGCAGAGTGGCATCATCTTGACCTGTCAGACATCAGCTGGTTGGAATGAGCAGAGGAGTGGTTTATTTACAGGAAACTCTCAAAAACTTGGCTCTTTTATACAGGGGCATCTGCAAGTACCTTTCATGGTGGGTGATACTCAAGAGGCATCTCTTGCCCAGCATATCCATCTTTATAGACAGGGGAGGGAAGTGGGGGGAGGGGAAGCCAAACTGGGCTGGCCCTTTCCTGTGGCAGTAATAGTCTTCTCTCCTCCTGATGCAGGACATAGTTCAGTCATATTCAGCAAATTATCATGACAGTGATTGATTTATGGTGGGGAGATTATTGATTTATGGTGGGATTACAGGTTATTTATGACTATCTTGTGACTGATTTATGTAACTGCTTAAATTTGATTTATGCCTGTTATGATTGATTATGCTTGCAATTTGATTGATTTATTCTTGGAATTCCAAGCTGTGTATCAAATGTTATTCTCTGCTTGGAAAGTGGTCTGTTATCAATTGAGGCTTGCTTTTGGATTCACAAATTCAATCTATGGCTAAAAATGCTTTTTAATCCAACTGGCCTGGCACCGTTAATATTAATGGAATCTTTTATTATCAACTTGGAAGAAAACCTTAAATACAAAACTTGCTTCTATTGCAGGGGTAGGCAACCTTTCCCCTTTAAGGGCCGAGGGACCAGCTCCCAGAAGCCTCAGCCATGTTGGCCAATAGTCCCATGTTGGCCAATAGCTCCTGGGATTCTGGGAGCTGAAGTCCCTCAGCCCTTAAAGGGGAAAGGTTGCCTACCCCTGTTCTATTGGGTTTTCAATGGCACATGTATCCTTGTTAGGTTATAATAAAGCAAAAACTGCAATTATTCAATGAATTAAAGATATAGATCTACAAGACCATAAAAGCCAATCAACTCTATATCCCATAATTGGGAAAACTAGTAGAATATTTTCATATGCTAAATATTTTGATAACCTGAAAATCCCTAAGATAGACATTTATGCTCACAAGATTGAATATCCTCCCGTCAGCCGTAGTTGAAGGAAGATACATAAAGATGCCTTATCAATGTCAGCTATGCCCCTGTGGTTCTGAGGAAGCTGAATCAATTGACCATGTCTTTTTCCACTATTCTCTTTATACAGAAGCTCATGCCATATATATATCCTCGCTTCTCCTATATCTACCTGGAAGATAAGAGAAGCTTTATGTAAACTACCTTTCTGATTGCAAAGTACAGGTAACTGTTAAAGTTGCTAAATTCCTTGCAGTCACAATTGTTTGCCATAAAAATTTCCTAAAACAAATGCAGTCTGCTGCAATGACCGGCAAGACAGGAGCTACAGCTGGAAACCCCCATGGATGGAAGCCGTCAGTGGTGAAGAAGGGTGTCTGCTGGGTTGAGGCATGGACCGAGTTGTAATAGGTGAACTTGGCCAATCGCAGCAGGCCAACCCAGTTCTCCTGGTGGTAGCTGAAGTAGCAGCTGAGGTACTGTTCCAGTATCCCATTGGTGCATTCTGTCTGCTTATCAGCCTCAGGGTGGTGTGCTGAGGACAGGTGAGTGCAATGTCCAGGAGCCGCAGCAGGCTAGTCCAGAACCGGGCAGTGAACTGGACACCTTGATCAGAGACCACCCCCTCAGGAAGGCCATGAAGCCAGAAGATGTGCTGCACAAACATCCAGGCCATCTCCTTCACAGTGAGGAGGCCAGCGCAGGGAACAAAGTTAGCCATTTTTAAAAAAGGTCCTCCACCACCACCAAATGGTGGTAAATCCAGCAGAGGGGGGCAGGTTCATGATGAAGTCCATGGAGATGAGCTTCCAGAGCCCTGATGGTGTTGGCAAAGGCAGCGGCAAGCCTGGGGGCCATTCTGGATGTTCCTTAGCCTGGTGACACATTGGGCAACTGTCCACGTACTGGGCCACCTCTGCCCAGACTCCTGGGTGAGGAGCTGCAGGGTCTAGAAAAAGTTGAAGGGCCCCACCCACTTAGAGTCATGGCACAACCACAAGGCCACCTCCCAACAGGGACCTGCTAGCATGTAAAGTTGGACCCAGTTGTAAAGCAGGCCATCCCAAAGTACAAAGGCATCCCCTTCCATGGAATGCTGTGCCACAAATGGGTCCCAGCCATGGAGGTCATGGATCTAGTTAAGTTCATCACAATGGATTTTACTTAGTTATCTTATCTTATTTTATATGCATTAATAAACTATACTGTGGATTTATTATCAGTAGGACCCAAATAGCAATAGCAATAACACATTTCTATACCAGTTTATAGTACTAAGCACTCTCCAAGTGATTTACAATGTTAGGCAATTGCCCCCAACAAGCTGGGTACTCATTTTACCAACCTACAAAAGGATGGAAGGCTGAGTCAACCTGGAGCCCTGCAGGATAGAATTGACAATGTTTTGGCTGTAGTACTGGTTTTTAACCACAGCACAACTAGGGCTCAAATGGCCTTGGCTGGGCTAATTTATAGCCAGCAGTAATTTGGCATAGTTTCTTGTCTTTCTGTTCTTGATGTTTGAGTTGTCAACATATGACAGGGTACAGAGAATCTATTTCCTTCTCCAAATCTGCAGATGATACCTAGGATATACCAGTCTCTGCTTATGTCATAACAGGGCTGCCAGCTTTCTCTGGCTCCAGCTTGGCTTGTAATCCTGGTACTCTTCTTCATTCCAGGAGGACTCTTTCATGGTTAAAGTATGGCACTCAGTTCAAATGTCATGTTCACAAATTTTTATGTGAATTGATTAGATTTTATGTTCCCATTATTAGTAATTTGCCATCCCTTGGCAAGAACAAACCCTCCTGCATGGGTAAGGCATGTCTACTGGAATACAAAACTACAAACTTAGGCCCTAAGCAGACGACTAAAAAAGTCGTCTTCCGGGCAGGGAAGAGGAGGGGCAGCCGCACAAGCGGCGCCCCTTCCTCTCCCCGAGGTTGCCCCCAGAAGCGCCGGCCGTCCGTACGGCCGGCGCACCGGGGATGACCTCACGGCGCAGCGCCCACATGCACTGCACCGTTTGAGTCAGGGAAAGTGCACCTGCCGCTTTTAGGGCGCACTTTCCCTGAAATCTAATAGGAGCACCAATTTGGTGCTCCTTTTAGATTCGCCGCAGGGGCGCTGCGGTGCGGAGCCTCCGCTCCGCCGGCGCCCCGACCCGCGGCGACTGGGAAGCAGTCGTCTGCTTCCCCCCTATATTGAACATTGGCTATCTCCTTGTTCAAGGTGTTGTGTGTGTGTGTGTGTGTGTGTATGCTTATGTATGCATGCATGGGCACATGTGCATGCACACACACTGTGAGTAGCAATTTTAGCTGCAAAGTGCTTAGCAAACTATTCACAGCAGGCTATTGAGTGATCTGGTTTCTTCTGCAGTAAGATAAGATGTGAGAGAACCCTAACCACTCAAAACAGTCTGCAGGATGACTCATTCGAAATGCAGTCGAGGCAGATACACACACACACACACACACATATTCACAGAGTCAGGGAATAGACCTTCAAATGGGATTTGGCCTGTGTTTGTTCAGACTCACAGCAAGTTTTCTGTAATATCACTCTAGTCTTTATCTCATTTGTCATTGCCACCAGCTCTCTAGAGAACCAAGGGGCTGGTTTAGCTCCACAAAGAGGACACTCTGGGGCAATTGTGTTTACCACCCTGGCCATTTCCCCATTCCCTTTAGAAGTGCTGCCTGAAGAAAATTTACCATATTAACTTCATGTATCATTGTTAAAGAAAATGTTTGTTTCAATTCACTGATCATATGCCTCTATTTTGGTAGAACCAACATCTCCTGTACACATTTTGATCAAATAAACGAAAGCAGTGGAGGTAGTTTCCTACTGACCCATTAAGAATTTCTATAAGAGGGTTATACAATGGTTGTGCATTATTCCAGGACCATTCTTTCAACAAACAAATGGAGAAAAATCAGTGTGAAAAAGAACTTTTCTGCTTTCCAGTTTGTAAACATGTCTTAGGATGACAGAAGATCAATAAATCATCAGCTGGATTTTTTCTTCTGTTGTGATACCACAAAAGAAAAAATAAACAAACAGTTTCTCAACTAAAAGTTAACCCTTCATCCTAGAGTCTTCCATTTCAAAAGTTATAAAGTCTATGAGTTGATAATGAGATGACATGACATTTCTTTTCTTGTGTTGAAGGGTTATGCCCAATAAATGGATTTAGTACAAAACAATTAAGAAGTACACTATAAACATAGGAAGTTGCCTTAAACTCAGTGTCACAGGGGGCTTTTTGTCTATGTCTTGAGGTTACCTTTTTACTTCAGAGACATTTGAAGAACCCTCATGAATAACACCTGCCCAGCATCCACCCTTTATACACTTTCTCTAAATGTATAAGGGCTAGGGTCCCCAGTGTCTTCCTTTTATAAGTTTTATATCTTTGGTAGTGTATTTTTTCACTTAGGTAGAGGCTTCTTTTATAACAAACAAAACTTAGTTTATGTAATAACATGTATCAAGAATGTAATTTATGTAGAATGATTTCAAAGCTGGCATGGTTGCAATAATTCTACAGTTTCAGGCAATTTCTCACTAAATTTCTCTTCCCTGTACTTTCCTGAACAGAACTTTGACTCATCTCATTTGACTACTTCTTTATTCCCTCAACAGAACTCTGTCCTATACTAACTGAGCACCCCACTAAACTAACTGAGCTCATTTGAACTGTTAACCATAGAATCATAGAATTATAGAATCATAGAGTTGGCAGACACCACAAGGGCCATCCAGTCCAACCCCCCTGCCATGCAGGAACTCCCAATCAAAGCATCTCTGACAGATGGCCATCCAGCCTCTGCTTAAAGACCTCCAAGGAAGGAGACTCCACTACTCTCCGAGGGAGTGTGTTCCACTGTCAAACAGCCCTTACTGTCAGGTGGTTCCTCCTAATGTTGAGGTGGAATCTCTTTTCTTGCAGCTTGCACCCATTGTTCCGGGTCCTAGTCTCTGTAGCAGCAGAAGACAAGCTTGTTCCCCCCTCAGTATGACATTCCATCAAATATTTAAACACGGCTATCATATTGCTTAATCTTATCTTCTCCAGGCTAAAC
>CM034703.1:47405914-47421183 GCA_020142125.1 Phrynosoma platyrhinos
TGGGAAGCAGAGGGAACTGAAGGCAGGATAGCTTTCAAATAGCGACCCTGTCTTCTTTTGTAATATATGTTCCCTCTGTTGCGACCATACCTTCCGTTCCCCTGCACAACTCTGATAGCCTCCCCCACCTCATTCCCAGCCTCAGAAAAGCAAAAGAGCTCCAAATCACTAGGGGCTAAGCTGACTAAAGCATAAGGTGTTCAATAGTCCCTTGGTTAGGAGCGAAGGGCCAACGCAGATGAGTCTAGAGCAGGTAACAATAGGTAACACTGCCCAGCCTTTGCTCTCACTGCCACCAATGCCACAATCCTGGCTGATGGTCCAACACATAGTCCTCTAGACCAGAAGCAAAAATCACCGCTGGTGAGTCAGGAGCTGAGGGCTCTGACTCCTCCCGTGGTGCGGCGCAGCCTAGAGAGCGATGGCTGATGGAGCTAGCCTCTGCCGGCCGTGCCTTACTCACTTGCGCTGGTGGGGGGCATAATGGGTGCAATGGGGTGAGTTTTAAAGTTCTTCTGCACTTCTCCCTCGCAACCTTTCACAGACGCCGCCCACCGGAGGATCCGAGAGTCAGCTGTTAAGGGGCCCTCTCTGCTCCGCTGCCAGAGGTGGAAAAAGGCAGCTTTTAAGGTCCCTCTTGGCTTTGCAGCTGTCAGTGGAGGAAAAAGGCAGTTTTTAAGGGGCCCTCTCTGCTCCGCTGCCAGTGGTGGAAAAAGGCAGCTTTTAAGGTCCCTCTTGGCTTCACAGCTGCTCAGCTGCCAGTAGGAAAAAGGCAGCTTTTAAGGGGCCCTTTCTGCTCCGCTGCCAAAGATGGAAAAAGGCAGGTTTTAAGGTCCCTCTCGGCTTCACAGCTGCTCAGCTGCTAGAGGTGGAAAAAGGCAGCTTTTAAGGGGCCCTCTCTGCTCCGCTACCAGAGATGAAAAAAAGGCAGCTTTTAAGTTCCCTTTCGGCTTCACAGCTGCTCAGTACTAAGTGCTAAGCTCTTAGGCTCTTTGGGGCTTTAAATGCCAGCACCAGCACCTTGAATTCAGGCAGGAACATAAATATTACCCCATTCTGGTTGGAACTAACAACTAGTTTTAGACTTAAATATATATTTTCCTCATTCAGAACAATCAAGAAGCAGCCATCAAAATCCTTGAATGTTTTTAAAGCACTTTTGCTGACACAAATGGTGTGTCTTTTGTTTCAATACATTCAATTCTCTAACTGTAAAGGCTCTTGTCCCTGCCTACAGGAACAACTGTGAGGAGAGAAATGTTATGACATGGAAGAGGAGATAAGAAACCCATTGGAATTATATTGGTAGTTGTCTGGCTCTCATCTTTCACATTTTTCTAATTATGATTATCATTGCTAACTTGGTTATCTTCATTTCTATTTCTTTATTCATCTTATCTTTATTCTCAAGTTATTCTTCTGCCTTGTATTTCTTCTTCAACTTCTTTTTCTTTCTCTTTAAAGAGTCTTGTTTGTTTAAGGGCCTCCTTTCCCATCTGCTCCAGTACTTTCTGTAATTCTAAGCAGCTTTACTTTAATAGCTCTCTTCAAACATCTGAATGTCACTGTTAGCTTTTTCGTTAAGCCTGCACATCACAAGGGAAAAATGGTTTTTGGAAAGCCTTTTTTAGCTTTAGGGCAGGATATAAAGAATATGAATTTTTAGTAGACACACCAGAGCACAGAGAAAGTGGTTGGAGCCAATAAGAATCCATCAGTCCCCATTTGACAAAGGAAGATATTATTGATTAAGGAAAGGACTCTATCTCAGGGACAGACACACACACAAAGTCATAGGTTCAATCCTTGGCATTTCTTTTTCAATTATCTCTAAGGTAGCTGAGATCCTGGAGAGCTGCTGCCGGCCACATCATAGAAATACCTTATTTTCTGGCGTATAAGACTACGTTTTAACCTGAAAAATCTGGGGTTAAAGTGGGGGGGGTCGTCTTATATGCCGGGTATAAGGAGGTTCATGATGGGTTTGCCTTAGTGTCATCATCAGTTGGAAATGACTTGAAGGTGCACAGCAGCAACAACAACAGTTTTGGAAGTCATACTCTTCCCAAACTCTATATTTTAACTGGAAAAGTGGGGGGTCGTCTTATACGCCCAGTCATCTTAAATACGCTGGAAAATACAGTATTATTTTTTGGACCACAACTCCCAGAATTTCCCATCCATTGTGTTGGCTGGAGGATACAGGAAGTTGTAGTCCAAAATATAACTTTTTTGAACAGTAGTCAGAGTAGGAATTGGTGGGATAGAACATTGGGCTAATGCTGCATGCTCCTTACAGCTAACAATTATGTACTGAAATACCACTTTATATCACAACTAAAAAATCATGTTAATTAGAGCATCAAGTTCTTTTTGCAAAATCTATACAAGATACTAGTTTATTTTCAACATCCATGCATCAATCATTAATTAAGACCTTTAGCAGAATATCTCACCAAAATTATACATTTTTTCAAAGAACACTGGGGCATAATTAAAGCACTGAGAAATTTGTAAAAGTAATCAGTCTATTTACCAAAATTGTTCAAAACATAATTAAAAGGTTACTTAATTATTTGCAAAGTATAGTATGTTGTGCTTCCTGTTTATCTTCATGCTTTCTTTAGCTCTCAAGCTAATTTTACTCACGTGTGGGATGAGATGGTTAAATCCTGTATGTGTGTGTGGAATAAATGACCAGGAAAACTAAAGGATGGAATTAAATGGCCTCCCCTAACATATTGGTTACATTCAGGTATGATATGGCATGAAATAGAACATGGATCCAATAATTATGCTTGATTATGCCCTCCCACCCCAGGTGCTATGATAAGGGTCCCCACATCTGGAAGTGAGGCCATCATGCCAGCTCCCTAAGCTGGGTGATTGTCTGTGGGCTCACCTGCCAGGTCTCTCATGTCTTTTGGAAGTAGACAAGTCTTCTAGTCTTCTAGAATATATCTACCTTGATGCCCACACTATAAAGGTGTGACAAGAGAAACAGAATGCTGTCATGTTCTATCTAGAAGAAGCCCCCTCTGGTGGAGAAGGAAAAGAGGAGAATTGAAATAAAAGGTTCAGGTCAGAGCCAGATGTAGCTGATCACCTTGCCCTGGTAAGATAGTTTTAGATTCCCATGCAGACTCTGAAGAACAGGAGAAAAACCAATTATACCCTTCTGAACAATGGAGAGTAAAGCAGCAGCAATAAAAGAGCAGGAAATACTGTGATGTGCCTTAAAAAAGAAGCACTGAGATTGTTAGCTCTGCTGTTTTGCAGCTAGCTATAAATTATCACAACCAAGGCTATATCTTCCTCCATACCAAAATCTAATCTGAAAGTAACATCCACTTTCAGTTAACAGGCCAAAACAACATTAATGTGGGGGCAAAAACACTGTGAAATTGCTCCCTATGTTGCCAAGAGGAAGAGTTTCTAAAAATGCAACAACTCTGAAGTGGTTTAACACCCTTAGGGACCTAGAAATGGCCTTGGGGAATCAGGGGCTTTCCCACACCAGGTGTCACCCAGAGCAGGGGGTGAGTGGGACTGCTAGGGAGCATGATTTCTGGGAACACACACTGGCTGGAGTGAGGGGTGGGGTGGGCGGGAGGCCAGAGAGGAACTCACCTCCACCCACCCCTGAGCAGTGCAATGGTGGCAAGGCTGGTCCCAAGCCCTGACGGAGGCTTTAAGAACTTGCCTCCACCCATCCCTGAGCAGTGCAGTGGCAGCAAGGCTGTTCCCAGCCCCAACAGAGGCTTTAAGAACTCACCTCCATCCAGCCCTGAGCAACACAGCATCAGCAAGGCTGGTCCCAAGCCCCGATGGAGGCTTGAAGAACTTCCTCCACCCATCCCTGAGCAGTGCAGTGGTGGCAAGGCTGTTCCCAGCCCCAACGGAGGCTTTAAGAACTCGCCTCCTCCCACCCCTGAACAGCACAGTGGTGGCAAGGCTTCTGAAGTGGCAATGGGGCTGAGAAGGCTGGGCAGAGCCATAAAAAGCTTGCCCATACTATCTCCTCCCTGCAGCAGAGCAGCTGAAGTGGGTCACTGCATTCGGGACACTGCAGAGGCATTGATGCCAGTAGCAGGAATTGGGCAGGGTCCTTTGGTTTAGCCCGTCCTGTCCTATTACTATCTGGGGCATTCGGAGAAACAGCATGGTAGGGAGAGCCATTTAGTTTCTTTGACTCCATTTTCAACAAAAGCTGGGAATGATCAGGGGGCAGAGATTGGGGTTGTGTGGGGGAGAGGGAGGTATGGTTGGAACAGAGTGAAAAGATGTTACAAAAGGAAGCACTATCGCTGTTTGAAAACTATCCCACTTTCAGTTCACTCTGGGCCTTTGCAGACTTCCAGAAATAGTGCACATTAAATTGAGGCACTGCCCTGGCTCAGTGCTAGGGAATCATGGGAATTGTATTTTTTTCTGAGACATTGAGCCTTCTCTGTCAGAGAGCTCTGGTGCCACAATAAATTACAGTTCCCATGATTCCCTAGCACTGAGCCAGGGCAGTGCCTCAATTTAATGTGCACTATTTCTGGCAGTCTGCAAAGGCCCTCTGTTTCCTGGAAAGGTTTGGAGAGCGTACCAACCATTCCACAGAACCTCACCTTGCTCCTTTGCAATGCCAGGTCGGTAAAAAATAAGACACATATTATATATGATCTCCTCCTTGATGAGGATGCTGACCTGGCTTGCTTTACAGAAACACCTGGCCCCAAGGGAGTGGAGGCAGAGATGAGAGTGGAGGATGCAGCGGCGGAGCCCCAGCCTTAGCCCTTTAAGACTTTTTGGGGCATTGCCCTGATGGTCCGTGGGAGGCTATCTCTATTTCTTGTATACTCAGAAGGCCTTTGTTTTATTGTATTGATGTGTACTGTGTTAATTTTAATGTATCATTGATTTAATATATTTTTAAGGGGGGGTGATATTTTCATGATATCTGTGTTATAGGATTGTATTTTAGATTGTAAGCTGCCTGGATAGCCTTGGCTAAAGACATGATATAAATAACATATTATTATTATTATTATTATTATTATTATTATTATTATTATTATTTAGAAATGTGGCTGGGAGAGGATAGTGGCATAACTTGGATGCAGGCCCTCCCAGCCGGGTATTCTGTTAATGAGCAGGTGAGGGGAAGTGGGGGGGGGGGCAGCAGAGTAGCTCTGGTTTATAAAAATACCTTGACCTTGACCAGGATACCTATCTGGAACACAGTCCACTTTGAGTGCATGCATCTGATCCTGAGGAGCAGGGATAGTTCGTGGATTCTGCTAATCTACTGAACACACCATTGTCTAGCAGACTCCCTAACCAAGCTCACCCAGCTGGTCTCAGAGTTGCTGATGGAGTCTCCCAGACTTTTAGTTCTGGGCGACTTCAACATTCCCCTCGAGACCAGCTTGTCAAACCTAACTGGTGTGGCTCAGGAGTTCGTGGAATACATGACAAACATGGGCCTATCCCAACTGATCATTGGGCCCACGCATTGTGCAGGTCATATCCTCGATGCAGTCTTTAGTACCGAACAGGAATATCCATGGGCAGAGGTTATTAAAACCACCACATTGTCATTTCCTGGTAAAGACTGAACTAAGAGCCACTGTCCACCCTACCAGGGGTGATGGACATATTAGAATGGTCTGCCCTCGGAGGCTAAAGGAACCAACTAGATTCCAGAAAGCCTTGGAGGGTTTAATGATTGGTAATGTCGGTTACCCTGTCAAAGCTTTGGTTAATACTTGGAACACCGATCTCACCAAGGGTATCGACACGATCGCTTCCAAGCGTCCTTTCCAACCCGCTTCAAATCGGAAGCAATGGTACACAACAGAGGTTAGGAGAATGAAGCGAGTTAGACAACAATTAGAGTGCACCTGGTGGAAAACTCAACTCCTTTCTGACAAGACTCATCATAGGAACTTTCTTTGGTCCTATCGAGAGGCAATATGTGCAGTAAAGAGATCCTTCTGTTCTGCATGTTTTGCGTCTGCCAAGTCCTGTCCAGCAGAGCTGTTTAGTGTGGTAAGGGAGCTGACGCAGATTCCTCCTGTGCAGAACCCATTGCTGAACCTGACAATGGCCTACTGTGACATGTTTAACAACTTTTTTGCAGATAAAATCTCTCAGATGAGAGCTGACCTAGACGCCAGTGTTCTGACAGAAACAATTGATGAGGTGTGCAGCAACTCTGTTAATGAAATTATTCTAGATCACTTTCAGTCTGTGAGTACCAATGATGTGGACAAGCTCCTTGCTAGAGGGAGGAAAATAATCTGCCCTCTCAAACCTTGCCCATCATGGCTGGCCATCCGTGGAGGGGGGGATGAATTGAGGATGTTCCTTAAGGACATCATCAATGCATTCCTCAGGGAAGGTCATATTCCATCTTGTTTGAAGAAAGTGGCTTTTAGGCTGCTTCTGAACAAACCTTCCCTGGACCCCCTGATTATGAACAACTATAGGCTAGTCCCTTTGTTACCATTTTTGAGCAAGGTAATTGAGAGGGCGGTTGCTCTTCAACTCCAAGCTGTCTTGGATGAAACCAATTATCTAGACCCATTTCAAACTGGCTTTAGGACAGGATTTGCACTTGAGACTGCCATAGTTGCCTTGACCAATGACCTGTGTCTGAGCATCGGCAGGGGTAGTGTGACCCTGTTGGTGCTTCTAGATCTCTCAGCGGCTTTTGACACAATAGATCATGGCATCCTCTTGGATCACCTGAGTGGGTTATGAATCGAAGGCACTGCGCTCCAGTGGTTCCGTTCCTTCCTCTCAGACAGGTCCCAGAGGGTGCTGCTTGGGATCAGTCACTCTGGTAAAAAGGAGCTCACTTGCAGTGTCCCTCAAGGTGCCATTCTGTCCCCAATGCTGTTCAACATCTATATCAGGGGTAGGCAACCTTTCCCCTTTAAGGACCAAGGGACTCCCAGAATCCCAGGAGCTATTGGCCAACATGGGACTATTGGCCAACATGGCTGAGGCTTCTGGGAGCTCAAGTCCCTCGGCCCTTAAAGGGGAAAGTTTGCCTACCCCTGATCTATATGAAGCTGCTGGGTGAGATCATTCAGCGTCATGGAGCTGGGTGTTATCAGTATGCTGATGACACCCAGATCTATTTGTCCATGTCTTGATCATTGGCCTCAACTTCCAATAGCATCTCTCCTCTCAATGAATGTCTAAAGGCAGTAATGTGCTGGATAAGGAAAAACAGATTGAAACTGAATCCAGACAAAATGGAGGTGCTCACAGTTGTGGCCCAGAAACCAGGAATTGGGTTACAACCTCCAGTCCTGGATGGGGTCACATTACAGGACTGTGCTAGCAGTCTGGGAATGCTCATTGACTCATCACTCCTGATGACTAATCAGGTAAATGTGACGGTCAGGAGTGGTGCATGCGCTGGTAACCTCTCATCTTGATTTCTATAATGCACTCTACATGGGGCTACCCTTGTGTTTGTCTGCTTCTCAAAAATGGCTGCTGACACAAGGCAGCCATGGGGCTTTATAGCCCCTCCAATTCTCATTGGTAGTCTCATGATAAGCGAGACTAACATCGAGAAGGGATCCTAGAGGATCCCTATCCCGATTGGCTGGGCAGCAGAGGAAGAGGCAGGACTCTCCCCCCCCTCGCTCAGCCAATCAAGTGTTCAGCATCATTTAACTTGGCCGGCGCAATGAAGAACCCCTCCCAATGCGTCAGTGGGGGGTCTTTCTTTGGGGGAAATATGCACTGCAAATACTGAAAAAACAAACAAACATGGAAATATTGCTTCCAGTTGACCAGTTCACAAGCTCAAGAGAATGAAAATAGCTGTGGGAGCTCGGTTTCCCCCAGGATCAGCCTCCTGGGGCATGTGCCTCCTTCTGGCCCTCTGGAGCTAACTTATAGTCTGTTGTGACTTATGTTCTTAACGTGTGTGTGTGAGATAGAGAAAACTAAAACATTTGAAAGAAATACCTGTCAATAATTTTATTACATTTTAGTGCTATTATAGTCTTCTAGGATCCAGGTTCTATCTGGAAATAATGCTACATAGTTGCTTTATTCCTCTATCTTGTGCATTTGCATGTGCATGTGCATGTATATATAAACAATGTTAAAATTAATATGAAGTCAAAGGCTTTCATGGCCAGCATCTATAAGTTCTTGTGGGTTTTTTAGCTGTGAGTCCATGTTCTAGAAGAATGTATTCTTGATGTTTTGCCTGCATCTATGGCTGGCATCTTCAGAGAATGTTGGCATGAAGGTGTGTGGGGTATATATACTGTGTGACCCTTGGTTGAGAGGATTAGCATGTAAATCTGTGTATTGTTCTGTTGAGGCAAGACCTCAGGGTGGGAGGATATGTGAGGAGGATTAGTGTTTATTTAATTAATGGTCCATTATCTACTGGAAACCACCTGACCCTGGGTGAAGTTAATTTGCATTTGCTGAGTCCTGATTTTGGTGTTTTTGAGGACTGGTAGCCAAACTATGTTTGCTTGCAGAGTTTTTTCTTCCTGTTGAAATTCTCCAGGTGTTTGTGGATTCTAATGGCTTCCCTATGCATTCTGACCTGACAGTTTTTGGCATGGTCCAGAATGTGATTGTTTTCAAATAGCATTTTGTGCCCAGCTTGGTTTATAATGTGTTCTGCTACTGCAGATTTTTCAGGCTGGCCAGTCTGTAGTGTCTCTCATATTCCTTGATTAAAACATTAAAATTATTTTGCTATATTGTTTAATTATATTTGCCCCCTTTAACATGTGTTTGAAATTGTTCAGCCTTATAAATTAACATAAAATTTTGGAGTAATGTAATCACTTGAACGAAAGAAAATTAAGCCACCCAACACACTGGGCCGGCGCAGTTGCTGCTGGGGGAGAGCTGCTGGCTGGGGAAGTTTCCCAGTCTGCTGGAGCCCCAGCAGGACTGTGCCAGGCTGGCTGGGCTGAGATTGGCCTGTGGGGGCTGGAGGGGTGGTACTTCTGCCCCAGCACTGGGACTACATTTCTCAGTGGACGCTGGGGTGGAAGTGCAGCCCAATTGGCTGGCACCGTGGGCAAGTCACGCCTACAATTGGTGGGGGGCCTGGAGGGGGAGGAGCCTCCATTCCTCCTGGCCCCTAATTGGTTAAAGAGCCCTATATAAAGCCACATGGCGCACAGGGATGGCACCATTCCAGCTCAGCTCTTCCCATCCTCCATCCTTCTATTTACAGTTAAGGCTGTGTTGTCACAATTTTCCAGGGGTAGTAGCATAGGTCTTTGATCTGGCTCACAAGTCCTTTTCTAGACTAGATCTCTTTTTAGTATCCAAAACTTTATTACCACAAATTCAGTCTATGGATATAGAACCTAAGGACTTTTCTGACTATAATTTGATATTATTAAAGATTAAAGACAGACAGAAAGAATTCTCTTGGAGAATATTGGAAAACTTACTCAATGATGAGGTAACTGTAAATAGAATAAAAACAGAACTTAAATATTACTTCAAAGAAAATAATAATAAAAAAATTTCAAACAACTTAATGGGAAGCAAACAAAGCAGTGATCAGAGGGGTGATAATGAAAATTCAAGCGGAAAAAAGGAAAATGGAAAATAAAGAAAAACTAGAATTACAAATACAACTAAAACAGAAAGAAAATGAATGGAAACAAATAGGAGACAAAAAAAACAAAAATAGAAGTACAAATTTTACAACAATGTTTAAAACTAACTGCAATTAAAGAACTACAAAAATGCAATTGATCAGACAAAAGGAATTTGAATTTGGTAATAATTATCTTACAGATTGAAAAAAATAAAAGAGAAGAAATTGATAACAGAACTAGTAATAAAAGGAGAGCAGATTACAGCTCAAGACAGGATCAAAGAAGAATTTGAAAAATATTATGAAAAACTATATAAAAAAGAACTAAGCATGGAAATAAAAAAGACTTTATAGATAAATTCTTACAAAATCAGGAAATACCTACTTTAAATTCTACACAAAAGGAGGACAGAAGACAGAAGAAATATATAAAGCCATAAAAAAACTAAAGTGGGGGAAGGCCCCCGGGCCCAATGACAAAAAATGGAAGAAATCCTTGTTGCACCACTCACAAATCATCTAAATAACATACAAAAAGAAGGTGTACCAAAAACATGGAAAGAGGCTATAATAACCCTTATACCAAAAGAAGGGAAGGACATGAAAAATATTAAGAATTATAGACCCATTTTGTTGATCAACACAGACTACAAAATATTCCCAATTATCATAGCAGAAAGATTAAAACATATACTAACTAAAATAATTCATGAAGATGAAAATGGTTTTCTACCTAATCACCAGATCAAAAATAACATAAGAACTGTAATTGACATTTTAGAATAATTTGAACATAATAATGACAAAAAATAGCCATGGTGTTGATCAATGCAGAGAAGGCTTTTGATAGGGTAAACTGGGATTTCTTATTAAAAACTTTAGAAAAGATGAATACAGGAGAAATATTCAATAGCTGGATAAAGACAATTTACAGAGAACAAAAAGCACAAATCTTTGTCAATGAAGAAAAAACTAAATACATTAAAATAGAAAGAAGAACTAGACAAGGGTGCCCACTGTCACCCCTCCTTTTTATATTAGTGTTAGAAATATTACTTAATAGGATATGTAGAGAAGATAAAATAAAAGGTGTAAGAATAAGGAAAACACAGTTAAAACTAAAAGCGTATGCAGAAGACCTGATCTGTTTCTTAGAAGAACCTAAAGAAAGTACTATATCATTTGATACAAACATTAAAGGAATATGGATCGTACTCTGGGTTTAAAATTAATGAGGATAAAACCATCATATTAACAAAAAATATGGAATATAAAGAAGAAGAAGAACTGAAAATAGTATCTGGATTCAATATTCAAAATAAAGCAAAATATCTTGGTATCACCTTAACAAAGAAAAACATTGATCTTTACCAGAATAATTATGAGAAAACATGGAAAGAGATTAGAACAGATCTGGAAAGATGGGCCAAGATATGGAGATGACACATAACAATAGCAGAAGACAACATACTTGGAACAATTACTAAGGATTTTTTTAAAAAAGGAGGTGCAAAGGCAAACTTACTGCTGAACATAAAGAAAACAAAATTAATGACCACAGAGGATCTACATAAATTATAGAATCATAGAATCATAGAGTTGGAAGAGACCGCACGGGCCATCCAGTCCAACCCCCTGCCATGCAGGAAATCCAAATCAAAGCATCCCCAACAGATGGCCATCCAGCCTCTGCTTAAAGACCTCCAAGGAAGGAGAATCCACTACACTCCGAGGGAGTGTGTTCCACTGTCGAACAGCCCTTACTGTCAGGAAGTTCTTCCTAATGTTGAGGTGGAAACTCTTTTCCTGTAGCTTGCATCCATTGTTCCGGGTCCTGTTCTCTCGAGCAGCAGAAAACAAGCTTGCTCCCTCCTCAATATGACCTAGATAACAAGGAAATCATAAAAGTTAAAGATTTTCCATACCTTGGATCAAATATTGATCAGAACAGAAACTGCAGGGAATTGGAAGTGCAGCTATGAAACAAGTCTAGAAATTGGAAATGCAGCTATGAAACAACTAGACAAGATCCTAAAATGGAAAGATATTACAAAGTTGGGATCACCCAAGCCATTATATTCCCTATCACCATGCACAGATGTGAGAACTGGACCATAAAGAAAGAAAATAGGAAGAAGATAAACTTATTTCTGATGTAGTGCTGGAGAAGAGTGTGGAGAATACACTGGATGAACAAAACAAACAAACAAACAAACAGGTCTCTGAACAGATCAAGCTTGAACTGTCTCTGGAAGCCAAGATGATGAAATTAAGGCTGTTGTATTTTGGTCAACATTCAGGGATAGCTGTGTTGGCCATTTAGCAAATTCAAACAAAAATCAATCAGTGATACCTTTATTGGCCAACGAAAATGCACAATATATTTGTTGCAAGCTCTTTTCATGGCCCAGTTCCATGGGCTTCTTCATCAGGCAAGATGTTACAAAACAAATAGGAGAAAAACAATTGGAGATGTTAGTCAGATGCCTACATGTTTTTTCAGTCTTTAGTTAAGATGGTATATGATGGAGAGGATATCTTTTGTAGGCAGGATCCTCTTTCTTCTTTGGGCATGTCATGAAAAGGCATGACTCATTAGAAAAGACAATAACAAAAGGAAAGATGGAAGATAGTAGAAAAAGAGGAAGATTACACACCAGATGACTGGACTCAATCAGGGAAGTCATGGGCCTGAGTCTGCAGGACCTAAGTAGAGCAGTGGAGAATAGAAGGGCTTGGAGATCTCATTCATGGGCTTACTATGATTCAGGGTTGATTCAAGGGCAGTTAACAAGAACAGTGTCTTCATATCACCTCTAGACTTATGACCATCCCATTAATTTCATGAGGTCTTCATACTCAAGGAATCTTCAGAGGTGGTTTTTCCACTTCCTTACTCTGAAATAGAGCCTACAGCACCTGCAATTTGTTGGCAGTCTCCCATCAGGGAATTAACTCTCCACAATTTGGCTTTAAATTCCCATTTATTCAGTCATGTTTGCACTGCTATATTAGGTTTGCCACCTATTTTTTTTCCCATACATACTTCTCATCTTTAACAGCTACAGGCCAGCAGGTACCATATGGCTTGCTCCATACTGAGAATATCTGCATCTTTTGAATTTGACCAATGCCAATAGCTGAGAGTTGTGTGTAGTTTTTTGGATTCATTTTATGATGAGAACCTTTCCAAAAATGCATATGTGTTCATAAATTTGAAATAAAGAACCTATTTTTAAAAATAAAAAATAATGGCTGAGAAAGCAAATCTGTTAATATTTACTTATCCATACGTCTAATGCTTTTGTGGTGTTCTTCAGTCTCACAGATTGTGGCCTTGATTTTGCTCCATGTCTTGATATTATATTGGATCATATGAAAGTGTGTATAATTTGTAGTTATGTTTTTGAGTGTTGTGCTTAAACAGAAGGAAGCTATTTGTCACTCTACCTGAATCATCAGTCTGAGAATGGTTTTGTATTAATGTGAGAATCTCATAAGCATATAAAACAGGCTAGACATGAAGAAGGATGGAATGGAGGAGTTTATAAGAGGAAAATCTTTATTCTAAATAGGTAGCTATATCATGTTTGTAGACAGGAACATCATAACAAATATTATAGAGCAGATTTAGGCTCTATTCTGCTATGTTAAAAAGAAAGATTTAAAAATCTAAAGTAACTCTCTATACATATTTATTTTACAGTTCATGTCCAAAGTTGGTGATCTGGGTCTCTATCCTAAAAAATGTTCTGGCCCAGAAGATCTAGATGTTTTCACACTTTCTCTTGAACAGAAGGTCTCCTTGGACAAGTATTGTTTCTTGTGATCATCAGAAGATCCTAGGTCCTGTTGTTTGCTAAATCTAAGCAGTAAAACTTTGGTTATCTGGATGTAAGCCAACACCCTTGGAGCTGTGTTGCCCACTGAACAAATTGTGGTAATATACAAGCTCAGTGAAGATGTTCATGTTCAACCTGTGAAGGTTTCAGCTGATTCTGCTATATGGGAGAGACATCCAAAGGCTGAAGCTGTGAGCTTGTCCATGTCTCTCCCAATTCATTTCATTCAGGTGAATGTTTGAATAGGGAGTTACAATTTCTCCAAAATTGGATAAAGTGTCCAGTTTGTTTGGTTATCTATTACTTTATTTCATTCATATACTGCCTTTCTCTTGAAGTAGGACCCAAGGTACTCACAAAAATATAAATTAAACAGAACAATTTAAAAAAAAAACAGTTTAAAACATCACATTAAAATGGTATAAAATCATTTAAAAGGCATACAAAAGTTACAAATAAAGTGTACAACAGTTTAAAATTACACATTAAAGTCTTGAACTTTGAACTGTTCAGTTAAGACTCAGGATTCATTTTTTTAAAAAAAAATCATGGTTCAATAAATATCAGATATCTGAGAAATGTCCATGAAAGGAGAATCAAAATAAAGGAGAGGGAGAAAACTTTAGGGGGAAAGGACAAATCATTTGGAAATTTCAACAAGAGTTAAGTAGCAATGTTTTAAAATTAGACATGGCATGGAGGATTGTGTTTTTCTACCCTTTGTTCACCTTATAGCATAAGGTCACTCAGAGAAACTCAGTGACAGAGTACACTCATACATTCCCCCCCCCCCCAATGCAATTAATTTGGATTCTATTGCCACCAAATGTGGTGTTGGTACTAGCTGAATCCCTGTTTAAATGTGTTCTTCTTCATGTGAGGTGGAAAAGTGAGAGATGCTCTCACTACCTAGATCTGCTCCATACCTTCCTGTTCCTGATAACCTGACCCTGTAAGCCTTCCATGTTTTTGGGCTCAGTTTGGACTGTTCTGGACTGAAGTCATGTAGGTTTTATAGCTCATGACCAGCACTCCATTTAGTGGAGTAAAAATTCTGCAGTATATGGGGTCTGCTCAACCTCTAAAGGCCTCTTGGACAAGTTAGAATCTTTGCATATCTCTGAGAGAAACCATTCAAGTAAAACTTTAGGAGGCTTTAAAAGTATTTATATCACACCCTTTTCTCTTTTGTAAAACCAAGAGAGTTTACAAAATAAATTAAAACAGAACACAGGTAAAAATATTTCATACTATTAAACAACAATGGCAAAAAGTTAAATATCCAATCATATTAAAAATAACTCTGAAGTAAAAACAAGTTAAAATCATTCAATGTATAACATATGAGAAGGGGGAAATACAACGATGCCCATTAAAAAAACCCTTCCAAAGCCACCAATTAATTGCCAGATCTTGTCTTGATATAAGAAGTAAAGCAGAGAGGGAGCCATGAAAGTTCCACAGCTTGGAAGTAACCCCTGAGATGCCTTCTCTGTCCAAACATGCTTGTGAAGGTTGTAGGGCTGAGACAAAGCCTTCCCCCAAAGACATCAAAACTTGGATGGGTTCATATAGATATTTCAGATAGTCTGAAGTCATGTAGGTCTGGGAATCGACTACTGACAAGTGGAGCTTTGTAACAGAGGAGTTATACATTTTCTGTAACTGGCCCTGGTCAAAAGTCTTGTTGGAGCATTTTAGAACTGCTAAAGTTTCTGAACACTTGAGAGAGAAATAAAATGGAATATATTCAAAAATGTTCTTTTGAGTGGTGAAATGAAACAAAGGGCCTATACAGACTGCCAGAAATAATCCAGCTTGAGACCACT
>CM034703.1:47486850-47499015 GCA_020142125.1 Phrynosoma platyrhinos
CTATTAGCATTACACTCAGTGGTATATGGGAATTATGATTTACAAGTAGTAGATTTACAAGTAGTATGATTTACAAGTAGCTTAGTCACAACTATTAGCATTACACTCAGTGGTATATGGGAATTATGATTTACATTAGTAGAAAAAAAAAAACATTGCTAATGATTCTGTATGGTGTAAAATGGGAGGAGGTCAATGGAGGGGGGGAGGTGACACCATGAGTTACCACACCAGGTGACACCAACCCTATGGATGCCACTGGTTTTAAGTGTGGTTTTTGGCATTTCATCTCTCTTTGGCTCCCGCTAGCTCCTGGCCTATAGATCAGCAATATTGGTACACAATTTTCTGTCAATTTCTCTTAACATACAGATTTTCTGCTTCATTTTTAAGAAGTATGTTTTTGTAAGCAATTAAATAAAAATGCCTTAATGCAAAGTGTTTTTAGTAAGTTATTTTTTCTAGTGCAAAATTTGTTCCAATGAATTGTTTGATTGGAAAACTGAATTCTGAATTTAGAAAAGCATTATTTTTGCATTACAAATGCATTTCAGAGCTTTGAACATATTGCAATTATATAAGCATATAGAAGATATTAATGGGGAAATTAATGTATGTTTTTTCTTCTCATTTTCTGTACATTTGAAATAATTTGTGATGGAAAAGAAAAATTTAAAAAAGAAAATGTACTTTGGACTATAACACATAGAATTTCCCAGTGGCTAGTTTATTATTGTTTCGGGAATTGTTAATTCAGCAATTTTTTTCAGTAAAATGTGACCCAATTGCATTCTTTCCCCATTTCTTAATGATGTTAATTGCATTCTCAGTACTGTGATGGGAAAGGGTTCTTTGGCACAATGGCTAAATTCTATTCAAATCCTAAAGCAACATTTTGGATCTGGTGCATATTCTAATAGATAATATAGTTGAAAGAGTGTACTAAGGGTAATAATTGTATTACTATTGTTGCTAATGTTATTGTGTAATTATGATTATAATATTTTTCTTCTCGAATTCAAAACTGCCCAGAGCCATATCATAAATATTTAATCTGTCAAAGCACAAGGAATTTTCCAGTATCATCTCAAGAAATATGCCAAAGCCAGGGGCACTACAGTAGAAAGAAAATGAACATTGTAATAAAGAGCAGCTTATCCAATGTTTTTTGCTGGTTACTAGAGTGAAATATGAGGAGTCGTTCTATTTGCAGAACTCCTGAATGGAAGTTCAATTTACTTCAGCAGGCTGTATTAAAGGATTAAAACAGACTCCCCTAACTTAGTACCCTCTTGATGTATTAGATTATACCATACCATATCATCCATACCATTTTGACTAATAAGAATTGCAATGATTCCCAAACTTTGGTCCTACAGGTATTTTGAACTTTAACTTCCAGATGCCCCAGCCAGCTTGGTTAACAGTCAGGAATTTGGGGAGCTGAAGTCCCAAACATCTAGAGGACCAAAGTTTGGGAACCACTGAACTAGAGCATAAGGATGAGATACAGAGCACAAGAGTGATATACGTGGTTTAAAAATAGTGCTTCCTCATTATCAGTCAGTTTGCACTGTACTAATAGTCTGTAGATACTCAGTTGCTGCCACTACACTGTTTTGTTGGTTCAATTGCTGGGTCAATCACTGGCTAACCAATAGACTCTAAGAAAGTTGCCTTGGAAAATTTCCTAGATCAGGCTGCTCACAAGCCAGCAACTCTCTCCCTTTTGAGAGAATTTTGATAAAGACAGCTTTTTTTCCCCCTTCCACCTACTACCACAGCTGCTTATGTTGATATGGTTACACTAGTCAACAGGATCTCAAGCACTGTCTGCATTGGCCAAATAAAATGTCCTTCCCCCCATCCTTCCAGTAAGGAGTCTGTATGACACAAGGTCTAAACCCCAGCCAGTTCAGCTTCAGAACTGGGGAATACCCCCTTATAATGGAATAAAAAACCTCACCTTATGCTTTGCGTCTTCCTGGAAAAGCCAGAGCCCTCGGTCATATTGCAGGGTGTTTGTGCACACACATCCTTTTGTGCTCCCTGGTGAGCATACTACTGCAGCAATCCATTCTCTCTGAGGTCAGAACGAGATGTCCAGCATAGCAGGACACATATGGGAACATCCACCCAGCATTGCAACAAAAGTAACAGGGAGATCAGGGCAGCTCTGTGGCCAGAATACTCTGGGCTGATCCCAGAGTATTCTGGCCAGTCCAGACTCCATCTCACTATATAACAATAAATTTGCCTCTTCATTGTCCAATCATGAATACTTTTTCTCATGATGTGTTTTTAAAGGAAGGAAGGAAGGAAGGAAGGAAGGAAGGAAGGAAGGAAGGACTATATTTGACCTTAATTGAAAAAACAAAATGTGGATTGAGCCTTTCCTCTTGCTCACTACGTTCCTATAAAAAGGAAAAGGAAAAAAAGAAAAGAATCCTCCCTCAGCTGCTGTTTACTCTCAAAGTCTCATTTTCTGGAATGATGATTTCAGGAGCAAATCATTTTGAGGGCTAATTTTCAATGAGAAAATGGCATCTGGATGACTTCCATCCTGCAGATTTTTTAAAAATATATTTATTTATTTATTTATTTATTATTTTGCTATGCTATCCTTTTGCCTTTCCTATGAATCACTATTCAACAGTGAAATGATGCACACAGATTAATTCCGTTTGGTTCCATTGAATATAATATGACTTAAGTATCCAAATTGTTAGTGACATTCCAGCCAACATTAATTTCAATAAGTGCTCACTTTTGATACTTGTGTGTAAGGTATAGATGTGGATTATGAACTAAAATGTGGAATTGCACACTGATATGGAATAATGAAATGTTGCTCAAAGTACTGGAATTAAAATGGGCTACATATGTTGTTGTTAACAAGAAGCAATGCAGCAGTAAAATCACATTAAAATTCAACCTTAAAAACCAGCAACATAAATTTAATTGGATGAGAGGTAATTGTGAATGGCCACTTTTCTTATATCCCATAGGATGATCCCTGGCTCAGAATTACGGAGCATTTTTCTCCTAAAACATTAACATTCACACACCAAAGATATAACAAGATAAATCTTAAGAGGGTCAGAGTCATGACAAACCCACTAGTTAATTAGCCCCCCAGAAGGATCTCTTGTGGATACTCACTCTGGCTCCCATAAGGCATTCCCTTATTTTGATCTAGCACTGGATTTATTTGTGGTGAATTTATGACTTATTTAGAATAATAAAACATAAACATGGACTTGAATTCTGTTAATTAATTCTAACTAGAGAAGTCCCAGTGAATCAATTATTCAATTGTAAGTTGACACATGTGTAAATTCCATCAATTGAATGGATCTACTTTAGTTGAGATTTCCATTGTAAAGCAAAGCAAAGCAAAGCAGCTTTATTTATATACCACTTCATATCATGCTATGGGATGTCTAAGCGGTTTACAACGGTAAGCTCATTGCCCCCCCAACAGTTGGATACTCATTTTAGCAACCTTGGAAGGATGCAGGCCTGAGTCTAGCCTGAGCCCTGGCTAGTATTGAACTCACAAGCTTGTGGTCTATGAGTGAATGGCTGCAGTACAGGCATTTAACCAGTACAGACATGATAATGGAACCTAGATATTCACCATGCAATATCCATGGGAAATGAAAAATAAAAATAATAAAAATAAAATCATGTATTAAAGGCTTTTAAATTTTGATTTGGTCCCAAATGACCATTGTCAGAGAAAGGCAGTATATAAATCCTTTAAATAAATAAATAAATAAATATTGTGCTAAGAGAGAACAGCCAAGTAATGCACCTTTTGATGGAGAATATGGCATGCAGCCTTAAACAGTAGCCCCTTGGCCCAAAGCATAGAAGAGTCAATGCTTTGGATTAGAATTCCAGAATTCTCCTATCAGAATGATCAATGGTCAGAGACTATGCTTGCTGAAGTATGCTGGGGTATTCAGCATACTTGCTGAAGTATGCTGGGGTATTCAGCATTGGGCCTTATCCAATGCCCCCCCCCCATCTTTTATTACTTAAGTGGTTCAAGTGAAGGAGGAAAAATTATGAAGAATGCTCCAGATAATAAATCTTTATTGCAGGTCCAACACTGTTTCTGATATGATACTTTTTTAGATATTGCCTGAAATGTGTCAGCTTGTAATAAATATTCTTTTCATATTCTGGAGTTATTTCCACTTTAAAAAAATGGTGGCACTTTCCCATTTTTTGTTTCTGGCAAATATAGAAAGAAAATATTGGAAATTAAAGCTTACTTAAAGAAGTGGTTCTCAAACTTTGACCCTCTAGATGTTTTGGACTTCAGTTCTCAGTATTTCTGAGCTTTGGCCATACTGTCAAGGATATCTAGGAGTGGAAGTCCAAAACAAGTGGAGGGCCAAAATTTGAGAACCACTGCTTTAAGTAAGCTGAACCAATGGGAAAAAGTGATGAAATAGGCTTATTTCCCTCTTATATTTTCTAGAACTATGTGTAGATTGCTGTTTAGACTTTACTTCTCTCCTTTTTCTGAAGCTTTACTTTTCTCCTTTTTTCCTTTTGTTTCTTCTCCCATCTAGAGAAGGCTGTATAAGGAGTTTCAGTAATAACTGCATGGGGAGACTTGTGTACATGGAATCCAGCTTTAGGGGTTTCTGTAACTAAACTTGAATGAATTTTTTGGAGCAATAAACATGGCTTGTTTTTTGTTTACAGGCATCCCCCTTGTTTTGATGACTTTTTTTTTTTTTTGGAAGTTCAACTGTTTTGACAGAAATGAATTATAGCCATATACCACATTTTCAACCTCTGTTCTGCTCTTTTGACCACTGCTGCTGCTTTCTTCTCTCTCAGTTGACCTAGCATGCTGGGTTTTCCTCCTATCAGTCAACTTAGTGTGCACCCCCCCCCCAATTGACTTGGTGCCATCTAATGTTCAGTAGTTCATTTCAAACTCAAAAAGGCTAGGTTCCATTTTTCAACTGATTCCACTTTTTAACAATCATCTGGCCCCTACCCATCAGGTAAGCAGGGGCTTCCTGTACCTATGAGCACCCAGTACAGTTACTTGGGGTTTTTTTAAGCCCAAAGTTCACTGCACTGGCTTACAGCATTCTGCAAGTATAAATGCCAACTGTTCATACAGAAAAATGGGAATGCTGTAACCTTTTGCCTTACCTCTCCATTCCCTTGATAGTATACAACACTTTATCTAACACAAGCACATAGTAATGCAAGGGGGAAAGGGAGTGGAATAATTTGAAGGTATGCTTTTCATATAGGTGCAAAATGGTCCTTGTGTCATCACAGGATTTTATTTTTATTTCATTATAAGTTTTTAATCTTTGGAGTCTTGCTGCCAGTGAAAGGAGCTGATATATTAATCAAGAAATGCACATGATCTCCCAAGGCTTCATTTCTTTTCAGTACTGAAGTCAATAATATAAGCTGGTCATCAGAAAGTGAAATGATATGTTTTGATGGATTGTTGATATGCTTCCTTTGTTTAGCTTGGCAAACAAATGAACATAATGGACAATTAATGCCACTACTCAGTTGAGGACATAAAATATGTTGAAAAACCACAAAAAACAGTGGGGGGATGAGTACCAGTATTCACACATCACCAATTAAAATAATATAAATGCATAATCTTTAATTATTCTGCCATAGTTAATTCCATCACCACCCACAATTTTGCAGCCCTGTTCTCCTGATTTAACACTGTATGATACTTATTATAGCTCTTGAAGCTCCATAGGGCTAGTCTTTATTATTTTAGTTTCCCCACATGTGCTCCTATGAGCAACTCTCTTCCTGAGCCTAAGTCCAACTAGAATAAGGTCCATCAAATCAAAAGGAACTTAAGTTATCATGTTCCCATTGATTCAATGGGCCTAATTTAATTGGGACTAACAGTTGGATTTAGGCCACTGAATTCTTGTGCTGATAGAATAGAAAGTGATATGTTTTTTCTTTTCTTTTTGTGGCTTGCCACTTTTCCTTTCAGACTTCCAAATTACATACACACACTCCATTCATCTTTGAAAGGTTGGGAAGTTGTAGAAATAGAGGTGAGGTGTCATTGGAGTTTGGAAAGCAAATAGATAGAAATCAGCCCTCCCACCCTCTGCCTTCTAGAACCACTCAAACTGAGTTTTTCTATGAAAAGAGGTCCTTCTATTCATAGAAGAGTTGATCAGGACCAAAATCATTTATTTCAATCAATTTTATATAGCGCTACATTTTTGCTAGTTTGTTTCCAGTGAATAAAAAGAAACTTCAATAGCTCTGAAAAGTCTGTTTTCTTATCACTGTACAACTTTGCTGTACATCTGTAGCTCTTTGGCAAGTCTTTCCCTCCTGATGGAAAGAGTCAGAATGGGCTATTAAACTAATAGCCTTAAAATCACTTATATTTGAATAGTTTCATTAACTTCAGTGTCAGTGTTCAAGAATAAATGGCCTGACAATTGTAGCTTTCATTCTGGCACTCCATGATGAGGATTCATGGGATCCCCTTTGGTATTGTTGTAATTTGTGTTGCTATTCAGATACACATCAGATGTTCTTCATCACCTGGGAATGATCTCATGCAAGGTAGAAAGAGGTATAAAGGACTATTTTTTTAAGCAGCAGCAAGTAATTTGTTACATAATTCTGGAAGTGTGTGTGTCTATCTTGTTATGAGGGCTGAAGCCTTCCATTTTAATATCATAAATATTGTGAGGTTCACCCCTCAATGACCTTGAATGTAGCTGCCATAGTTCCCAAACGAGAGGGTCACATGAGTAGTTCAGGAGTTGCAAAAGGGCTGATTCACTCACACACACCTCAGGAAGGCAAGGCAATTTCCAGGTGCAATGTTTGTTTCTGTCTCTGACTTCTGTGGTTTACCCAAAGCAGGAATCTTTTAATTTACACCTTAATTCTCACCTCAGAAACCCCCATTCCAGGTGATTACCTCATACAGTTTGGCAATGGGACTCCTGGTTCTTTGCCCCAGGTGGGATTCCCCTATAAACCCCCCAAATTTCCTTTGCTCAGTGGACTAGTTGTTTCACAGGCAGACACTGTCATTTTGAACTCCTCTAGACTCAGCTTGTCGTTGCCGCTCTGAGAGCTCAGGAATGGCCAAGTCCCACATTCCAGCTACCAAACCTCATCTCCTGGAGCAACCTCTGTTTTTATCTCCTAGATTTGTGGCATGCATCATTAACAACTTCTTGGCTAATTTGACTGTGGTCTCTTCTTATTCTTGTGTCTATTCTTGTTATCTGCCTCCAAGCTGACTTTGGCATGGTGATTCTATGATAGGATCTCATTGGCAAGATTTGTTCACAGGAGAATTATCATTGTCTTACTCTTAGCAGAAATAATTTAATCAAAGTCACACAGTGGGTTCTGTGGATAAGCAGGGATTCAAATCCTGATCTCTGAGTCCTAGGTCAAAGCTGAAACCATTACATTACACTGGATCTGCTATTATTGTAGAGTGAACCAAAAAAAGGAATCATATTCCTTTTTTCAGTCTTTAAAATTTTGAGCATATTGACTTCAGGAGGAGAGAGAAGACTTACTGCAGGAGGCTTACTAAGGGTGCATTCCCTCTTGCATTTAAACTGGTTTGTTAGTTGCATTGACACTGGGTTTCTGAATCAATTCAGGCTGATGTGTAATTCCCACTATGGAAGTGAATTATTTTCTTATTCCATGTATTTGTGTCTTTTTTGACATGATTGTCATTCCGACTAAATCTGTACCACTACAGAATGCATGCTTAGGATCGATTGCAATCAATCCAGGCCACATTTTTTTTAAAAAAAAAATATCAATCATATGATGTGTCATTGGTGGTGCAAGGAAGCAGGGAGAAGGGGGAAAGAGAGGGCTGGGAGGACCAGACACCCCCCCCCATGGAGGCCCCTCCAGGAAAAATGGAGGATGTCCCCAAATCAAAGCCCAAAACACTGCTAGGAATGTCAGTGCATGCCTCTTAGTCCTGTTCAAAATGGCTATATCTTTGAATTCTGCCACCTTAGAGTGGATTGTATTTCAAGCTGGGTCCTCACAATCAAGGAGGACCAGGTGCTGCAAAATGGAAGACACTCCAGAAAGATGTAAGACATGCCCCCAATAAAAGCTCCAAAACACTGCTACTAGAATTGTCAATCCATGCTTCATAGTCTTGCTCCAAAGGGAGGGCCATTTGGGAACTCCTTCTTAGAGAGAAGGCTGAAATGAAGGACAACTCCTGGAAAAGGAGGACATGCCTGGTCACCCTGCTTCCAAGGCATTCTACTTTACAGAAAGGAAAGCCTGAGTCTCTTTTGGCTGCCTCGGCCTTCCTCCTAACTGGCTCCCTGACTCACTCACCACTGATCTCCGGGAGTGCATTCCCATGAGCACTGCTGCTCTCACATCTCCTTCTGCTGGCACTCCTCAACCCCCTGCAAAAGGCTGCTGAGCTACAGCCAGCCTTTTTCCTCCTGCCCCCATCATCCCCACACCTCCCCTGCTTCCCAGGCCAGCCCCAGCAGCAGATAAGGAAGGAGGCCAGTGAACTGGCAGCTTGCCCTGAGAAGGAAGGAAGGAAGGAAGGAAGGAAGGAAGGGTGTGTATTTTATCTGGTTCATTCTGGAAACATCTTCTAGATTACAGACCAGGGACAAGCAACCTTTTCCAGACCTGGGCCGGTCTGCCGTCGCCTGGGTCTTGGCTGGGGCTCATGAGCAAGTGCGCACCCTACTCTGCCATGCATGACCCCCCTGCACACATGTCTGCTGCGGCCGCTGCTGCGGCCACCTCTGTAGTGCGTGCGGTTGCAGCCGCCACGGCACATGTCGCGGCTTCCATTTTGGGAGTCAAAATGGCGGTCGCGACGTGTTTGCACATGCGCAAGAGCGGCGGTGTGCGGCGGCGGCGACAGCGGCAACCTTCAGCCTGGGCCGGTAAGTCCGGGGCCCAGGGCCTTAACCGGCCCCTGGGCTGTAGGTTGCCGGTCCCTGTTACAGACAGTCCATGCAATCAACCTGTAAGATGCTGAGCAGCCCAGAGCCTAGTGCTACATTTTCAGTTTAATAGGGCTGATCTCCTGGAAAAAAGATATAGAAGTTGCTTTGTCACCATTAAACATAGTTATAGAACAAAAAATGGAAGATGCTGAATGCAGCTGTATGTCTGTTTACTCAGATGTATGTTCCATTGAATTTAGTGAAGCATACTGACACATAATTGTGTTGAAGATTGCGAGTTCAGTCAGTTATGCATCTATATACTATTGCTTCTCACAAAATGAAAAGTGACTCTTAATCATATGAAAAGTTTGGGCATATGGAAAGGACAAATTATCAGCAAGAAAGAGATATTCAGTTGTGTTGTGGCTGTACATTCCAAAACACAATAATATAGCGTAAATAGGGAGAACGTTTGTTATGTTCTTGTCAGCTTGCTACCTTTCTGGTATCATTTTTTTTCTATTTGGGGGTTTCAATACTTTAGAGATTCTCTGTTTTGTAAACACAAATTTTATATCTGAAGATAGTCTTGCTTTCTTTAGTTCATTAGAAAATAGCCTATGCATGGAATACATCTCTTTAGATATCAGTAGAAAACTTAAGTGGAGTTTACTGTTCTTCTTTTGTATCAAGAACTTTTTAACTACTCTTTTTTTAAAAGATGTTGTACACCACCTTAAATCCCATGATAGGAGAAAGGTAGAGTATTAAATAAATTAATAAATAAATGTCTAGACAAATATTGCTTTATTGTTTGCTTTATTAATTGCTGATCAACTGGTTTTACTGGTGGGAGGTCCAAAGACACCTCTAAAAACAGAAATTTATTTAAGATTTCTTGAAATAACATGTTTTGGGGAAAATTATGGGATATAAATAAAATAATGAATAAATGAATTCATGAGCATCCTTACTCTTCTAAAACATTCCTATTTTGCCAGGCTTTTAGGAACTGACTGTGATGGGTTTTTAATGATATACCATTTGACTTTGTTTTAATATTCTGCCTTTAAGTTGAATTTTAAATGATTTTAATGCTGTGGATTGTTTGATTTGAAAATAAATGATGTTTTTATATGTTTTAAATCTGTACTGGTTTCAATAGTGCCACCTTGTATGCCACCTTGAGTCCCATAATTCAGAATATGGTATGATATAAAACAACAACAACAACAACAACAACAACAACAACAACAACAACAAAATCTGCTGAAAACTTTACTGATCCTCAGGAAGGCATGGTGGTCCAGACCCTTAAATCCAGCAATACTATCATCGTTGTGCATAATGGCCTAAGGGCTTTGTTTCCTACTGCATCATTACCTGCAGCATTTCTAGACTATCCTCATCCCACTTCGCACATTTCTTTCAGAGAAAAGATAGCAGGAAGTTGCTCAAGAAAATGCCACAGCAGCCAGGGAGTGAGGTCTTGCATTCTAATACATGTGTTCACTGGAGTATTGAAGAATGTTCACAGTCATACTCACACACTCTTTAATTTATTCACTTGCTTAATTGCTATTCCACTTTTCCTTTTATGAATGCAGGGTTGCATAAGTAGTTCTCTTCCTCCATGTGTTATTCTGATGAAGTAGGTTGGGCTGACAGATTTGTGATTGAACCAAGGGCACCTAGTAAGGTTCATGCCTCAACAGGGACTTGAATCTGAATTTCCTAAGTCTCAATCCAACAGTATAAGAACTAAATTGGGCATATGCAAAATGAGGCGCTGGGACCATATATGTCCTCTAAGACTGTGTTTAAAAAAGTAAGGCAAAAGTAATCCCTTGACGTGAATGTCTAGTCGTAACCAACTGTCAGTGGCAGTGCTCATCTGTGTTACTAAGACAAAGAGCCACCTTTGTCTGAGGACTGTTCTGGTGGTCTTGTGGCCAGCATGACTGTACTGAATGCTGTTACCTTCCCACCAAAGTGGTACCTATTTATCTACTTGCATTTGCAAGCTTTCAAACTGCTAGAAGCTGTGACTAGTGACAGGAGCTCACCCCATAATGCAGCACTCAGGCCTTGAACTGCCAACCTTCTGATCTTCCAATTGACAGAATTGGCATCTTAACCACTAAGCCACCACATCCCTGTGTTTACAACCTTTCAATCTGCTTTCCAATTACCCAGACTGTCCTGTTTTTTTGTTTTTTTCTAAAAGCCTTAACGAATGGCAAATGCCCTCTTCCTCCTTTTTCTATTGTTTTCTCATATCCTGCCTCCCTCCTCCCAAAGAAGAACCCTGAGATAAGGTAGCTTCAAAATTAAAGCAAATCCAGTATGTTTAAAAATGAGAAAGGTTTAATACTGAAATAGAATTACACTATGAACACTAATAACAATGTAAAACATACAATTAAACTGTTAAAAAGCAATAAAAAGACAGTACAATTAAAACAGTGGTACACACTCTTAAAAATGCTTCAGTTTTTAAAAGTCTGTTTTCAAGACCACTTTTGGCCACTTCAGGGGTGTGTGGTTTTTTGAAAAATATTTTGAAGCCTGATTGATCTTCGTGTATTTACTACAATGATACTTTTTTCAATCTATCCTCTATAATATTGAGGCAAATATATTGTATTCAAGGTTCAGCAGGGATATAGTTCTATAGTTTTCAATTAGGCTTGTATCTCTATCTTCTTTTGGTATTAGTATTATTGTTGCTTCACCCCATGTTTGGGGACAGAAACCCTCTTCGATCTCTTTTACGGTGTTGTATGATGGATGCATTAACTTGTCTATTAAAGTTTTGTAGTATTTAGCCATTAGGCCATTCGGCCCTGAGGCTTTATTATTTTAGGTACTTTATTGCTTTATATATTTCTTCTTTTGTTATTGACATATTTAGATCTTTTTTCTGCTCTTCTGAAAATTTAGGAATTTGTTCATTTTTAATTAATTCTTGAATTCTTGTTTTCTTATTATTGGTTAAATTATCTGCTTTGAATATTTTTTTTTTAAGTATTCTGTTGCTGTTTGTTTAATTTTATTCTGATGAGTAAATTCTTTCTCTTTCTCTTTTAATTTTACTATACTTCTTTCGTTCTGTTTTTTTAATTTGTATGCTAGCCATTTGCCTGTTTTATTAGCATTTTCAAAATAATAATAATAATAATAATAATAATAATAATAATAA
>CM034703.1:47516512-47535236 GCA_020142125.1 Phrynosoma platyrhinos
GATGGCCATCTGTTGGGGGTACTTTGATTGTGTATTCCTGCATGGCAGGGGGTTAGACTTGTTGGCCCTTGATGTCTCTTTAAATCTATGATTCTATTTCTTTGCCCTCATTTCTCTTCTTCTAAGTGCACAATCCAGCTATCTGCTGCCCAGTTACCTTCATTTCCCTTTTCCTAGGTAGCAAAGAACCAGCAATGATTCTAACCTCTAACATTTCTATGGTGGTGGTACAGAGTTAGAAGCAAAGAACTATATGTGCAGAATTATGCTTTGCACACTTTGCTCTAGGAGCTCAGCCTGTATCTACATATTTATTTGCCCATTTCCTAGCTATAAATTATGGAATCTTGACATTGGCTGCTATATAGTGCTCAGCAGGCATTGTTTATCTTTCAGTTACACAGTTGTTCAAGGTGCATCATGAAGTCATCATTTGCTTCATAATATTATATTATATATGCAGGCTATATGCATGGTGAGAGAGCTACAAAAATGCTATATGTCAAAATATGTGCACCTTTCTTACCTTTCATCTAATAACTTTTTTCATTCATTTTAAAAAGATGTATCACTGTGATTAAACAGTGTGCTGGTCCTCAAGGGTTTCCCAGTATCTCTTCAAATAACTTTTGTTTATCATTATAATCCCCCACTGTGTTTATAAGGAACACTTAAAATTTAATATTTATAGTAGCTTTTAAAATTAAGACTAATTAGAAACTGTCACACTGTCTTCTATTAATGTATTCCCATACATAGTTTGAGACTGCAGGAAATGTTAATAGTTCTAGAAACTGCAAGCATTCCTTTGCAAAACATAGCTGCAATAATAGGATGTTTTGGAATATATTTCCAGTTCAAGAGTCCTCTTTATTATTAAAATCAATTTTTGGTCATGAAGAACTTCCTTTTGCTGCCTATTAGATGGGACTGCCTCCCCCCCCTCACTTTATTGATCAGGAATGAATCAACTCAGATACATACTCACAAACTTCCTTGCAGAAAAGAAAGTTAAGAAATGCACTGTTTATAAATATGGACCCTAGTTAGCTTTTCCATATTGGAAAACTTCTGCTCAACCGGAAGGCATTTGGGCTCTTCAGTTCTGAAAGATGCTGTCTTTTGGGCCCATGCTTTCTCATCTTCATGAAACAACTGATGACACCCAGTTCTAATTTTCTTTGTCATTGGGATCAGATGAGGATGTGCTAAACCACTTGGCTGGTCTTGGTAGCAGAATAGATGAGGTCCAGTGAATTGAACTTAACTTCTAACAAGTTGAAGGCACAATAGGTTAGTGGCAAAAATGGGTGAGAATTTTGTAATGGTTTGGCTTTGATAAGAATATACCCAGTTTCACACATTTTTTCTCCTTTAGAGTGAAAAACAAAACTATAAAAATTAAGAAAAAAAAAACAAGTGCAGGAGAAAATGAAGCTGACAAATCTATACAATTCATCTCATTTTAGTTCCTAGATTGGGGAGGGGTGACATTTAATCTGTTTGAATAGGGATGCCCTCCCCTTAAGCACCAGCTCCATCTGGTTTACCATGGTAGCCTTTCTTGGATATGGACTATCCTGCTATGGTGATTCATCTTTTAGTACATCCTTGTTTGAATATTATAAAAGACTGCCCTTGAAAATCATTGAGAAATGTTAAGGAGTACAAGCTAGAATCTTGACTCATTCAGCTAATCAGAGCTATATCACAACTTTAGCTAATGACCGTCTGGACATTGGCAGTGGTAGTGTGACCCTGTTGGTGCTACTGGACCTCTCAGAGGCTTTTGATACAATAGATCATGACATCCTCTTGGATCACCTGAGAAGGTTAGGAATTGGAGGAACTGCACTTCAATGGTTCCATTCTTTCCTCTTGGGCAGATTCTAGAGAGTGATGCTTGGGGACAGTTGCTCTACAAAGAAAGAGTTTAATTGTGGCATCCCTCAGGGTGCCATCCTGTCCCCAATGCTATTTAATATATAGATGAAACCGCTGGAAGAGATCATCCAAAGACATGGGGTGGTGTGTTATCAGTACGCTGATGACACTCAGATATGTATTTCTCCATGTCTTGGTCTTCAGCTTTGACTTCAGATGGTGTCTCTGGTAATGGACTGGATGAGGAAAAACAGAGTGAGAATGAATCCAGCCAAAACAGAGGTACTTACAGTAGTGGCACAGAACCCAGGTATTGGGATGCAACCTCCAGTCCTGGATGGGGTCACACTCTCCTCTAAGGACTGTGTTCACAGTCTGGTGGTGTTCCTGGGTCCGTTGCTTCAGATGATGAATCAAGCATGCCTGTTATCAGCTTCAGCTGATATGCCAGCTGTGCCCTTTCCTGGAAGTTAGGGACCTTGAAACTGTGATGCACACACTGGTAACCTCTCGTCTTGATTTCTGTAATGCATTCTACATGGAGCTACCCTTATACATGGTCTGGAAACTTCAACTAGTACATAATATGCTAGCCAGGTTGGTCTCAGGCACAATGAGAAGAGACCATATAACACCGATCTTAAGATCACTTCACTGGCTGCCCATTAGTTTCCGAGCCCAGTACAAGGTGTTGGTTCTCACCATTAAAGCCCTAAATGGCTTAGGTCCAACCTATCTTTGGGACTGCCTCCTCCCGTATAATCCACCCCATGCACTCAGGTCCTCTGGGAGAAATTTGCTGCAGCCTATAAAAACTAGACTGTCTGCAACTTCCCAGAGAACCTTTTTGCCAACCACTCCCAGATTATGGAATGGCTTGCCAGATGAGAACCATCATATTACCACCTTAAACAGCTTTTAATAAGGCTGTTAAGATGGATCTCTTCCAGCAGGCCTTTCCTGAATAGATATCCTGGCCACCAAAAGACAGCCATCCTGCATATCCCTGATTTGGCTGTAGTTATTGTTATTTGTTTATTTGTGTTATTATTTTAACTGTGTTTTAAATTGTCACCATTTAATAGTATTTTAAGGGGGGGTTGTGGGATATGAATGTATATTTTAATGTTGTAAGCCATCCCGGTTGCGTTATGCAGAGGGGCGGGATAATAATGGGCCTAATTCTAGGTGCTGGTGCTCACCTTCAAAATTCGAAATGATGGAACACCTCCTTTTCAGGTCATTCATCCCATGTATTAAAATCTTCATAGAATCTCTTAATGTTATAAATAAGAGAAATATACTAAGCATTTACAAAGAAGGATATCTTTTTTGTGGGAGCACCTTGATTTTGAATTACACTCTAAAAGGTTATATGTTTTGTTCAGCACTGATCTTGTTTTATTTTACATGCAAAAAAAAAAAAAAAAAAGGTGTCTCCCTCCCTGGCACTTCAAATTACTGTGGGGCTGTTGGTGATAATGAGATTCTTCCCCTTAATTTCTTAATTTGTAATTATATGATTTTATAGTCAACAAAGAAATAGAAATAATCAAAAATTTCTCATAGCTTTGATTCATCATTGACCAGAATGGAGATTGAAGCCAAGAAACCAAAAGAAGATTAGGACTGGGTAAGGCAGCTATCAAAGTACTAGAGAAAATCCTAAAGTGTAAAGATATAAAACTGAATATTAAAGTAAGGATAGTCCAAACCTTTGTTTTCTCCAAATGTGAGAGTTGGACAGTGAAGAAAGCAGATAGAAAGAAAATCCAGTGTGGAATAGAGGTTTGATCATTGTTGGAGACACACAACAACAACAACAACAACAACAACAAGCTGGAGAACACCATGGACAGCTAGAAAGTCAAACAAATGAGTAGTAGAGTAGATCAGGCAAGAACTCTCTGTAGAAGCAAAGATGACCAAACTAAGGCTGTCATATTTTGACCACACCATGAAAGATATGTCTCACTGGAAATGACAATAATTCTAGGAAAGGTGGAAGGTAATAGAAAGAGAGGAGGGCCACATGTTAGATGAACAGATTCAACTAAGGAGGCCATGACCCTGAACCTGCAGGACCTGAGCAGAGCAGTTGAGTACAGGGGGCTGAGTTGAAGTCAACTCAAGGGCAACAACAATAAATGGGTTTATAGTGGCCTTGTTCTAAAATATGTATGTTTTGAATCTAATTTCAGGAGAAAGACAGGATATAAATCCACTAAATACATAATGAATAAATTGGGATCCCCTGAAGATGGAAAGTATAAATAATTATTAAGAAATTCTAGAAAGAAAAGAAGAGAATAGAAAGTATAAATATCTAGAGCACCTAAATAATGCATTTCTCCCACATTAATCTTCCTGATCTTTTAGAATTGTTACTCATTCTTTCATCTTGGAAACCCTGCCCCTCATCATACAATATTAAGTGGATGCTTACCACAGAGCACCCCTCTTTAGTGGTGGAACAGAGTTATTATTGAAAGTGGTGAAACTGGAGGGGCTGAATACCCCTGCAAATGTATGGTTTAGACAGTGAAATCATGTGTAATGGGGATAATAGGATAATACATGCTGGGCCCATATCTTTCATCCCAAGACCTCTGCACAATGGATAGAAGGTTTGAGTAGTAAACTAAGGACCTTCCCAATGAATAGTTGATACATGTGTGTGTGATATACTATGTGATACCAGGTATGGAGCAGCTGCTCTCCTGATCCTCTGTCTGAACCCACCTAAGTGTTTACCTTTGCTGGAACACACAGATTCATGTACCTCACAAACTTCCCTGTGCTCCCTAAATTAGCTTGCTGTCATCACCTTTGGTCATAACCTATTATGCAGCAAAATGACATTGGCTATCATTTAGCAAACTATTGTGTTTTGACTTTTGAACTGGCATGCATTCTACATTTTGTGCTTTCAACAGCTCTTCATAAGAATGGCCAATAATGCCTTGTACTTTGGAGCACACACTGAAATTTCTCCCAAATGATGAAACTTCAGCACAGCTTGGTGGCCATTCCTTGATGAAAGCATGCCTGCAGGAAATATAAGCAGTACTATTTTTTTTCTGTTAGTTGATCTCCCATCCTGATCATAGTTTAAAGTTCTAATTTGTGGATTCTCATGGAGCTCTTACAAATGTAAGTGAAATCACTCTACAGGAATCTATGCTCTGTGTAGAACAGAGGGCAAGCTGCAATCATGCCATCAATAAGCCCCAGCCATAGGAAAGATAAGTTGAGCAATAAGAGAGTGCAGAATGAGAAAAAGAAGAAAGGGGAACAGAACAGATATTCTGAAGGCTATATAAAATTACTGGCATACAGACTCAATTAAAAGGAAATGTTAGGATGGGCATATTCCCAGTTCATGTCACTTTCACTTGGTTTTACTTATCCACTGTTTCACTTTTGTGTTCATCTGAATTTACTGTTTCTAAATTTTTGGGAGACAAGGACAACATCCACTGGAAGATTTTGAACAAATCAGACTTTCTCAGCCTAAAGGAATGAAATGGAAATCTTCCTCTGAATAAATCTGACCAGGAAAGCTCAATGATAGTATCACCATAACTCAGAGTCATCTTGAAGGCATATAAGAAAAAAAATTAAAGAATAAGATTTGAAGCAAACTGATGGTTCGATGGCTGATTTAATATAAAGACCACTTTTGGGGCCCTGCCATGGTCCTGGACTGGAAAAGCCCCGATCGTCATAAATCCAAGACAATGACATTATATGGGCACCTGAAAGGTCACATTTGCACTTACATCAATTTGAAGATCAAAAGGGCCAAGCCTAGCAGCTGCGAAGCAGGACATTCATACCTAGAAGATTTATGAGTGTCAGCCAGGATGTGTCCAGCTGAAGATGACATAACTTTAAACATCCCACCTCTTCTCCTTGGAAATTGCTTACTTTAAAGAGTAGTAATCCAGAATCCTTTGATATACAATAGCAACTCTTTGCCTCAGTCTAGGTTAAGTGGTATAAATGATCCCCAAAATTTCAGGCAAATTGGGTCTGGTTTGATTTCATGGTGACACTGCGCCACTGTGAACTCTGACTTGGGTCCCGGCTCTTTCCATTGTCATTTCCCTTTTCATAAAAGTTGAGTCTATCCATCTTCATTCATCATTGGAGCAGCCTCCTTCAGATACTTATCACCATTAGAAATCCTTGTGTTTCCTCTCCAAGCTAACTACTTTATTCCTGAGTTATGTGTGTGAGTGTATGTTAGAGTGTCTTTGTATGTTTGAATCCCCAAATAAATTACAGTTCATTGGAAAGCTTTGTTTCTATCAGTCTATTCCCTAGCCATCTCCATAAACATAGGATAAAAGATCCCATAGAAGACTTGAAATTTATTAATTCCCCAAGTTGAAATCCTTCTTTACACAGAGCAGTCTTCATCCACCTAGCGCATTACATTCAGAAGTTGAATATGACCATAATCATTGACTGTTGGTCATTTTGGCTGCTACTGATGGGAACTTTAGTCTCAACCATCTGATGGGCATCAAGTTGAGGAAGTCTGATTTATTTGGGAAATCTTGTATTAGATAAATTGCTGGGCTTTAGTGGCTTTGCTGCAGCTTAAATGACTGTAATTTTCTTTTTGTTATGATTTTATCATCTCTTTTGAATAGTAAATGTCTCAGAGTGTCCTATAACCTAGAGGCAGAACATATATGGATAGATTTTAGATCAATAGATAGAACATGGAGAGCATGGGAGTGAGAAAGATATCTGGATTTCCAATATCATTCCCCATAATTGTAATAAAATAGCTTGTAGGCTTGTTCTTCCTCCCTTCTTTTTATAGATGTTATGTTTTCTTTTCCTTTGTTGTCCAAATATTTTTGTAAAAGGTCCCATCTCCATAAATATCACTACACCAGGGATTTACACCATATGGCTAAGCTAAAGATGAGGGCATTTAAGTATTTTGAGGAAATCCACAGCAGGGCTGGATGGTTTATTAAGGGAAATGGTAAAATGTCAGCATGGATTGAAATTAGAATTCTTTCATATCAGTAGTCACCCCATTTATTATCCTCCCTGCCTTTCATAAATACTTGGGAAGTGAAAACAGCTATTACTCCTGTCAGTCTTGGCAGGAAATATCTTGCTCTTGCTCATATCTTGCTCTTGCTCATTTACACAGTCTGTGTTGGTTGCTGTGAGGCAGAGACAGATGTTGCAAAAGCAGCAACAGCAGGCATTCTTCTAAAAAGCATCTGTATATTAATTTCTCTCTCTCTCTGTATGTATGTATATATGTGTGTCTATATATATATATATATATATATATATATATATATATATATATATATATATATATATATATATATATATACACACACAGATCCATCCCAACAGGCTTCCTTTGGTATAGGGATACATTTTAGGAAATAGGCAACAGTTTGAATATGTGGTAACATTGTTCAATAAGTACCATTGCCTATCTAAAGAAAAGGGGCCAAAACATGAGTCATGAAGTGAAATAAGGCCACTATTTTCTTGTTTATTTCACTACTTCCATACACCATACTTTCAGAGGGCACATGTCTAGTACAGGTTGTATGATAGCAAGGTCTCTTCCTGGCTGTTCCTGTGGAAGCTAGCTGCACCACCTCCAACAAAGCATGGGTATGCCTTGCCACAGGGCTGTCCTCCTGTCAAGGGAAGAGGCCCTAATGCCTTCCCAAGTCCCTTGACTCATGGGGGTGGTGGTAGAAGATCAAGTCCATCCACAAAGACAATTTGCTCACCTGTTCCAAACCCTGAATTCCAAAGAGAAGCTTTGATAGGTTGCCTTGCACTATGGAGTACAATAACATCCAAAATTCACAAAACAGCAATACCATTAATGGGCCAACCAAAATGCATAAAATATGTGATGCAAGTCTTCAGAACTCCACTGGCTTCTTCACAAGGTAAGGTGTTTAAAATTATACTGGGGGGGGGAGTATGACAATGTTAGAGTCACAGGCCTACATTTTGACAAGATGTTGTTCAGTTAAGATGGTATGCAGACAAATGTATCATGTATTTTGTGCATTTTGCTTGACCCACTAAAAGTATCAGTTTTGTGAATTTTGGATGTCATTGTATTTAATAATAATAATAATAATAATAATAATAATAACAACAACAATAATTTCTACCTTGCCCCTCTGTCAAGCAATCGGGGTGGCTTACAACAATTAAAATTCCATAAAATTATTTATCTCAAAATACACTCTAAAACTCCAAAACCCACCTATCCCTTAAAAAGTATTAAACCAAATATCATTAAAACAGCATAGAATGAAACATCAAAATAAAATAACTAACTAGAACAAACAATACACAAACAAGGGTAACAACGCGAGAAATGGAAGAGGTAAAAATAAATAGACTCCTGAGGCCGGGAATTCTAGTCAGGAAAGGCCTGCCGGAAAAGATCCATCTTGATAGCCTTTTCAAAGCTTTTTAAGATGGTAATAAGATGGATCTTGTCTGGCAGGCCATTCCATAATCTGGGAGCGGTAGCTGAAAAGGTACTCTGGGTGGTTGCTGACAGCCTAATTTTTATCGGCTGCAGCAAATTCCTCCCAGAGGACCAGAGTGCATGAGAAGGGTGGTATGGGAGGAGGCAGTCCCAAAGATAGGTTGGACCCAAGCCATTTAGGGCTTTAAAGGTCATAACCAACACCTTATACTGGGCCCAGAAACTAATAGGCATCCATCGAAGAGACTTCAATATTGGTGTTATGTGGTCTCTCCTAGATGTCCCCAAGACCACTCTGGCTGCCATGTTCTGTACCAACTGAAGTTTCTGGAACAAGCACGAGGGTAGACCCTTGTAGAGCCCATTACAGAAATCCAGATGAGAGGTTACCAGTGTGTGCACCACAGTCTCAAGGTCCCTTACTTCCAGGAAAGGCCGCAGCTGGCGTATCAGTCGAAACTGATAACAGGCGCTCCTAACAGTTGCATTTACCTGATTAGTCATCAAGAGCGACTAATCCAGTAGCACCCCCAGACTGCAAACACAGTCCTTCATGAAGAGTGTGACCCCATTAAGGACTGGTGGTTGCAACCCAATTCCTGGTTTCAGGGCTGCTGTTTTGTCTGGATTCAATTTCAATCTGTTTTTCCTCATCTAGCCCATTACTGCCTTAAGACAGTCATTGAGAGAAGAGACTCCATCAGGAGTTTAGGTCAATGATCGAGACAGCGAGAAATAGATATGGGTGTCATCAGCATACTGATAACACCCAGCCCCATGTCTCCGGATGATCTCACTCAGCGGCTTCATATATATATTAAACAGCATTGGGGACAGAATGGTGCCTTGAGGGATGCCACAAGTGAGGTCTTTTTTAGCAGAGCAACTGTCCTCGAGCAGCACCCTCAGGGATCTGCCCAAGAGGAAGGAGCGGAACCACTGCAACGCAGTGCCTCCGATTCCCAACCCTCTCAGGCGATCCAAGAGATGCTATGATCTATTGTATCAAAAGCCACTGAGATGTCTAAAAGCACCAACAGGGTCACACTACCCCGTCAATGATCAGATGAAGGTCATTGGTCAAGGCAACCATGGCAGTCTCAACTCCAAATCCCATCCTAAAGCCTGTTTGAAATGGATCTATATATGTTCATAGTATCACCAACACAGCTACCCCTGGATATGTTTTTTGTACTATGGAGTTATGCTTGGATGCTTAACAATATTATTGACCCTAAATTCTCAAGCCAATCTTCCCATTATTTTCATTCTGTATAAGTGCAAGAGATATATTAATGATAGACACTGTGGTGTAGTGATTTGAACATTGGATTAAGACTCTATTAGACCAGACCAGGCCCGTGGCTCAGCCATGGATACTTCTTGAGTGACTTTAGGCAAGTTGCACATGTACACATTACTGTGCAGGAAAACAGTCTTCACAATCCAATGTGCACCTGAGGCAGAATAAACTTCGAGGTGAAAGTTGTAGCTCATTCCATCATCCTAACCATCTTCACAACAAGACCATCTTTAGATCTTTTAAAACAAGGAAAGATTCAAAGTAAGAGAGCAAACCAGGAAAAATACTTCAAAATCATAAATATTGTAGTTCGACATATTTCTCAAAATGATATCTACATTAGGGAAGACAAATGCAGTTCTGTGAGCCATATGATGGCAAACAGGTTCAGAATTTTTAATCCCAAGACTTCATTCATGCCATGACAATTTGCAACATTTCTTTATGCAGTATGTGTTATATTAAGTACTGTATATACATAAATAGTAGTAACAATTCTGTTTCTACACTTTCATAAAACTTCCCCAGCACTGTTAACAGAATGAACAGTCATTACCAATTCATCTAATATTTATTAAAATGTGTGAATTCATTTCATATTCATGAAGTTGTCATAGAATACACACACACACACACAAAGTTGTTAGGAGCAACGATACATGGTGCATATATCTGCAAAGAGTTAATAGTGTGAAACCTTTATCTTGAAAGTAAATAAATAAATAACTCTAACAATAATAAATATTTGGTAATTCATACAGAGAGGTAGCAGTCTAGAAGGCTATCTTCTTTTCTAGGTAACTAACCTATTGAATTACTGGGTTTACTTCCAGGGAGATGTATATGTATAGGGCTATCATATGAATTACTTATAAAACTATTGCCGTTTTTAATATTATCAAATTATAGTAGAATTTGAGATTCTCCTACTTTTAAAAAAATCATCTTTGTGATGTCTTCTACCTCTTCTATAGGGAGTAGGAAATCATAGCCTTTGTTGCTATGGTTTACCAATGAGGCACAACCACAGATTATACTTCACAAATGATTATTGGTCACCAATTTATTACACTTTCACCCCCTTAAGTGGTAAATATCTTCAGAAGCGTCTTCCCTTTTCCAACTATTAAAAATGTACAATTGTTAGCAAAAAGAGGCAAACAAGTAACTTTGAGTTAAATACCTCAAGGGTAACATAATCCCAAACAAATTACTCTAGTCTGTATCTCTGAACATTGCAAATCCATGCATTTGTACATACACAGTATAAAGGACCTTTGGGCAGAAGATTCTAGTATTACTGGAAATCATGTATCTTTGTATAATTTGTATTTATGTTTCTTTGTTATCAAAATGGAACTCCCAATGTTTTGTTGTTTAATTGATGCCTTTAGTTTCATTCTCTCTTTTGCTTTTAACTCAAAGTGTTAGAATTGTGCTTTTACTCAGCCAGATAAATATGTAGCTTCTTACTATTTTTAAATGGTCTGAACATATTTCTGCTGTAATTACTAGAGTTTCAAAAAAAAAAAAAAAGCAAAAGAAACAGAGAAATCTATATATTACAAAAAAGAAAACAAGAAATATATAACCTTTGAAACTAATCTGTGAGATCCAAATGACCCCTGGCAGACACAAGCCTCCTTAGGGTTTTTTTTTTTTTTTAAATATCAAAATCTATCTATGTCTGTAGGCCCCACTGACTGCAGTATAGAAGAAGTGGGGGTGGGGAAAATACATTCATCACTGACAAAGTTCAGTAACTTATTTTTGGGCTACAATGCTTGAATATCAGCCAAGATGCAATGAGGTATCTGGATAGATTGATCATGTGGATTGCAAGAGATAGAGAGTGGGCCTTAGTGTGCACCTTCAGAAACCAGGGATTGGTCCTTGCAATGTTCCTGCTGATCAGCTTCCCATCTTTCCTATGGTGGGGTTGTAGTCTGAATTTGAATTTAGGGCCTCTGCAGACCAGCCCAAAGGGCCAGCCTGCAGGCAGAGTTGGGGCAGGGCAGCCACACACCAGCTGCTCCAACCCCATGCTGATGCCGTCCTGATGTCGCATACCATTACGCACACCGTGTGGCATCAGGACGCTCTTCCAGTGCAGCATTCAAACATGCTGTGCTGAAAAGGGTGCTGAAGGCCACGCGCTGGCTCTTAGGACAGCCTTTTGCTGCCCCTAAAAGGAGCAGCATTTTGCTGCTCTTTTCAGGGTGGCAAAAGGGAGGATTGGGGCCATGGTGTGGGGTTGACGCAGCCCTGATCCACCGCTTCCTGGGTTGGCCCAGAGCCACCCATCTGCAGTCCCCCTTAGAGCCCTTGCATATAGAGAAAACAAACTGATCTGTCCAAGTAAAGGAACCTGCAGACTGGTGGCTCTGGGCAGCCCCAGGAAGTGGTGGATCAGGGCCATGGCAACCCTACACCATGGTCCCAATCCTCCCTTTTGCTGCCCCCAAATGATCAGCAAAATGCTATTCCTTTTAGGGGCAGCAAAAGGCCACCCTAAGAGCTGGCACGTGGCTCTTCAGTGCCCTTTTCAGCACAGCATGTTTGAACGCTGTGGTGTCAAGGTGTCCTGACGTGTCCTGCGTAATGGCACATGGTGTCAGGACGGTGTCAGCGTGGGGTTGGGACAGCCAGTGTGCAGCCACCCTATCCCAACTTTGCCTCCAGGTCGGCCCTTTGGGTTGGTCTGCAGAAGCCCTGAGTTTGCTTATCCAACCTCTGTTCTGGTATCTTTAAATGGCTGGGGAGGAGTATGGACAGAGAAGGTTTGAGATAGATAAATAGATGTTTCTAGTTCTTGTCTGATGCTGGGACTAAGAAGTTAGAGGACTGTTCTGTGGAATTTACACTGTGGATTTGATCTGGATCTCAGAAGTCCAGTCTCTTAACAAGTAGCAATACAAGTACATTTCTATATTGCATATCAATGCACTTAAGCACTCCCTAAGCAGTTTACAATGGTGTAAGATAATTTTCCCCAACAAGTTCAGTATTCATTTTAGTGACCTGTGGAAAGATACAAGGCTGAATCAAACCTGGAGCCCCGGCTGGGATTGAACTCACAATCTTGTGGCTTGTGAGTGAGTGGCTGCAGTACCAGCATTTAACCACTGTGCCACCAGGGCTTCCTCTTTTCTCTCTTTTTTTTTCTCTTCTCCCCATGCTTCTCTTTCTTTTCAGTGCAAGCAAAATTTGTGTAGGGTCATTTGGTGAGGTGTGGATTTCTGCTTTCTGCTTGCCAGACTCCTGCCTCAATGGATATTAGTGACTTTCACATTTATGAGATGGAATGCTTACACTGAAATCCAAACAGGAGCTATCCAGGATGCTAAGGCCTGTCTCCAAATATATTCAGCACTTTGATGTAAAGTTTGGACTGAAACCCAGAGCAGATGCCACTCACCATCCTACCCTTTGCAGACAGCAATTTCAGACCCCCGCTGTCATTGTGGGTCTCCTTGTTATGTGTCTTGGGCATCTCTTTGGCCACTTATTATTGTCTTCTGTGGTTAAAACGTGAATCATTGTTCCAAGAAGGGCTGCATTTATCATCTGAAGTATTTCTGCCCAGATAGCTGTATGAGTGTTATAATGTGTGGGCCCTCTTTCCTTTCCTTTGTGTCTACTGTGCTCCAACAGTGCATAAATAAATTTAAACCCTTCCCTGCAGGGATGTCTGGGGATTTGAAATAGTAGGACCATGGGGGAAATTGATGACTGTACCAATGAAATGGGGCCTGTGGTGCAGTTTTCATGTTGTACTGCAGCAAACTCTGCTACTAGGAATCTTCCTGCATCATCATGAGTTTTGCTCCCCACATGTGTGAGTGGCATCTGGGGATTCTTGCCAGCATATTCCTGGACTGATGGATTTTAGCTGTGTTTCTGGGAGCATTGGTGGTGTCTCTGTCATTTTTATACCATTTGGGGATTTGATGTGCTTTATCCTTTTCCCTTGGTCTGACATGTCATGCCAGGAGTGGGAATCTGTGGAGCCTGCAGGGCCAATCCCCCCCCCCCCGTGTCCCCCTGGAGGTTTCACTGTCATGTTTTCTATGTGATGAAAATGTTGCTGTGTCTCTTATGATTAGCATTTTGATAGTTTTTCAGCCTTTGGGAGGAGGAGAGGTTGGGTGAATGGTGGATACTAAGGGGGAGTAAGCCACTACATTTTCTGCCAGTTTTAAGCCAATTAGTCACTTTAACATTGACAATTTTTTAAATGTTCAGTTTGGGGGCTTGGAGATTTCAGGAGGCTGTCAGAGGCCACACCTTGGGGGCCCAAGGGTTCTTTGTGACCTACATGTTAGCGTGGTGATGCAGCGCATGGGAACCATGTAACGTAAAGCACCAGGATCCAGACTTTCTTTGATGAAGCAGGCAATGTTGTCAGCTACAGGAAAACTCCTTTCCCCTCCAGACAGAGCAGAGAGAGACTCAGCAGATGTCTCACTAAGAGGTTTTTAATCTTCAGACGTTCTATGTACAAAGGCTATGTACAATGATACACCAACGCACTCTCCAACAATCTCCACCTTCCACAATCAACCCACACATGTGTCCAGAGGCTTGTCCCTTATATAGCCAGTGCTCCACATGGCTTTCTGGCCCTGCCTCTTCCTTTTGGACACCTGTCAATCATCAGTATGACACATCATGTTTGCCGCCATTTTGCAGCATTTACTGTGCTTTACAGCACCAGGTGACTCCCTGTCATTATGTCACCTCCTGTTTCATCAGGCTTGATGCTGCATGACTCAGCAGTGGCCAAATGCTTAGTCATCATGGCTGCTGCCATTCACCACATTGTGCATTTTCACTGGAACATTCTTCCAACACTACAGACCACATTTTACACATACAGTGCACTATCTGCTCATCATTCAACCAACTTAGTAGAGACATATCTCTCTTCCCCACTTCTTTCCTTGTTACAACTCACATACAGAACCAGAATCCTGACTGCATACTATACTAGTGGCTGCAGTTTTTCCAGGGGCAAGCAGTAGTGGTGAGGGAAGGTAGACAAAATCTGCTGGCTCAAAATAGCCTAGTTTCCTCATACCTTACTTCTTTTGTGGCTACTGGACCTTTTTCTCTCCTTCTACCATTAACACAGTGACAGTGGCATAGTGTATCAACATCCTTGCCTTGGATTGTCCAGCCCACTTCTTTGTTATCCACTGGTTATAGCAAGACTAGCTAGCAATATAAGGCAATCATCTATCAATATTAAAATGACAAGGTGTTAGATGCTGGTGAAGATCACAGAAATCTTTCAGTCTCCATCCAATTCAATTTCATTTACTGTAGTACATTGGGCAGATCACTTATAAATTCATTTATCCAGATGGCAATTAATCAGAAGTATCAAAATACATGTGACAGTGCTTTGCAATTGCCAAAGTAAATGTAACTGCTTGTTGCATTATTATCGTTAGCATACGGGAATTCATTTTATTTGCAAATTAGGCCAATATATATGTCCTTTGAGGTGATGAGGGACACATTTTTGATTAATAATTGATATAAAATTTATTTCTTAGAAACTGGCTTCAAGGTTGGAGGATGACATTTGGCAAAGTTTTCTATAAATGGTAGCTTCTCCCTCTCTTCATTTGCTACGAAGAGGGGAAAGTTACAGTGTGTATACAAGCTACATGTACTGAACTACATGTACTGAATAAGGCTGAATGTGATTTTTTTATTTTGCATGATCAATAGCTCAATAGTAGGGAAACAGGTGGTGACCTTGCAATAGTAGGGAAACAGGTGGTGACACTGTCTTAACTGTGTGTTTTCTTTACGCTGAATTTGGTGCCCAGTTTCCATTTCCTCCCCACCCCTAACAAATTGCTACATAAATAGCCTAAGTAGCTTATTTGACCCTGCTCCATAAAATATCTGACATGGTGCTCAATATCATACATTTCCATCACAAGGAAACTTCCCTTTGAGATGTATCCTCATTCTCTGGGGCAAAAAGTGCTTTTTTTGCACAAAGCACATCAGTGTGTAATGACCACAGTCTGCAGTTATGAATAAGGGAAATGAAGTTGCGTATACTCAAAATAGGCATTAATCCACTACACATTACCAGGGAAACATTCCTTCCAAAATTCCATAAAATTCAGTCCAGCCAGCCCACTGCTTAATTTTTGCGCAAGGCACTAGCCAACTGTAGTAACTTCAAAAAATGTTCTCATATTTTCAAATGTTATTTAGTTTCTCCTAATGCAATGGTTCTCAAATATTTTACCCTTGTGACCCCATTTACATCTACATGAGGACAACATATACCCCTCCCCCACTCAACATAGTATATGAATTTTAAAAAATTGTTTAGACTATACATTTTTGTCTAGACATTTATATATATTCATATTTCAACATTTCATAAGAAAATAGCTCTCTTCCTTCAGGCAGAAACTCCAAGCACAGTCCTCACTTTTCTCTTCCCCTCCAGGATAGAAAAGGTTTGTGAAGAAGAAGAAGAAGAGGAGGAATCAGGACTCCATGTCTCATGGCCCCCTTGAGCAACTCTTGTGCCACCCCTGGGGGTCCCGCCCCATAGCTGGAGAACCACTGATCTAATATGTTCATTTTTAGATTAGTCATCATAATGATCATCCATCCTCTCCTAAAATAGATGTTTACTATCCTTGGTACTCAAGCCCTGATTACTATAGTTGGCTAATTTGGATGTATCAATGCATGCAGACCCATGTTCTAGGCACCTATATTTTGATAGTTTACACTTCATTACTAGTCATTGTCAGCACTCCCTTGTCCATACTGTGAACAGTAGCAAGGATTGGCAATATTTTGTACCTGCTTGCTTACTTACCCTTTTGTGTGTAGCAGATGCTTCTGTTCTTAGTTTCCATTTCCAAATGCTCATTTTGACAGGTAGACAAGCAAAAGGTAAAGGTAAAGGTTTCCCCTTTGTCAAGGCTGTAAAGTCATGTCCGACTGTAGGGGGTAGTGATCATCTCCATTACTAAACTGAAGAGCAGCATTGTCAGAGACTACTCTGTGTTGTTTAAACATGTTGCCAGCATGATTGCATAGAACAGTGTTTACCTTCTCACCAAAGTGGTACCTATTTATCTACTTGCATTTGCATGCTTTTGAACTGTTAGGTTGACAGAAGCTGGGACTAGTGACGGGAGCTTACTCTATCATGTGGTTGCAGTTCATTTGTGGCCAGTTCAATTTGAAAATAAAACTGTTTGGTTTTGGTGTGACAACCAAGCAGTGGTTCATGTAGTGAACTCTCAAACCTCCAAATCCTTAAGGGTGATGGCTTTGGTTAGAGCAATGGTTACTCAATGTTTAAGATACAATATGTTGTTTCAAACTCTCCATGTGCCAGGGTTACTAAATCCGTTGGTGGACGCCATTTCTCATTTTTAGTTTTCCAGGTTTTGTCAACTCACCTTGGAGGCTGCACCTCTACCACTGGAGGTACCGAAACATCTGTGGAGCCTTGGAGATTAGAAATCGACAGTGTGATCCTCCAGTCTGTCGCTCCATTGACACGCAAGTCATATGAGCTTGCAATGCAAGCTTTTAGGCTGTTTTTATCTATGGAAGGGGAGGTTGAGGTTTGGCCATTGAGGGTGGAGACTGTGTTATGTTTTGAGGTTCATCTTCGGCAATCCGGTTTGTCCCCAGTCACTATTAGGACGAGGTTAGCGGCTTTGTCCTTTTATTCCAGGGCAGGAGGGTTCATCAACCCGACAGGGGATTTTAGGGTCCATAGGGCCTTAGAAGATTGGACCAGGGAGCTTCCTCCAGCACATGATACTCGCTTGCCAGTAACAGGATCAATTCTAATCCAAATTTGGCAATCCCTTCCTGAGGTATGTTCTTCAGCTCAGGAAGTGATGCTGTTTAGGGCTGTTTTTTCTGTCGCATTCTTCGTGGAGCGAGCTGGTTCCTAGCTCTTGCTTGGATAGTTCGGGCAGAGCACTTTACCTATCTTCACTTTACCTTTAAATTAATGAACAAGGAGTTCAAATATGTTTTCGGCGTTCTAAGACTGACCAGTTAGCTAAGGGACAAACAGTTACATTGTCTAGAGCACCATCAGGTCAAATTTGTCCTGTTTTAATCTTGTCAGATTATTTGGGGATTCGCCCAACTGGCCCAGGCTATTTGTTCCTTCATGTTTCAGGCCTTCTGTTGACACAGTTCCAATTTCGAGCTGTGTTGCGAGAGACTTTGAGACATGAAGGTTTGCCACTGGCCCAGTTCTTGTATAAGGGCAGTGACTCGTTTCGTATAAGGGCAGTGACTTCTGCTTCTTCACAGGGTTTGGATGATGCCACAATCTGATGGATTGGGCATTGGTGGTCCAGGGCTTTTAAGTCCTACATTCTCCCATAAGGTATGGGTGGGGCAGACCATTATCTAGTTGAGGTGTTAGTGTTATGCTTAATATGTTGTTTCTTTTAAAGCAGATCTGAAGTTTGAAGACTTTTGGATCATTGGACACAGTATTGTGTTCTGGGCAGAACGTCATGTGCTCCAATCCTGTCGCGATTGGAATCTGGCAATAAGAGAGGTTCAGTGAATTTGATGGTTTGGTCAGAGAGGAATGCTATGGGGAGCTCTCATTCCATGCATAATTGAATTATCTGCAACATTCTCACCGCCCAAGATTCTATTGGTACATTTGGGAGAGAATGACCTTGTAAAAATACCTTGTTACAATTTGGCCAAAATGATCTTGAATGACATGCAAGACATTAAGCGGAGACTTCCGAACATGGTGGTGATGTTGACCAAGTTTTTGCCACAGCGTGCGTGGGTGGGAGCAAGGAAGGACTCGTTGATCAATGCAGCATGTCGTTGGCTGAATAGATTCATGGTTAAAAAGTTGGGAGTTTTTGGGAATTGAAATTGTGGAACACGAGACTATTCAGAAGGATAGGCCACATTTGTACAGGGGCGATGGGGTTCATCTGTTAGGTTTAAATGGGATATAGAGTCAATGTTAAAATGTTGAA
>CM034703.1:47540065-47556116 GCA_020142125.1 Phrynosoma platyrhinos
CACACAGTAATTCACACTCATACACTCGTTCATTCAAGGCTCAGGAAAACAGGGGTTAGCATGGAAAAGATCTTGAGGCAAAACTATGGGTGATACTTACTACAGATGGGGCTTTCTCCAGGATCCATTTGGGTGAAGTTTCATGGGACACAGCCATTCTGAGAGCGTTGGTTTGAACGGAAGTGCAGGTAACTAGACTTGAGATCACAGTCACATAGGGCCTCGGCAGATGGCTAATAGAGCTGTCCTGGAGATAGGGAAGGGGAGGGGCAGCCACACGCTTGGTGCCCCTTCCTCCTCCCGAGGTTGCCCTCGGAGCTGCCGGCCCTCCGCACGGCCGGCGCTTCGAGGGCAACCTCTCGCCGCAGCATCCGGACACGCTGTGGTGGAAAAGTCTTGTGATGATGTGGTGGAAAAGACTTGTGAAAGGAATGCTATTTTAGCACTCCTTTCAGGGGCAGTGAAGGTGCACCACAGGATTGAGGCGTGGGGATGCCTTGGTCCCGTGGCACACCTTCCCAGGGCAGCCCCATGCCGCCAGTCTGCTTAGGCCCATAGTGTCCCCATGAGCTCCAAACAAGCACACAGAGGAGAAAAAAATCCAGGGGTTTTTAAGGGATAAAACTAGCTGCAGGGCAAAGGTGTGAGATTGTATGGGTGAGGTAATCCAGTCTGGCAATATTGAAAGTGAATAGGGATAGGATTAATTCATTAGCTGGCAATCAGGTGAGACATCTAGGCAATTATCACCCATTCTTTCTGATTATGGAGGTGATGATGGTCCATTTGCAACTCCCACACTACCTGCCTGTCCTTGAGAGGGTTTCTTTTGATCTTCCAGGTGACCTTGGTATGACCTGCCTGTCATCACCCAGATGGCACTTGGGTCAACTGCAGGGTACATCTGGGATCATACACACACCAAATTCAGAAAAGTACACTTTGGCTAACAATTCTCCCCAAGCCACTGACAAAAATCAATTTTAAGACAAGACTGAAAACTTGTCTTCCCCTGCAGAAGTCTCAATCGGATGCAGTTTGCCATTTTAAAGTTATTTTGTCCTCTTTTTGTGAAAATGCAAGTAGTCTTTTTTTAAAAAAAACCTGGAAGTTTTTGTCTAGTTTTAAAAAGGTAGTCAAATGCAGTCTATGTGGGGTGGGCAAACCATGGTCCCTAGCAGCCTAAATATGCTAAAGACACCAGATTCCCTCTCATCTTGGAAGCTAAACGGGGTCAGCTCTGCTTAGCACTTGGATGGAAGAGTGCCAACAAATAATAGGTGCAGTAGGCTGTATTTCAGAAGAAGAACCTACCAAACCACCTCTGAGTATTCCTTGCTTAAGAAAACTATAACATTCATGATGCTATCATATGTTTACAGACAACTTGAAAGCACATGCACACTTGCTCCCTGGATTTTCCATGGTTGCCCATCTCTGTTGTACAGTATGTCCTGCTCCCACAGGTACAGAAGGCAGCTCATGTCTAAAGTCCAAAGTTGTGTACTGGTACAGATGGGAGGCAATCCATTGTCCACAGGTTCATTTCAGTGAAGTGAATGAAGCCAACTGGACCTAAAGCTGAACATAAACATTGTTATGTGAAAATGAAATTGTGTTCTCCTCAAACTGGAATGTGGAAAAAAATGGTTGCTGCTGTTGTTGTGATCCTTCAAGTCATTTCCAAATTATGGCAACTCTAAGGTGAATTTGTTACTTGGCTTTCCTGGCAAGATTTGTTCACAGGAGGTTTGTATGTGCCTTCCTCTGAGGCTGAGAGAGTGTGACTTATCCAAGGTCTCCCAGTATGTTTCCTTAACTGAGCAGGGATTTGAACCCTGGTCTCCAGAGTTGTACTCCAGCAGTCAAACTACTACACCCACTGGATCTCTAACATGTATGGTTCTCTACCCTTATTTTTTCCAGTGTCCTAGTCCAGTGTTCAAACCAGTATACCATTCTAGTTCTCATGAAAAAAAATTCTGAGACTTGAACTAAAAAAAAAAACATTACTTTGGTTAAAATAAAGTGACTCTGTGTTTAGGATAAAAGATACAAATGAAACAGTTTTGATAAAGTGGTCTATACACAGCATTAGACTTGCCTGAGGCAAATAGGACAATGAAAACCCCTTCCCACACATTCAGTGGACTGAAATTAGCTAGACTGGCAGTTGGATCTTATCTCAACATGGGCAATAGAATAACATCATACCTTCCAACATTTCACAGATGAAAACCAAAACATGTGTGGATAAACAACACCAGAGTGTGGTCAAGATGGTAAAAGTTATTAATGAGGAGGACATACAAGATAGGAGAAACTGCAGCAATTTGCTTTTGCCTAATTCTACTGAGAAAGGCAAGATTCTGCACCTCCTTTCTTTCTTTCCCCAGATGAGTTAATTTCATGCAAACTTATTTGCACATTGAAATCACTTTGTAGTGAATGAAGTAAGAAGAGGGTAAAGGGAGAAAATAGTAGTAGGAAAATAACTGGAACATGCTTTTTTAAAGAAGTGAAAAACAGAGTTACAAAAGATTAATTTGGGCTCTGCCAAATTGAGACAATTGGTGAGTATGTACCATTCTCCCACATATCCAGGCTATGTGAGGGGGCTTGGACAGACTGTGTGGCATATATAATTCTATCCTCCAAAAGAAGGAAACAGCTGGAGAGGTCAAGAGGAGGCATACTGCTGCCTCCCTTGCATCTCTGCTAGAGGCAATCTCTTCACTATATAATGGGAGAGCCAGCCCTGTGTGGCACAGCCTGGTTAATTATGATATTTCCGCTTTATTTTAAACTTGTTGGTTCACTTATTAAGTTCTTCTTAATAACTTCTTACTCTCTCATTATTGCCTGCATTTCCTTTACTAGACTCAGTAGCTAGTCACACAGATTCCTAATGTTTTGATTAGTGCTGTGAAATGGAAATTGGGTGTATTAAATTCAGTATTGTTAGCCATCCAAGATGACCTACAGTCAATTCCAATGAAAAACATTTCAGGAAAAACAGGAATCAGCTGAAATTGCTGTCCAGGGACCAGAGGTATAAATGAGATTGCTCTTTGTATGGTTCTTTCCTTTGGGGGAATGTGACAAATTAATGTGTCAGTTTACCTGACAATAACTCAGAGAAGAAACCACAGAATTACAGCTATTACACATTTAACAAGTAAGACCCCCAGAGTGCTAGAACAAGATTTTAGAACGTAAAGCTTTATTATTTCATAATAATACAACCCCCTCTTTCTTTTTTTAATCAGGTCAAGTTATTTTCAAGGGCTCTGAAATGATAATTCTTACAAGGTATGATCCATAGGATTACTACTTTTAGATTTTATAAAAATTTGGAGCATGCCTGAGATTCAACATGGTAGTTGCCAACCTCCTAGCTTCTAATTGTTTATGCTACTTGGGAAAAAAAATAAGAGTTTCACAGTACATAAACATTATTTATATTGAGATTCACTGCAGTCTATCTTTTTTAGAAAAATAAAAATACACATGCATATACTTCAGGATATAATGAGTTTTAGTGAGTCAAGATTCATAATCAAATTGATAAATGAAAACATGAAATATCAGCCATGAAGTATTCACACAAGTTTCTGTCTTCATTGGCCTTGTGACCTGCATTTTGTGTTTAGAAGTGAGATTCAGAAAACATTGCACCTTCTAAAATCTGTAGTAATTAGCATGGTCCTATTACAATAGTCCTGGGATCCTTTCACATTACATAATTATAATGCTATGATCCCACTTTAACTGCTATCATATGGAACATCATATGGAATTCAGGAATTTGCAGTTTAAGGAGGGGTTCCTAGAATTTTGAATTTCAAACCAGAGCACTCTAATTTCTCTCTAGACTGTACAAAGGACCTCAGAATTGTTGGGCAAGACTTGAAGCTATATCTTCTAAAATAAATGACCTGAATGTCCTAAAAGTACCAGATCCCCAATGATCTTAGATGCTAAGCAAGGTCATCCATGGTTAGTACTTGGATGGGGGACCACTAACAAATACCAGATGTTGTGGTCTATATTTCAGAGGACAGAACTGGCAATACCATATCTGAGTATTCCTTGCCTAAGAAAATCCTATGACATTCATGGTGATGTCATAAGTTAGCGGGTGACTTGAAAGCATACACCTTGCACACACACACACACATAAACACCTTCTGTATTCAAAACCAATATCATTCTCATTCTCATCTTCATTTTTTTTTGTAAAAAAATGTTAATCCCTATTAATCCCTCTTGCACAAACACACATAAACACCTTCTGCATTCAAAACCAATATCATTCTCATTCTCATCTTCATTTTTTTTTTGTAAAAAAGTGTTAATCCCTATTATCCCTCTTAGAGTGTTTACTCATCTTCACTCTCCCTGATTAGGCTTATTTAGGAAGCATTGGCCTGAATTCTATTGTTAGTCTGATCTAGAGAAGACCATTGAATCAATATGATTTTCCTTTGTGACCCACCAACAATTGATTTAGTGGTCTAATCAGTTTGAAACTAACTAATAGGATCCAGGCCATTTCCTTCAGTCTGTAATTAATTTCATTTGCTTTCTATTATAATCTGCCTGTCTGAGTACTCCCTTCTTCTAGGTAAAGGCAACTAAGGCTGGCATACTGTTGATGAATTACCATGATATAAGTCTACCTTATACCATCATAACTCACATTTTTTCATTTTAGAGGAGGTCAGAATTGTGTATCAACCATGCAATGACCAAGCTCCCAAAACCCAGCTTTTCACTGTTGTAGCCCTCCCTCATAACATAGCCAAGGTTGTGTTTGGGGACTGAAGCAGCAAAAAAGTGGGTTTGAGGGAGTATTGTAGTTGGACATATATGATATGTCTCCCAAATTAGGATCTCAGGTTATGTTTTATTTCTAGATTTTGTTTAAAAAATGACACAGCAGGAGCCGCCAATTGTACTAAGAAGATGACGTGAACCAGTATGAAACAAGCAGACATTGTAGGGGAGGCTTTTGTAAAAGAGTTCTTGATTTAGGGGTAAAAGGAAAAGGGTAAGAAGAGATGAAGTCAAGACAGAGAGGATTTGGGAGGTTTTTTTCCATCTTGCTAAGTTGTGGGAGTTGTTCATTGAAGGGATCAAAATGTTTAGGATACAACATGGATCTCAGGGACCTTTTGGTTCTTCTGAACCTTTCCATGAAAAACATCAGGCTGTGCTTTCTGTGGACATACAATTTATCTCTAGATGGCACTCTGCGGTGCCCATATCTATGGGGTGGTAAATCCATTCTAGGTTTTAGCTGAAATTAAATACATTTTGAGCATAGGGTTTAGCACCTTGATAGCTTTTTTCATACCAGAAGTAAAATCCATAGTGTATTCATTGCCCCACTAATATGAAAGGCACAAATCACTATTGCCAGTCTTCAACTAAGAGAAGAAGAAAACAAGTCCAGATGTGGAAGCTTATGTCATCAGCTATTTGAATGAACATCTGTTAAAGGGCTCAAAAATCTACTCGGTAGCCCCTTCCCCTATTGCAGTCTCAGCTCTGCAATCTGAGGGAAGGTACAGAGAGCTTATCCAAAGAAGGGACCCCAAATTTGATAAGTTCCAATGGGATGGGGTCAGGGCAGTGCATGGCACTGTCATGCCACATGAGGGGTGGGGCCAGAGTCAATTTTAGGTTGGCCCAACCCCCCCATGCATCCTCTTGCAATGCCAGCAGTGAGCCCCACCCTCAATTCAGTGTGAACATTGCTGGTCACATCAGGGCTGAGTAGGAATTTTCTCCTCTCTTTCCCAAGGTTTTTTTGCCTACTCCATACTGCATGATGGGACAATTGGCTAAGGGTGGTGGTGAAAAATAAGCTGTCATTGGAAAGGTAATGGGAAGAATGGAAGAGTTTTGGCATACACAGGGGCACCCCCTTGTGGTGTAGGTAGAGCTCCGGAACCATCTTGCTAAGGTTCCCATGGCCCAGAGGTGGAGAAGGACTCAACCCTTGAGGTTGACTTGGGGTTTTGCCCCCACTTCTAAAGTTATTGGATTGGGTGGGGGATCCTGGGTCTGCCTTCCATCAGAAGTCTGGCTGGGAGGAAGTCCATTCAAACAGATTGCCCCACGGGGAAGGCTGCTGTGGTAGTCAGGAAATGACACCTCGCCCTAGTTGATCCTGTATTTGGTCACTCCCCTTTGGTCTTCCAAGATTTGATAAATGTAATTAATTAGGTCAAATAAAGTGGCCCTTGATTAACCCAATCAAGGTTAATCCTTGTCTGGTCTCATTATTGCATGGTGGTTCATCAAATAGAGTATATAGCAAAAAGTTCAAACAGTACCATTTTGAAGCCAATAAATGTGCAGAGAAGTAATCTATTAAGAACTGCAGAGCTAACAGAATTAAATACTAGACTGGTGCAGAAATCAGCCTGTTTTTCTCCAATTCCATATTTGTTTCCATTCCAAAGGTTATTCTAGTTCCAAAATAAGCATCATCTCAAGCAGCAGCTTTTGCTTCTGAGGGATGAAACAAATGGGTCAAATAAAATGGTTTCCCCCCTCTTTGAAAGTGGGGTGTTTAGATGACACACACCTCCAAAACCAGATTGAAGCTATTCTTTGGGGCTAAAAACCCAAGCAAAATGTGATAGTCCTTCTCAAGGCGCAAAATGTGCACCTTTGACCCTGCATATAAATGCTCCATTGTGAGAGCAGTTCTGAAGGAGCAATCCATCCAAACCTTAACTCTAACCCTAACCCTAACCCTAAAGCTGCATATAAATGCACTGGTGTAAGTGTACATTTAAAAAAGGGACAGAGAATAGTAGATTAAGAAAAGAAAAAAGAGAAAAATACGAGAAATAACTCAAGAATTTAGGCAAAAAGAAATAAAATTACAACAAAGATCTACAAGTAAAAGATTACAAATGGAGATTAAGATTATAAAGCAACAGATACAACAAAGCAGACTGAGGAAATTGAGCCAAAAATAAAATCATTAAAACAGAAACACTTCCAATTTGCAAATAAATTTGGGAAGTGGCTAGATCATAAATTAAGAAAATAAAAAGCGAAGAAAATGATAACACAATTAAAACAAGGAAAGAATATTTCAGTGGAAGAAAAAGAGAAAGAAAGATTTTTGAAAATTACTACAGAAATATTTTCAAAAATAATAAGATAGAGGAAAAAATAGAATATATAGAAAGAACAAAGATCACACCTATAAGTGACCACCATAGAGAAATATTAAATCAACCAATCTCAATGTTAGAGATACAAGAAACAATTAAAACAGCAAAAAAGGTAAAATTCCAGGCCCAGACAGCTTTACTGCAACATATTACAAAGAACTACAAGATATATTGGTAGAATCTTTGTAGCAAACAATGAACAGCATATATGAAGAAAATCTGCCACATACTTGGGAAGAAGCCAATATAGTTCTGATCCCAAAGGACAATAGAGATCCTCTATACCAGGGGTAGGAAACCTTTCCCCTTTAAGGGCCGAAGGACTTCAGCTCCCAGAATCCCAGGAGCTATTGACCAACATGGGACTATTGGCCAACATGGCTGAGGCTTCTGGGAGCTGAAGTCCCTCGGCCCTTAAAGGGGAAAAGTTGCCTGCCCCTGCTCTATACCCTGAAAACTATAGACTTATATCACTTTTGAATGTGCACTACAAATTGTTTACCATGATTCTAGCCAACAGATTAACAAAAGTACTAAATACATGGATACATGAGGACTAATGCAGATTTTTACCAAAAAGACATTTGAAAGACAATGTAAAACATGTTTTGAAATTGATTGAACACCATGAAGTTCACAATGAGAAGAAACTTCCCTTGGTCTTCATCAGCATAGAGAAAGCCTTTGACAATGTTAATTTGTACCTAATTCATGAAATCTTGAAGAAAGTGGAAGTGGGACAAAGATTTTGGGGATGGATGAAAGCTACATATTCTACACAGAAAGCAAGAATTATCATCAATGGGGAAAGTACAGAGGAAATTGAAATGCTGAAGTGAACACATCAAGATTGTCCCTTGTCAATTTATTTATTTGATGAAGTATTTTTATTTATTTTGATCTTTGAGTTATTACTAAACAATGTAAGGAAAATAGAGATAAGAGGGATTAAAGTTAAGGGTATCAAATATAGGGTTCAAGCATTTGCTGATGACCTTTTAATTTCCTTAAGTGACCCTCGTAATGACATCTTAAATTTACAAAAAGAATTGGTGAGCTTTGAAAAGATATTGGGGTTGAAAATTAACAAAAATAAAACATTAATTATGACAAAAAGATAGATTTTCAAGAAGAAGAACTTCAAAAAGAGTCAACAGGGTTTCAGTTAAGTAAAATGTCAAATATCTGAGCATAGTATTGACTGGAAAAAATACAGATTTATTCAGCAATAATTATAAATAATGCTGGGAAAGGATAAAAGAAAATCCTGAAAGTGGGAAAGACATTAAGCTTTCATTGCTTGGAAAAAATTGCTGCTATAAAGATGACAATTCTTCAAAAAATATTGTTTTTGTTCCAGACCATCGCAGTAGTACTTCTATATTTCAAAACTGGCAAAAAGATATAAATGCTTTCATTTGAAAAGAGAAAAAACCTAGAATTAGGTTAAAGTATTTACAAGACTCCAAAGATTGTCCCTCCCAAATTTTAAGCTGTATTATGATGCATGCTGTCTGATTGGGTTGAAAGATTGGTTAGACCTTGAGAATAAGGACTTACTTAAACATGAAAGCACAAATCTCAGAATTGGTTGCCATGCCTATTTTGACAAAATCAAAATGAATAGAAATTTTAAAAACCATTTTGTTAGAAAATCATTACTTTTGGTCTGGAACAAATATAAGAAATTAATTTGTTCTAAAATTCCATTATGGGCCTCCCCACATGAAGCTTTATTTAGAATAGCTCATGGGGAAATGACAACTGGTTGAAATATGATGATATACTTAAACAACATTAGAGATCTCTAGAAATGAGTTAAGAAATGAAGGTAAAGTGAATAATTGGTTCATGTATCTTCAGCTGAAGGAGAGATTTAAGAAGAATGTTAAAACAACTGGAATAGGAATCAAAAAGACTGAATTGGATGACATTTTATGGTCAGAAAAAGGTGTAACAATATCAAAATTATGTAAGTTTTTGTTAAATCATTACACCGAGGATGAAATTGTGAAAGAGAATATGGTGGCTCAAAACATAGGTAAAGCACTGGATTTGGAACAGTGGGAAATAACCTGGACCAAGGAATTTATAATTAGCTCAAATATGTGAGAGTGGGGTCCCAACAAAGCCCCCCGGAACCTTGGACCATTATGTATAGTAGAGGACTAATAGATCTCTCAAGGGAAGACGCAGAGACAGGTTTATCCAATTAAAGTCTAAATATTTATTAATTAACAAATGGGGGAAAAGTGCACACATCCAAATATGGCACACACACACACACACACACTAGAAGGAAGATGGGTGAAAGTGGGGATAGCTTGAGAGGAGCTAGGCTGAGGGAAATACTTACTTCTGAAGGCTTCTCCGAGCTTGGCTGCGAAGGTTGATGATGATGTGATGAAGCACGGCTGCTGAAATGAGAGGAAGGAGAGAGGAAGGAGATGGCCATGGGAGCTAAATCAGAGTACAGATCGACGTGGAGTCTGCATGCACTCTCAAGATAGCACATGGAGCCTAGAAATCCAAAGGTTCTTATAGGAAATTCCTGCCTTCTAGCTATAAGCCTGATAGCTGTCGGACAAAGGAGTTGATGGGTTTAACTTTATCAACCTAGGTGTGAGCATAGTCTAAACAATGCATTGGGTTTCAAAACTATCAAGGAAGGGAGGCTAGAGAAAAGGGTGCAGTCAAATCTGATCACTGCCCCATTAAGTGTGAGAGTCAAGACAAATAAACTCTCACTATGTCTTTTCCAGTATAATGATTTTCCCTTTTGGCAACTCCCAAACCTGTCCGTTAGGGAATTTTCCAGTGGTCTTGAGCAGGTCTCTCAGTGCCTACATGACCTGCCATCTAGGGGATTATGGCTGACATCCCTCAGAGGTCAGCCTGGGGTCACAGAGGGAACTTCACATGTGTCCAAACTTTTATGAAAATGCACTTATACTAACATGGTGCAGATGGTACAGATGATAAAGTTTCTTTACATATATTTCTTTAAATACCCTGGACAATTTCTACATGAACATATTTAAGGCCATTTGAGTCATATTATAGAGGGCAGCTATGATGTGGTGATCTGACTGTTGGAATAGGACTCTAGGAGACTAGTCTTCAAATCTACACTGAGCCATGAAATCCAGCTGATTGACCTTGAGCAAGGCCCTTTGCAGACTGCCAGAAATAGTGCAAATTGAGTCCACTTTAACTGCCCTGACTCCGTGTTAGGGAATCATGGGAACTGTAGTTTATTGTGGCATCAAAGCTCTCTGACAGAGAAGGCTCAATGTCTCAGAAAAAAAATACAATTCCCATGATTTCCTAGCACTGAGCCAGGGCAGTTAAAGTAGACTCAATTTGCACTATTTCTGGCAGTCAGCAAAGGCCCTAAGTCACAGACTGTCCCAGCTTTAGAAGAAAGCAATGGCAAATGTCCTCTGATAGATCTTGCCAAGAAAAATCTAAGATAGGGTTGGTATAAATCTAGTCATCTTGAAGGCACATAAAAACACAAAAATACTTGTGTCATAACATTGTTCACGAGAGACCCTGCCCACCTCCTGTGAAGGATCAAATGTTTCAAAGGGGGCTTCAGAAGGTGGACAAGGGACAGGGAGAATCTTCCCTCCATTATTTTCATTAAATTAATCTATATGGCATTAGGAACTAAACCAATAATCATATGATGGCATATGATTAAATTAATTGTTTGTATATTTACATCTTTCTCATGCTGAATCAGCTTTCAACAAGTATTCATCAATCATTTCTCCAGTCCTCACTTTTCAACCTACTCTCTCATAGATAGATACACCACATCTGTGTAATCTCAGGATTCCAAAACTATTATTTATTTATTTATTTATTTATTTATTTAACAGCTTCCCCATCAAAAATAAAAAAAACTGGGACTGCTATGCTATTTGGATAAAGATTAGCACTTGCACTAGTTCACAGTGAAGTAGACAAGTAATCAAATGCACATCCAAACATGGTTGACAGCAAATGTTTCTCCAGGGGGAATTTGAGAAGAAAATGACACCAGCTCTTACAGACTGCCAGAAATAATGCAACTTGAGTCTACTTTAACTGCCCTGGTTCAGTGCTAGGGAATCATAGGAACTGTAGTTTATTGTGGCACCAGAGCTCCTTGACAGAGAAGGCTCAGTGTCTCAGAAAAAAAACTACTTTGAGGACCACCACTAATATGGAAATAGATTGCTGTGCAAGCCTGAAGAAAGTTTGCCATGCCAACAGAACTGGGGACTGTGCATAAACAGGATTCTAGTTTCATATTACACAAAAAATAATGTAGAAAAATCTACATATAGGACTAGATGCAGACATCCAAATGGAGTGGGGTTTGCTTTTTTTATACTCTGACTCAGAGTGTTTTCACAAACATAAAAAAAATTAGATAGATGGATGTGGGGGTTGGGGAAAGAGAGAGATGTTCAATTATCTGATTATCCGTTTGGGTTACAAGAAAGTAACTGGTCTTAGTATGAAAATAAATCCAGTGTCATGTTGTTAAAGGAATGGAAAGATATTTTTATTCAATTATGCCTTGATTTTTAAATGTACTACAAAGAATTGCTGCCAAGCTCCACTTATGTCATAAAGTATAGCTGAATTATGGTTGTACAACATTAACACTGCCATTATATAGGCAGTAATATAAAACTAGTAGTCATTAAAACTATAGTTAAAAGTTTATAGTTCTCTGTATGCTATCATAAACCTGTAGGCATGTTTCCACAGACATGAAGCCTGCTAAATCACATTTAAAATGTACCTTAAAAGCCCTATCAGATAGATAGATAGATAGATAGGACTTTATTACACAGCAAAAAAGAAAAGAAAAGAAAAAGATGCGAGCATAACTCTATGTTCCTGTCAACATCAAATAATAACACAAAAATTTTCACACAACATCACATAATGTTAGCATTATTGCACGATTATCCCATAAATAAAGTGGCAAAATTGGACCACTTTTTATTCATGGGAAAATCCCGCGAATAAAAAGCGGTGTGATTTTGCCGCTTTATTAATGGGATAATTGCACAATAATGGTGACATCATGTGAAAATCTTCATGTTATTGTGCGATATTGATGGAAGCATAGCACTAGAGCCTAGCAAATGCAAGTAGATAAATAGGTGGCACTTCAATGGGAAGGTAAATAGCATTCTGTGCAATCATGCTGGCCACATGATCACAGTGTAGTCTCTGACAACACTGGCTATTCGGCTTGGTAATGGAGATGAGCACCTCCCCCTATGGTCAGACATGACAACCTTATCAACAGGGAAGATCTTTCCTTTTTTTACTTGGTTATAAATGGTAATCACAGTTCCCCCCATTGTGGCAACTCATAGAAAATGTCTATTTAAATTGCAGTATTTATTTCTAATTTCGCATCACTACTCATAAAAGAATATAGGAAAATTTTATGCTAATTTCTGTACTCTTTGTTTAAGGGATACGTTTCACCTTTTTTTCTGGCTAACTTCCATGGCATGAAGGGACCTAGCTTCTTTTGAGTGCCTCCAATTGACCCATTAGATCACAATGGGAAAGTTCATTCAATGATGAATTTATGGAAAACTCAGGAGACTCCTGAGGCATAAGAATGTCAGAGTCTGAACGAAACGAAACTCTAACAGTTACAAGCATGAGGGAATCTGCAGAAGGGAGCTCTAGATGACTGAGTTCCTTGGAAGAAAGGTAAGATAGAATAGTTGATATATTTCTATATTAAATATGAATGAATATGTGCTGATACTAAATTTCACCCTTGTTGTATGAATTTAGAATTCATTATCTACTGCAAGGATCACTTTTAAAACAGAACTTGTCTGATATATACAGCCCAAACTTTATTGTGTGATTATCTTATTCTCTCAGGGAAAAATGGTTTGCATTGAATGATGTCTTGGGATTTATATCATGAATATTTCTCTACATGTGAAAGGCTTTTTGTTGTTGTTGTTGCTGTTGTTGTTGTTGTTGCTAGAAAATGAAGAGAAAGTCTCTGGAGGAAATGTAGTGTGCTCTTTTCCTTCTTCTTTATAATGTGTTTGAGATGTTTACAGTGCCTATGTAAATGTGAGCAAATGTTTCCAAGGTAATGTTGGTAAGGGCAAAACTGTTATTAGAATACATGCAAGGATATGCTTTAATATCTTTTTTTAAATAAATTTTATTATTAAAACATAAAAATACACTTGCGTAATCAACCTTTCCAAATACAATCAAATCCTTATCCTAACCCAAAAAAACTCCATAAATCCAATCCAATATCTATTATCTACTGATTGATAACAAGTATTATTCGTCAAAACAATTGAAATAACATCAATAAATTTTAACGCTTCAAAACTTTTAAATTGCTCTAAATTATTAAAAGTACTTTGTAGGAAGTTTTATTTTATTTTCCTTTCTTAATTCCAACCATCCTTTCTTTCACCCTTTATCTCTCTCCTACTTCTCTACTTCTATCACTCCTTATCTCTCTTCCCTCTTCCCCTCCACACTCTATGTTTCCACCCTCCATCTTCATTTAATCATTTAATCTCTCTTCCACATCCTCCTCACCTTACTGTCCATTACTTCTCACCCTCCTTCTCCAACATAAACATACCATCTACAACTTACTTTCTCCCTACGTTTATTCCCTTCCTTCTCATTCCTCTCATCCTACATTAATTCTTTTATTTTAAACCTCCTTCTTCCTTCCTATCCTCACTGGATTGATATTTGTAAGTGTTTGACCTCTTTTTCTCTATATTTGCATCATCTTTGTACCTTTTCTCCCATTTTTGATCATTTTTCCATAGAAACTTGTATATTCTAGATTTGTTGCTCCTTAATTCTTTGTGCCTTATGTGTTACTATATTTTGATCCTTAATCGTTTTAATCCTTTCATCATTATATTCTGGCCTATTTCTTTCCTTACTTCCTTTTTATGGCTTTCTTAATAAATGGTTTCTTTAGGATCTTTGTACCTATTTTCAGTAGATCTTATCAATTTTCATTATTTTGCTTTGAGTCTGTTTACCTTGTTTATTCTCTATTATTATTCTTGTTGCCTTATTTTTACTTTTTATAATTTCTTAATTGTTTTTGGGGCATAAACATATTAAGATAACTATCTATAACTACTAATAACTTTAATTTCACTACTTATTTTTCACTTTTTGACTTTTCTCCTAAATTTAATATGTGATTACCATGGATTTTCACCAATGCTTTTCTAGATATTTTAGAATTGGTAACTATTCGCTTAAATCATTTTCTATATTTTTATTTCTGAGATATTGCGTTTATATATCCATTTCAATGGCATCATAGAATTTCATAATCCATTCATTCACATTTGGTACTTTCTTTTTTTTCCAATTCTATATTAATGTCTTTAATATCTGATATATAAGTATATGCAATGTCTGGCATTTAAATATAAACATGACCAGGAGCAGATTGTGGCATAGACCATGAACTGTATTTACTGAAAATTAGAATAAGCTAAACAAGAACACTAAACCAAACATCATGCCAAACTACAACCTGAACAACATCCCCATAGAATTTAAATGTAATGTTAAAAAAAAATCGATTCCCACTATTAAGCCAAATTGACTGGGAGCCAGAAAAACAATGGACTGCAGCCAGGGAGATTGTTAAGGAAGAATTCAAAAACATGCTCTTTGTAGCCAAAATGAAAGAGAATACTCAATGGATGACAGATGAAATGCTTCAAACAGTTAAAGACATATTAAATGCAAAAGTAAAAGATGACAAAAGTAGAGTCAGAACCCTGAATGCAAGTATTCAATGACTTATACAATGAGAACTACATAGTACTAAATTGCAAGAAATCAAAGGTGAAAAAAAGGAAGAACAAAAGATCTCTTCCACAAGATTAGAGAAACAAACGGAAATGTAAATCAAGAGTGGAGATGCTCTATGACCAGAAGGGGAACACAATATACAACCAAGATGAAATAAAAAGATCATGGGAACAATACATGAAAGAACTGTAGAAAAGAGATGAGAGGGTGACAGATTATTTGAAAAAGAACCATACAAAGATGAAATTCCAATCAGAGGTTTAGAAAATGAAGTGGAAACTGCACTTAGAGCACTTGGGAGAAATAGAAGAGATGACACACTAAAAGAGATACTTCAGACTATAGAGACAGAATCTACAGTTTCGGCCAGGACAGGGGAAGGAGAAGGAGGAGGCTCTCCAGGCCAGTTTCTAACAGAAAGGAGAAAGAGAAAGAGGCTTTCTAGGCAGTTTCTGCCAGGAAAGGAGACAGAGAAGGAGGCTTTCCAAGTCGGTTTCTGCTAGGAAAGAGGAGAAAGCAGTTTCCAGACAGCCATCTTGAGTGGGTAAGTTTTTAAATTCTTTTTAAAAACACTTGGGGGGAGTGTGACTGTGACTCAGCGGGTGGGGATTTGTTGAGTGGCATTTGCAAGTCAATAGGGGGTGGGCTAGGCAGTTAGCTCTATATAACTGCTGCCAGAGGCCAGTTTCAGGTCAGTTTCGGCCAGGAAGGGGGAAGGAGGAGGAGGAGGCTCTCCAGGCCAGTTTCTAACAGAAAGGAGAAAGAGAAAGAGGCTTTCTAGGCAGTTTCTAACCAGTACTAATTGTAGAAAAAATTCTGTTCATTAGCAGACTTAAACACTGTTGTTAGCAAGGGATTTTCTTTGAGGAGGAAAGCCGTAGTCCTCTTTCAGGTACTAATTAAGACTTAGTATGGACATTGAAGGAACTGCTGCCATCATGTGCAATACCTGTGGGATGTTTGTATTCTTACCTGCAGATGTGGGGAAC
>CM034703.1:47559411-47571921 GCA_020142125.1 Phrynosoma platyrhinos
GCCCAGGACGCCGCTGCTGCTGTGCCTTGCTGCTGTGCCTTCATTTTTAAAGTATTGTTCATGAACTCTGTCCATAGTAGACTAATTGGTGGTTGTTTCTATTTTTGAGGAAGTGATTAAGATGATAGGTTTCTGGCAATACAAAGTTCAGGTCAATCCTGTGGAAAATCAACAATTCAGACAGACAGACATGCACAAACAAGCATCAAAGATTCAAACACATTCAGTTTTTTCAACCATCAGGGGAAAATAATGTCTGTCTCATTGATTCTTGAGGATTTGACCTGGAAGAGTGTCAGGCAAATGGATTACAGTCAGATCACTTGAGATTAGTTCTAATTCAGACTGATTATATGACTATGGGCCTTTGCAGACTGCCAGAAATAGTGCAAATTGAGTCCACATAAGGGTTAGGGTTAGTGCTAGGAAATCATGGAAATTTTTTTGTGTTTTTTTTTTTCTGAGACATTGAGCCTTCTCTGTCAGACAGCTCTGGTGCCACAATAAAATACAGTTCCCATGATTCCCTAACCCTAACCCTAACCCTTAAAATGGATTCAATTTGCACTATTTCTAGCAGTCTGCAAACACCCTATATTCCCCTATTTAAGTATTGTATTTGTCTTTGATGAAGTAGGTTAATGAAAAGACAGCTGTAGAGATGACCCAAATGAGGTCAGTGTGTAATTCTTGACACCAAATCATAGAATATCCTAAATATTTATGAATGCATTTCTTTAAGGGAAAATTAATTTGAAGTGCAGTAGTGAAGGTCTCACTGTAGCTTGAGGGGTGCAGAAGGGAAAGAAATATTCCTAGTAGGTAATTTTTACACCAGGTTTTACTAATAGTTTATTTATTTAACATGTTAAGATTATGAGTTAATGAAGCCTTGTAATTGCATGGACAATTTTCTTTGTTTCTTTATTGATTATTTTTCTGCAATGCTTTTTGAGTCCTATTTAAATTTAAAGTCATTTATTCCAGGCAAAGTATTAGCAAAGAAAGGAAGGAGGGAGGGAAAGCAGGAAGAAAAAAAGGAAGGAAAACTATTCCACTACTGCCTAGATCAGGGGTAGGCAACCTTTTTGAGCTGGGGGCTGGTCCCGCAAAGTCTTCTCTGCTGCTGGGCCGAGGGGGGGGGGGAATGGCCGCGCGCGTGCACCCCCCGCGCATGCTACCACCTCCACTGCTGCACAGCCACCTCTGCGCATGTCACAGCCACCATTTTGATTTCCAAAATGGCAGCCGCAATACATTTGCGCATGTGCAGGAGTACTGTGCATGCACAAATGAGTTGCGGCTGCCATTTTGGAAATCAAAATGGCAGCTGCCATGTGCGGCCGCCATTTTGATTTCCAAAATGGTGGCCGTGATTCTTTTGCGCATGTGCAGTACTCCTGTGCATGTGCAAATGCGTTGCAGCTGTCATTTTGAAAATCAAAATGGTGGCCGTGGTGCACGTGGCTGCACAGTGGCCAAAATGCACGGCGGCGGTGACCTTCCTCCTAGGTCGGTAAGTACGGGGACCTGGGCCTTAACCAGCCCACAGGCCATAGGTTACTGGTTCCTGGCCTAGATGATGAAAAAGTTTGTAATCAATTACTTCTTTCTTTCTGATGAAGAAGATGATGGCTGGAATCCTGTTAGTCAGTTATGATGCCCTAAGTTAGACTTGGACCATCACAACTGCTTTTTTATGTTCATTTGTGATCATGGTAATATTGTCATGACTTCAAATTATCCTGAAACCCACCTTCAAAGCCAGTCAGCCATATGGAGGAATGAAGGTCTGTGCTATCACCAAGCAAGATGTTGTAGGGTCAAATGACTAGTCCCTTCTCACCAGCAAGATAAACTGTAGGGAACAGAAGCAAGGAGCCATGCATAATCCTGTTTCAATTCTTCATCACTGCATCATTCACTGGTGGGAGAGGTTGGTTGTGTAATCTTGTAGTGACCTGCTCAGCAGAAACACAGACATCAATTACTCTGGATGACTAAAGATGAGTTTCAGGGGCCAAAGGAGGAGTTCAAACATAGCTACAACATTATGGCTACATGTTTGATGCAGAATTTAGAGTGATATTTGCAGTTATTATAAATAATTATGTATATGAAAGATGTCAGCCACAGATTATGTATTTGAAGATGCCAAATGTTTTATCAGCTCGAATACTTCTTCCTTGGATATTGGTTCTTCTAGTGTTTGTATGTTTAGGGAATGTTACTTTGATTAAAGTATTTTTAATCTCTTCTTCCTTTATTTCTTTTGATTTATATATTTTACTAAAGTGGTCAAAATATTTCTTTGATCTTTTTTTGTTCTGTAAATATCTTATCACCTTTTTAAATCTTTGTAATTATATTTTTAGCTCTTTCTTTCCTTAATTTCGAAGCTAACCATTTGCCCACTTTGTTAGCATATTGAAATTGTCTTGCTTTGACTTTTTTCATCATTTTTATTATTTCATCTGACTTCTCTATTGAATATTGTTTCTGTAATATTTTAATCTCTTGTATTATTTTATCTTTATTTATGCTTTTTATCAGTTCTTTTTCTTTTTCCATTATTTCATTCGATATTAAGTTCATCTTCTTTTTTCTTTTTTTCTGTATTTCTATATATTTTTGTAGGAAAAAGCCCCAAATTACAGCTTTAGCTGTGTCCCACACTATTTCTATTCCCACTTTTTTCCCCATATTTTCTTGAAAATAATTTTTCAAAACCTGTTTTGCTTCTATTATAATCGTCTCATCACAAAGCAAATAATCTTGCAATCTCCACCTATACTCACTCTCCACAATTTTCAAGTTTATCATTATTGGATTATGATCCGAGTGGGTTCTTGATAATATTTCTGTTTTCTTAATATTTGGACTTAATGTTTTTGAAATTAGTAAATAATCAAGTCTTGCAAATGATCTATGTGTTTCCGAGAAATAAGTGAATTCTGTTATTTCTCCTTTTTTGTATCTCCAAGCGTCTACAATTTAAATGAATACATTAGATCAAAAAAATGTTTTTGGAAGCTTCCCCTGTTTTTCTTTTACTTTTTTGCTTGAAAATCTATCCAATTGTTGTTTTATTACTGCATTTAAATCTTCACACAAAATTATATCTTTCCCATTGTATTCTTGTAATTTTTCATTGATTTCTTTGTAAAATTTTGCTTTTTTAATCTTGTGGGGCATATATTGCTACTACTATTATTTCTCTTCCTTGAACATTTATTTCTGTTCCTATGTAGAACCCATTTGGATAATTTAATATTTTTTTTGAAGCTATTTTTTTTATATAAGCCACAATTCCTCTCTTTGTTTATATGATGAGACACATTCAATTTCAATCTTAGAATTCCTTAACAATCTTTTATCTTTATTTTGAATATGTGTTTCTTGCTAAGTGACTATGTCATATCTTAATTGACTAATTCTATGAGAGATTTGTTTTCTCTTCTTTTTTTTTTCATTTAGTCCTTTCACATTCCATGATAGGAATGTTAAATCTTTTAACTCAATCATTTATCTTTGTTTTTAATTCCCTTCTTCTATATCAACTTCCTCTTCCAATGATTCTCTTTCTCTACTTTCTTCTTCTGCTTCTGCTTCTACCTCCTCTTCTTCTCCTCTCTCTCTAGTATTCCATGGTATCTCTTGATTTTCATTTTCATTTTCCTCTTTATTCTTGTTTGCTGATCTCAATTTCCCTATGTAGGTTTGAGATTCTTGTTTCTCTGAATTCTTTTTCATTACTTTATTGACTCTTTTCCAAAAATCTTTTGCCTTCTGAATAGAATTTAATTTGTACCATCTTTGTTTGAAAGATGATCTTTGTTTGAAGACTGATATTCCCTCCAGTCTTTGCCACTTATAGACAATTCCAGTTTTATTCAATAAGGACATTAAAAATTATAGTTTTCTCTTTTCTGTAATATTCTTTTGGGCACATCTTTAAAAACCTTTATTTCCTCATCATCTATAATGAAGTTTTTTTTATATATATAACTCATTTCTAATATTTGGTCTCTTATTATTTTTCTTACAAAATAGATCACAATGTCCCATGGCCATCCTTTATCTTTTGCTATTTGAGAATTTAATCTGAACATTTTATTGATCTCCCAAATTAAATCTTGTTTTGGTATTCCAGTAAATTCTGATAACATTGGTAAAAAGTATTCATATAATTTTTCACCCTTCATTTCTTTCAAACCCCTATTTTTTAAATAGTTTTCTCTATGTTTATAATCTTCTAAAGCTTTTTCATCTAATCTTTTATCTATTTCCTGTTTTTCTCTGTCTTTCGCTTTTATTATCTCTTCTATGTTTTCTGTTTTCTCTTCTACTTTGTCCAATCTTCCTTTAACATTATTCATTTCCTTCGTTATTTCTTCTAAAGATTTTTTAATATCCAATAGTTCACTTCTCATATCCTGTTTTATATCTGCTCTTAATGATTGGATCTCTTTTCTCATATTTTTTTCCATTTCTTTTTGCATTTGAATTTGCATTTTTTCATCTCTTCCAAAATGAATATCTGTTCAGTTGAATGTCTCCTTCATGCTTTTTTTGAAGTCTGCATCTGAGTAGAGCTAGTAATTATTCTTGTTGTTGACATATTTCCATTTATTATTATCTTTGTTGAAAAGATGTACTTTTGTTTTACTTTCTTCCAATTTTACTGCTCTTTGTTAAATTATCAAATTTTCCTAAATTTCCCCATCAAATTCAAATTTATGAATAATTTTCCTTCTTTAATTTTTTGCCTTTTCTTAAATTCCATTATCTTTCTTCAAATCAAATCCAGTCCTTGAAGTTTAATTGGTTAATGAATTCATTTTAATTTTCTAATCAATCCAAACATAATAATTCATCACTTCCTTTAAGTCAAATTCAGTTCTTTAAAACAGATTTACCACTTCTGCTGTCTTCCTGCCCTTCTGCTTCAGCTCCTTCTCCATTTCTCTGCTTCAACTGCCTTCCTGGCTTTTTGCTTTAACTCCTTCTCTGTCTCTTCACTTCTGCTGCCTTCCTGGTCTTTGCTTTAACTCCTTCTCAGTCTTTTCGCTTCTGCTGCCTTCCTGGCTTTTTGCTTTAACTCTCTTTCTGTCTCTCTACTTCTACTGCCTTTCTGGCTCTCTGCTACAGCTCCTTCTCCATTTTCCGCTTCCCAATCTCCACTTTCACTATCTCCCTTTCCCACTCTTGCATCTTTCTCTTCTTAAAAGCCTTGTAAGTCAAACTTATTCTATTGTCTTCTTTTTCCTACCATTTGTAGAGTCTTCTTAACTGGCTGATAAGTTATGTCTCCAGTCTTGGTGGACTTATTATTTGCTCTTTAGTTGTTTCCCCACTTAATACATTGTAAAAATAAGGGGGCATTTGGCATTAAGTGACATTGCCACTACAGCAGCTACTGTGCTGTTGGGCTTCCCCTCACAAACTCCTTCCCCTCACAAACTCTTTTTCCAAGTGATTCTTCTTTCTTTATCACTCCCAGCATGGAGTTTTTCTGTGGGGCACCTCTGTACCCTCTATACCAAGAGGGTTTAAAGCACACTTTATGTGAGATTTTGAGGTTTTGTTTTGTTTTGTTTTTAGAGGAATTTGAGGAACAAAAAGAGACTTTTAAACTCCTTTATTAAATTCTCATTCCCTATTTTACAGAGATGCTGGTGAACTAGTTATTTCAAAATTCCAAGAAGAACTAACCTGATCAGCACCTCCAGGCCAATGTTGGCATGTAGCTTTAGTAATTCCTAACTGTTCCAGTATAGATCTTGGCTTTTTTAAAAAAGCATAATAATATGGTAATTAAACACAAATCCATACTAAAGTGATGTGGGAAAAGGATATGCCCATCCTTTTTCCTCAGAAAAGTTAAATGGTATTAACAAGTTCAAATTGTTTCTCATCTTGCCACCCAATATATATTTAACACAAGCCTGCCAAAAGCAGTCAGAAGGGAGACAGTTCTTTTTTAAAAAGTGTTATTAAAGCTAAAATAGACAAAAATATTTACATTAGATTTTTTTGTGAGCTGATTATCCATGTCATGGTGGTGTGTCTTTTATGTATTTTATCTTAACGAATACAGTAGTTTTGTTTTTGAACTCCCACAGCTGTAATTACAAACTAGTTTCATATTATTAGATATATATATAATCCCTTAGTAATATTCTTTAATCTCTTGCTTTCCCTAGAAAATTGAGATGTGAGATTTTGAAGTTTTGTTTTGTTTTGTTTAGAAGAATTTGGGGCACAAAAAGAGACTTTTAAACTCCTTTATTAAATTCTCATTTCCTATTTTACAGGGATGGTGGTGAACTAGTTATTTCAAAATTCCAAGAAGAACCAACCTGATCAGCATCTCCAGACCAATGTTGGCATCTAGCTTTAGTAATTCCTAGTAGCTCAGCAAGATTTGTTCTTTTAATCACTTCATCTATAAATAACCCTCAAGTTAGAATAAAGGCACTTACTGTTACTTATAGAAAGATGGGCAAAAAAATCTTGCCATGTATAAAATAAAGAAAAATATTTAAATATTTAATGTTGATGTAGTTTTGCACTTTCCAAGTCATGTCCTGGGTACAAGAGGACATTATATTTGCTTTCCTTTTCATGTTGTAACTCTGCCTAACATTTAATACAATAGCAAACCACTCTGAAGAAACTTGCCAAGAAAACCCCATGATAGGTTCTAAGTTACACATGATGCTGTAAGTCAAAAATGACTTGAAAGCACACAACAACAACAATCAATAGTTATATAAGTGTAAAAGTGAGTTTAGATCAATAATAGAGATAGATAATACAGATTGAGTCTCCCTTATTCAAAATGCTTGGGACCAGAAGGCAGATGAAAGGCCCTCCCACCCCTCTGGCCTTGGAGAGATAAAAGAACCAGCAGTGTCTGATGAACTTGATCCTCTCCCCCCCCCCTTCTCCTTTTGAGTCATGTCTTTTCAGATTGTAAACCTGAGGCCAGGGAGCTGACAAATTAACAATCTGTAAACTGTTCTAAGAGCATTTATTTCTGAATAGCAGGGTATGAAAACTTTAAACAAAATAAATAACTTCACATAATTAATTCCTCCATCCAAGAAGAAGAAGAAGAAGAAGAAGAAGAAGAAGAAGAAGAGAAATAGCAATAGAAATTCTCACCCATTCCCCTATTACCAACACTTTATCCTTTTTTGCTTGAAAGTTGACAGTTTAAGTTTAACTCAGGGCTGAAGCAGATGGCCTGGAAGTAGTGATCTCTGGCCATTCCAGCAGCAGGACTGCCTGCTCCTGAAGTGGGCTGCCATCATGGTCCTAAATGGGCTGCTGGCTGGAATGGATTACGTCCACTCCTTTTCACAGCAGCTTTGGGCCACCTCAGGCATTCTAAACAGCATGCCCCCAAATTGGCCAGAAGTTGCTGTATTTGGCCCATCTATTTCAGGCCTCAGTTACAGTTGCTTGCTTGTTTATATGTCTTTCACCACACCATGATTTTTTTTCCCCCACACAGCATGATGACATGGTGGCATGCCTATCAACTCATTTACAAAATTACTTCTTCCCCTCTGTTCCCAATACCAACTTTTGGCATCAGTTGGATGACCTCTAGTTCTCTTGCTGAAAGGGATTGCAGCCATTTCTGCAATGGATGCCACTGTAGACTATGGTATGTTATAATTCCAGCCCCCATACCCATAGAGCAGTTTATACAAATGATCACTTCTCAAAGGAAGCACACACATAATTTTCCAAGATCCTATATTTGCATGTATGGAGATGAAATATCCACTTGAGCATTTGCAGTGGTTTGCCTTTGGGTGCTGACAATGGGAAAGGGGCAGAAAAGAACCAGCCAGCCACAATTTTGCAGCCAGGTAATAAAGACAGAGCATCAATACCCTTCCATACCATCTGAACAGAGGACTACAGCTACAACATCTTGACCAAATGCAGGACTATGCTAACATTGTAAAAAAAAATCCTTTCTTTCTCCTGTACCATTTTAAACACCTTTGCCTGATGAGAAAGCCAGTGGAGCTCTGAAAGCTTGCAACATGTATAATGTGTATTTTGGTTTGCTCAATAAAGGTATCATTGTTTTCTGGATTTTGGATGATGGTGTAGTTTGCTATATGGTCAACATACTCCTGGATATGTTTAATATGAGTTTGTATGAGTTTGTGAGAGGATTTAAATGTCCAGAAAACATATATCACTGTTTGACTTTGCTCACAGTTCCCAGTCCCTCATCTGACTCTGAAGTGACTCAGCTTAGGCAGATACTTTCCATTTAAGTATAATATTGAACTAGTTGATTGATTCCTCCTTTCTTACCTGTGGTGTAAGTAATACTCTGCTCCTCCTACCAATGTTTCTACATCAGCAGTGATGTATAGATATTGTTTGTAAAATCCATACCTTTTTGATTCATGTAGTGTACAGTGGACTCCACTTTTTCTGTGTTGTTCCTTAGAACTACTGCATCTTTACAGAAGCTTCAATTCATCCAATATTTTGATCACTTCCCCCCAAAGGTCCCTAATTTTTGCAATGATGTTTTATCCTATTATCTTCTCTGTCAGATATATTCAATAATCCACTTGATAGGACATTTCCTCCCCCTCCCCTGTTTTTAGAAAGTACAGTAATATCATAGATACAGTAAGACAGAATGGAGAAGATTTATTATATCCAGAATTTACAACTCCTTTGAAAACTTTCTTGACCTTTCCAACTATTTATCTGAACAACATCTCATTCCTAACTTCCTTTCTCCCAAATGTGATTGGGAAAGAAGACTTGTATCATCTCTGAAATCACTTCTCACACAACAATACCCTTGACTGATTTTAATCAAGGCATTGTTCCAGTTTTAGTATAGAAATAGCTCCCTTGCACTGTAGCAAATTATATCCTTGTTTCATTACTTATACCTCTTTCCTTTGACCTTGGGACAGTCCATGCTATGTGTCTAAATAACATTCCCATTTCTGATTCCCCCCCCCCCACATTGTTATGGTTGTTGGTTCACATTTGCTCATGGACCCTTCTTTGTTCAAAATCTTCTGTTTACAGATTTACAAGACAATTCTCTTTTATGTTCATAGACTATTCGTTTAATAAATATATAAAATGATGCATTTTTATTTTACCTATTTTTAAAAAGCAATTGTCACATTATACATTAAAATGAAATTAAATTTCCCTCTAGACCAGGGAATCCTAACTTTCAGTTCTCCATTTGATTTGGACTTCAATTCCAAGAAGCCCCAGCCAACTTGGGCCAACAGTCAGGAATTGTGAATGAAAAATGTGGGGGAGGGGTTAGGAACTGTTTTTCCTAGAAAAAGAAAATCTCACAGCAGCTAACTATCATTACCATTATTTTTATTATTATTGCAGATGTCTCAATGTGTCAAGACACTCTTTTTACACTGAGGACAAGAACATTTGTGACTATTATCTACATCCCTTTATGCATCACACAAATCTATATAGCACATGATGACATTGTTTTTAACCAATCAGCCATCAGCTTTAATGCAAAAATGTGAAAGAATATATTAAGAAATGTTATTGTCTAAATTCATGAGGGTTTTTTTTGTATCCACCAATTGGTTATGTGATATATACGTGTGTGTGTGTGTGTGTGTGTGTGTGTGTTTTCTTTAAGAAAAACATAGTTATTAAATCAGTAATGACCACTGAAGGCAATTGCATCTAATGCTGAATAATAAAATTCTAAGCAGCTCTTGTGAAATGTATAATTTAAAGTTTCTTGGACCTTTCACTAGTTTCAAAAATAGCAAGTAATTATATAATTATTGGCAGATAGAATTATGCTGTGTTATGCTGGGGGGTTGCTTGTATGTTTAAGCATTTTTATGCTTTAATTAATGAAATAGAATATCTGCCCTTTCCTCCTCACATTTGACTGAAGTGCCCTTTTGTGGTAAACAGTTGTTTATTACATTCTCTTTTCAATATCATAGATTAAAATGTCAAACCCTCACCATTTAAACATGTTGTTAAAAATTGTTTAAAAATTTGCTTTTATGATGTTATGCAAACATGTGAATTATGATTTAAACAGAGGCTGAATGGCCATCTGTCGGGGATGCTTTGATTTTGAGTCCTGCATGGCAGAGGGTTGGACTAGATGCTCCTTGTAGTCTCTTCCAACTCTATGATACTAGAAAAACATATACATATACTATTGAGGCTGAAGCTATAATAGCCAAGGTCAAGTTGTGTGAAACTTACCTCAATCAAGATTATCAATCATGTATTGATCATGGAATTGGCTGAAGGTTATTGAGACACAATTTTCAGAGGTAGACATTTTGAATATTTTTGGAGCATATTCTGCTCTCAGGGTGGCAGTGTTATTACTATCCCATTCCAAGAAAAAAGAGGGAAAGAGATGGATTAGTTATTTCCCCACAAATATTGGGCAGCAGTGATACCAGGAGGAATTGTACCATTACATTCTAAACCCAGATTAATCATCTACATAAGCAAGCTTGATCCCATATAATCTACTATCTATTATCAAATAGCTTTATGTGGCATGGCATTTTTGAACACAAAAAAGAAGGAGTGAAAACACTTCTAGGTGTAAAAGCAAACTTTTCAGATAAGGTTTTCTTCATATATTTTATTGAAAGATAAATCCTCTCATAATGTGTGGAAGCTCTTGGATATCATTACATTGTCACAGCACCACACAAATGGGTGGTAATTGTCTGTGTGAAGGGCACAAAATTGTAAATTACTTCCAGGTTGTTGAAGTTTATCAAGTGAAAAACTTTCATGCCAATGTCATACTCCTTAAATACCTGCTGACCATGTTTTGAGACATTCCATGAAATGAACCCTGACCTAGTAGAAACTATTTATTTATTTTACAGTCTGTCCTCCACATCCAAAGATTCTTTATCCATGGATTCAACCATTCATGGCTTGAAAATATTTAAAAATATATAAATTCTAAAAAGCAAACCTTGATTTTGCCATTTTATATGAGACAATTTTGGAAACAATATAATTGATGGGACTTGAGAATCCAGAGATTCTGGTATCCAGGGGGGAACTTGGAACTAGGAATGGAACTAGCTGACAAAATTCTCATCCATGAAGAAGGGTGGGAAACATATTTACTGTTCTCCCCACAGGTGAAGTATGAGAAAATTAAAATGTTTCCCCTCTTGGGGGGGGGGGAGGAATTTCCATTTGAAAATCCATGTTCTGGATGGCTTTATTGCCCCTTCATTGGGATGTGGTTGGTTAGTGGTTAAGAGTCCAGTTCTAATGATCATAAGGTCAGAAGAATGACAGTTTGATGCCCAAGTGCCTCATGATGGGGTGAGCTCCTGTCACTAGTCCCAGCTTCTGCCAACCTAGCAGTTTGAAAGCATGTAAAAGTGCAAGTAGATAAATAGGTACCACTTCACTGGGAAGGTAAAAGTGTTCTGTGCAATCATGCTGGCCACATGGTCGCAGAGTTGTATTTGACAACACTAGCTCTTCGGCTTAGTGATGGAGATGAGCACCACCCCCTACAGGTGGTTACAAGTCAAGGAAAAACCTTCAACTGACAATTGTTGCATGCCTTCAAATCATTTCTGACTTTTGATGACCCTAATGCAAACCTACTACAAGATTTTCTTGGCAGGATTTGTTCAGAGGGGCTTTGCCATTGCCTTCCTCTGAGGGTGAGAGAGCATGACTTGCCCAAGGTCTCCCAGTGATGGCCCAGCATGTGGTAGTGGTTTGAATATTGGAATAGGACTCTGGCCATCAGGGTTTGAATCCTGGCTCACATGTAAACTCACTGGATGACCTTGGGCAGGTCACATTCTCTCATCCTCAGATGATAGCAATGACAAACCCCTTCTGAAGAAACATGTCAAGAAAACCCCATGGCCTTAGGGCCACCACAAGTCAGAAATGACATGAAGGCACACTACAACAACAATTGCAAACTGATTACAGGATTTGTTCAGAGGGACTTTGCTTTTGCCTTCCTCTGAGACAGCATGACTTGCCCAAGGTCTTCCAGTGGTTTTCTGTAGTGTAGTTTCCCGGTGCTTTTGGGAGCTATCTTTAATCATAATAAATAAAGATAGACTAGTACATACATATTGACAATGAGATGCTTAAATTGCAAATAACTGGATCCAAATTTGTCAACCCTAAAACAGAAAATGTCATATAAAGGAAGGGGAAGGTATATTTTATGGGAAGGTATAATTTATAACAGTGGTGGCGAACCTATGGAGGAAGATATATTTCTCCATGACCAAATCATGAATATATTTTTTCCATGACCAAATCATCGTCTCAGACTTCAGATGGCATCTCTCCTCTTAATGACTGTCTCAGAGAGGTAATGAGTTGGATGAGGAAAAACAAATTAAAGTTGAATCCAGACAAAACGGAGGTACTTGAAGTCACAGGCCTGAAACCAGATCTGGGAATACAGTCTCCAGTCCTGGA
>CM034703.1:47647590-47661973 GCA_020142125.1 Phrynosoma platyrhinos
TGGCCCCAATCTGCAGCTTCTCAGGGTGGCCCATGGCCACCCGTCTGCTTAGGCCCTAAGTAAAAACACTCCTTCCTAGAGAAAGAAACCTGGCAACCATCAAAAAAGAATGTATGGCCATAATATGGGCTGTAAATAAGCTCAAGCCATTCTTATGGGGAAGAAAGTTCATAATTAAAACTGACCATTCACCCTTGTGTTGGTTAAACCATACCAAGGGAACTAAACATCTAATTATTGAGATGGAGTTTGTTATTACAGGATTTTGATTACTCCATCCAATATGTGAAAGGTAAGGAAAATATAGTGGCAGATGGTCTTTATAGAGTGAATGAAGCAAACTAAAAAAGCAAATGCATAACTATATAAATTATTTAACTATGATAGTTATAAATATAGAGTTAAGGTTATAATTCTCAATGCAGTGTGATGTTATAAAAAGTGATTTGTTAATGTAATTTTAGTTAACATACAATGGGGGGAAGCAGACGGGCGGCAATGAGCCGCCCCAGGAAGCTGTGCTGCAGGACCGAGGCATCCCCATGCCTCGGTCCCGCGGCGCAGCTTCGCTGCCCCTGAAAGGAGCACTAAATTGGTGCTCCTTTCACAAGTCAATGAAGGTGCACCACAAAAGGCTGCAGCACACCTTCGCCGACTCTTCCGCTGCAGCATGTGCAAATCCTGTGGCGGGAGGTCCTCCTCGGAGCGCCGGCCGTGTGGAGGGCCGGCTGCTCCGAGGATGACCTGGGGAAGGGGTTGGGGTGCCGATCGTGTGGCTGCCCTTCCCCTTCCCTGCCCCCAAGACGGCCCTTTAAACCGTCTGCTTAGGGCCAATGATTTATATTTATGTAAATGCCATATATATGCAAAAGGTTGATGACTATTAAAGGTTGTTCATAATAGAGGTTACAAGTAAGTATGATTGCTTATAAAAGGTTTATGAACTCACTTAACCAAGGAGTTAAATGTGTCCATAAACAAATTAAAGGGGGGAGGTCTGTGATGAACAGAAAGACAGCAGGGAGCTGAGAAGACCAGAAGACAGCTGATTAATCCTGAGATAGCTGGAATCAGCCAATGAGAGAGCAGCTGGAAGGAGATAAATAGCTTAGGCAGTGAGTGAGATAGTTCAGTTAGGCAGTTAGGAGCTGTGGAATAGAAGGCTCAGAACCTTTGAGAGTGTCAGTTGGATGCCTCGGCAGACGACTAATTGAGTCATCTTCGAGGCAAGGAAGAGGAGGGGCAGCCGCACGCGCGGTGCCCCTTCCTCTTCCTGAGCTCGTCCTGAGAGCCGCCGGCCCTCCGCATGGCCGGCGCTCCGGGGACAACCTCTCGCCACAGCGTCTGCACGCGCTGCGGCGGAAAAGGCAGGGAAAGTGCGCCCTACGCTTTTAGGGCGTACTTTCCCTGTCTTGTGGAAGGAGCGCTGATTTAGGGCATGATGTTGAAAGAAATGCAAACAAATAAAGGAGTAAAAGCACATTTTTCAGGTACAGATATGTATAAATGTCTTTGTACTGGTGTGCCTTGTAGAAAAATGCATATTATTTTCCTTCCCAAATATACTAGCATATTAAAAAAAAATGGGAAAGAACACACTTTGAACAATGGAGTGGATACCCAACCTGCTGAAAAACATTTGATACATATTCTGTTTGATCTGTAGATCACTATTCATGAATGATTAGGAATTGGGTTTTCCATATGCAATGTTACATTCTCACTTATCTAATTTTCAGTCACTTTTGAGCTTCTCCCTTGTATCATTAGTACGGTATATTCATTATTATGATAAATATTTGAAGTTGTCATGTACTAAGATAATTGGTCCAGCTATCTCAGTAAAGTCTGCCCTTACTGGCACTAGCCCTCCAAAGTGTCAGGCAGATGTTTTTCACATCATTTGCTTCTTCATTATTTACACAAGTTCAAATATGCTCAAATATCTGAACTACTGTCACATGAAGAATGAGAGGAATTGTTTTCAGCTGCTCTAAGTGGTAGAACCCAAACTGATGGATTCAAATTATAAGAAAGAAAATTCTAACTAAAAATTAGGAGGTACTTTATTCCTAAGTGGAATGGACTGCTTTGGAACGTAATGAGAGATTGGATGGCTATCAATCTTCTGGAGATTGGATGGCTATCAATCACAGATACTTCAATTGTGGATTTCTGCACTTGCAAGGAATTGCATTAGATGACCATTATGATTCCTTTTAAATGTAATTTTGTGATTCTAACTTGAGTAAAAATAAAAAGGAGCACCACAGTGTATCCATTGGCATGCAGGAAACATTGCTTGACAGTTGGTTCTATTTCCCAATAACAATTTTACATTGTGACTGTAATTTATTGAAGGACAACTGCACTCCTTTTGTGGTGTAAATGTTTAGTTATGCTTATATAGTTATGGGTTGTGGAGTATCAAAACAAACTCTCAACTTTGGAAGCCTTCTCAAATTCCTTTAAGGGGCAATCAAGTTGTTGGTTTCCCAGAGAACCTCTATAAATTGAGGCTGGCTTTTGGGTATAAACACCACCCCAAAACTTAACCTTTTTACTGCAATCCCTTCCCTCCTTGTCTGGTGACTGACATCCTCAGGCTGTAGTCTGAGAAAGACTGCAGATGGCCTGTAAGGGGTGCCTCTGTGCTGCCTCTGGGAGCAGCGGATCAGGGTTGGCTGCCACTCCTTTTGGGGGAAGCAAAAAGACACCCTTAGAGCCATGGTGGTGGCTTTTTTGTGCCCCTTTGGCACAGCATGTCTGCACGCTCACCAGGAGGATGACCTGATGTTGTGCACCATGAGGTCAGGTGCACAGCATCAGGGTGGAGTCAGGGCAGCTGGCTTGCAGTCTCCCCACCCCAACTCCACCCCCAGGCCAGCCTAAAGTGTTGGTCTGCATCCCTCCTGAGTCACTAGTCTTTTGTCTGTTCCCATCTGCTTCATAAAACCTATATACTCAATTCTTATGATTTAAGCCACTCCTGCTTTTCATGGACCATGACTTCAAAATAGGTAGATATACTTGCTTATCCAACTCTCAGACTCCACTATTCCCTTTCACTTTCTTCATTCAATTAGCTTTGTATGCTGTGTGAGAGAGTGAGTTACTCTAGTATATGTGTTCTTCTATATTCTTCTAATTCATGTAGTTCCCCATGTCTGGAGTCTCTATTAGTTATTATCAGTATAGCTGGTGCTCAGTGCCTTAATATGTTACCTCCTCTTGCAAAGCCAAGCTAAACATGTCCCTAATTAATCAAAGCCCTGCACATCTACAGGCCCATGCATTTTGAGGAACTATCCAATCCAAACATGTTGGTGATTTCAAATTTCTGTTGAATTAATGAAACTTGTATTGACCTGGTCACCAGAAATTGCAATGTAACTTATATGAATATTTTTTTTAATAGAAAAATAATTTACAATAATTTTTGCAAGATTTTGTTATTTTTTTATTTTACAACAACATATTCACATATAAAATAAGTATATAAGTTCTATTGTGGGATCTGTTGACTGGGTCAATAAAATTTCACACATTCATTCAATAAATTTCAGTTTATTTTTACAGCTGCTCTCTGTGAACAAAACAAATTATGTATTCTTTCCTGTTCATGAACAGTGACTATGCACACTGTGCTATCTCTATGTGGCAGCTGATAATGAAATTGATAAATGGAAACAGCAAATGAGCAAAGTGGTCTCCTGGCAACGGAAAGCATTCTTCCCAATTATGGTATGTTTTCAAGAAAACAAACCTTCAGCTGTCTATAGATGGTGGAGCAGATGTCAAATACGCAACAGCTTTCTTTTATATCTTCATGAATATGTCAATAATGACTTTAAGGATCCATGCAAGAAAATTCACACAAACTAATTCTTTGATGATAATAATAATAATAATAATAATAATAATAATAATAATAATACATTTATACCCCACCTTTTGCCATAGCAATCAAGGAGGCTTACAACTAAAACAAGTACAAATCTTGACAAAAGCAACTAAGTATATAAGCAAACATGATATCCCCCCTTAAAAATACATTAAATACAGATCTCAATTAAAACCAATTTAAAACAGTAAGCAAATTTAAAACAATAAGCAAATTTACAACAATTGTCCAAGAATACAGCCAAGTAACTGATAAGAGCCAGCACACCAATGCAAGTCTGAAACACAAAAGCAGTTCACAAAGTACAATACCAGTCCAAATGTTCCAAGAAGCAAAATCAGGAGCCAACAAGGGTTCAAGAGTCCAGAGAGCAAGTCAGTAAGTCCAGTCCAGGGTCAAGGGTTCTAGCAAGCAGGTCGTCGAGTCCAGTCCAAAGGTCAGGGGTTTCAAGGCAATCCGAGGTCTATGAAGCCAAGGAGTCAAAATCCGATGCTTTCTCCAGAGAACACAGATAAACTCTGACAAAGGAGCTCACCATCTCCCAGCTGTTTATATTGCCCAGTTCCCAATCACAGCTGTTTGATTTAGCAAAGCGTTTCTCATATAATCTCAGAGAATGCTGGAAGCATGCCCTTTCTGTCCTTCTCTGTCTAAAGGTAGGTACCTCCTTGTCCAGCTCCTCTATATCTCCCAGGCCTGGAACCTCTGCTGGGGGGATGCTTTCTGCTGGGGGGAGGCTAGGCTGCTGAGGCAGAGGCTGTGCTTCAGTGGGTACAACAGACCAGGTCCAGGCTCAGCCAACTCCAGTGGAACTGGCAGAGCAGAGCCAGGACCTGGTGCAGATTCCTCATCCTCTGAGTCCTCCATGTCCTCAGCCTGGCTGGCCATGACAACAATTAAAACAATGGATCAGATGAGCAATAGAGCAGATTGGTCAGGATTTGAGTGGAGGTGCTATTTTAGATTATCCACTTAGTTTGGTCAGGGGTAGTGGAAAGATCTGGAACAAACTAAGAATTTCAGTCCAATTCTTTTCAGGAACAATGTATATGAGAGTACATGTTCTTTTATCAGGATGTCACCATCACTATGACCAGGTAAGGGGAGGGGACAGGACGCGGAAGAACACTTTTCCTACTCAAACAAGCCTTGATCTTCAGAGTCCATAAATGTCAATTCTCAAGAAATATGATATAAATTCAAAACTATGTTACAAGCATTGCTTTAATATAAATTCCCTTTGTGGGTCTCCTGTCATGGCCCTAAACCAGAAATGCCCAAGCCACCATGGATTCAAGGTGAGTAACTCACGTAGACCCCTAAATGGTCACGTCTGCCTCAACAATTCATTAACAGATCAAAAGGCCAGGGTTAGGAGTTGCAAAACAGGACATTCACACCTAGGAGATTAATGAGTACCAGACAGGATGTGTCAAACAAAGAATAAAATAACATCAACACCCCCATCTCCCCTCTTTGAAAATTGTCTACTCCAAAGACCATCTATCCAGGATCCTTTGTTATACAATAAGCAATCTTTGCTCCAGGCTATTTTCTGCCAGTATTAAGATCTCCAAATCTATGTTGTGAGAGCTGGTTTTTGGAATGGAAGGGGGGGGATCTCATGCCCCCCCTGAAATTCCTAATCAGATTCACTTTTCTGCCTCCATCGCAACTTCAGTCCATAAGCAGCTGATTCCATCTTCACTACAAGGAGTGATGGGTTTATGGGTAACTATTCTGTGTGTGAAACCTTTCTTACAGATTCCATGTATCCTCTGTGTGTGTTTGATTGTTGATTTACTTTCCCCCTTAATAAAAGTACAATTCTTTGGATTAATGCTGCCTCTGTGAGGGTTTTCTACCTCCCTTCGCTGTTGCACATTGGTTTGCAATCCTTCTTACTAATTTCAAGCTAATTAAAAAAAAAGGTCAAATTCTTATTACAGCTATATATATGAAAAGTACTGACCACATGTAGAGCAAAGTTAGACTGAGTTCTGAGCTAATTATGCAAAGGTGGGTGGGCACTGAACAATATCTGATTGGTGTCATGCATGTGCATAAGTGTGGTTGCTGTGCATTTATGTTCATTTTTGGATGAGGCACAACACTCTATTCTCTAATCCAGGGGAAGGCAATCTGTCCCCTTTAAGGGCTGAGGGACTTCAGGAGCTATTGGCCAACATGGGACTATTGGCCAACATGGCTGAGGCTTCTGGGCGCTGAAGTCCCTCGGCCCTTAAAAGGGACAGGTTGCCTACCCCTGCTCTAATCCCTTATACGCCATCCCAAGATTTCCTCTCACAGCTGTCAAAACCCAAGCAGAGAAGCTTTTACTGGATAGGAGGGAGAAGTGGCTGGTCTCAGTACCAAGGGGAAGGAAAAAAGAGTGAGTTCCTTTAGGGAGCACACCTTTATTTCTTCTCCCTTGCATATAAGATCAATGATAGTTTCCTCCTCTGAATATACTCTTGACCTCTCTCTGCTGTCTACTGCTAAGCAGAAGCAGCAATGGCCCCTCCCAGAGTTTGACAGCTGTGAGGGTAGGGAGATTACATGGAACTGTGTGCTGAACATATGTTCCACCTGCTTGATGAAGATGGAAAGAGTTAAGTAAAAAATATCAGATATTATAATCAGTAGAGACAGAAGCAGCCATAGGTGAAGGACAATTCAGTGTTCAGGTCACTAGAGGTCCATTTATTGGATACTAAATTCTGTGTTGTGAACTTCCCTAAATACAATCCATTGATTACAAAGCTTTTCAGCACAGGATGATGAAAAAGATGATTAAAAAAAATAGTCAATATAGTAAATACATTCAATCCTCATCCTCCTCATATTTATTTATATCCTGTCTTTTCCCCTAGATTAGGACTCAAAGCCATTTAAAACAAAATACAAAAGTGTAATAACAATTAATCAGAATTTTTTAAAAACTAGATTAAAACATATATTAAAATATATTAAATATACATTAAACATAATATAATAAACATAATAAAATATAATTTTAAAAAGACAGATAGCTCATGCACATGTCTATTTTACTGCTTATTGGTTGATTTCACAGCATTTGCTCTCTTCATACAATTGAAACCTCTGGCAAGTAACATCTGCTGCCCATGTCCCTGAGTCTCACACATCATGTCCTGATCTCTTGCATAGGTGCACGTCCAATGGCTACCTGGAAGTCAGGGGAAGCAACGCCATCTACAATTCTGTTCTCTTGCCATATATTCTGTTTGTAATGGTTTCCAACCACATTAAAAAGATCTTTGGTGATTCAGCAAAGAATTGGTTTCAGTCCTAACTTTTCCCTCTTTATGGGAAGAATTACTGTTTGTAGAAAGTCATTTCTGCTTGGAACAGATCTATGAGAGCAAGAATAATTTCTACAAGTACAACAGAACTTGAAGTTCCTTTATTCAGACAATGAAAAGTTGGGATCGGAGCAAATGTATTTCAGGCAAAACAAGGCTTTGTAAAAATTCTGCCTACTACTTATTTCCCTAAGAAGCTAATTATGAATTGGTGATCATGCATAGGATCTTTCTCTGATGTGTCTTAGAACAGTGTGTTCAGGAAAGGCCCTCTTCTAATACAGATTTAATATTCAACAGCTTGAAATGATATTGGCATAATGTATTCTATTCAGCCATTCTTATTTTCCTAAAGGATATTCAGTATATCATGATATTGTTATAAACCTTGATACAAGCCACTGGTCCGGAGCGCCGTGGGGCCATGGCAGCCACACCGCGGCACTCCTGCGGCTTCCCTGGAAGGAGCGCTAAATCAGCGCTCCTTCCTCAAGACAGCGAAAGTGCGCCCTAAACACGTAGGGCGTACTTTCGCTGTATTTTCCGCCGCAGCGCATGTGGTCGCTGCGGCGGGAGGTTGCCTTGGAAGTGCCGGCTGTGCAGAGGGCCGGCAGCTTCCAGGGCGACCTCAGGAAGAGGAAGGGACGCCGCGCGTGCGGCTGCCCCTCCTCTTCCGGATCTCGGAGACGACCCTATTAGCCGTCTGCCGAGGCCCTCTCTCTCTTTCTGGAGTGCCTCAAATTACTACTCTTTAGAGCACTATAATAACGTCTTAAGAAATGATGTAAAACAGTCACACTTTACTTTAATGGTACATTAATTTAATGTTGAATTGCAGCAAATTTCTTATGGAAGTGTGTATGGTATCCACATTAATTCCAAATGAATTCATTATGATTAGCGCAATTACCATGAATGCCAATGAGTTAAGAAGGACATGACACTTAAAAAATTGTCACCATTAAAACTTAAAGAACACGTTGGTTGGAATACATTTTCTAAGCTATGCCCTTCTCTGTTTTAGCTTTTACTAGGACTGATTAATATACATCATGGAGATATATGAATATTTTAAACACTGTGCAACTTCTACTCCCCACAAATGCTTCATAATGGCTTAGGCATGTATTCTTTATTATATCTTACTTAACTTACCCAGACAAGGATATGCAGATTGCTTTTCACGCTGCTCTTTCCTATTAAAATGGTTAAGTGGTAAGATTGGTTTAGATATAAAAAATCATGTAGCCTTGTCATCCAGTATCCCCCTGGACATATTGCACTGGTGAAAAAGGCTGTCTTTGATGTGACTCCCTCAAGCCCTTGTAAGTACAGCTTTCTACATTCATCAGTGAAAGTCACAAATGTCCATATGTGCTCTCTTTGCATTTTTGATGACCTTGTACTAAGAAATGCCACAAGACTTCAAGCACAGTATACATCTCATAAGTGGCTTTTCAGCTTCTTGATACAGTAGAAATAGATTTTGTATCTTACCTCTTCTATTGTGTCTCAATCCCTAAATAGTGCTTGAAGCAATGCCTCACTTATCAACTAGTTAGGCACAAATATCTATTCATTGTTTTCCAGCACTATATGGTACACTCCTGTCATCTAAATTTGTACCATGGCATGTATTAATTGAGTTATAACAATAAGATTCCCTGTATTAATAAACTTAGGATCCCATGTTTGAACAAGGTGAGTGCCAAAAGCCCAAGGAAATCCTTATTTTATGCAGATAATGTTGGGAACCATCTTGTTGTGTAATGAATAATAATAATAATAATAATAATAATAATAATAATAATAATAATAATAATAATAACAACAACAACAACAACTTTATTTTTGTATCCTGCCTTTCTTCCCTGATAATCAAGGTGGCTTATATGAAGTAAAATTGGATTTAAATAAAATATTGCCTACATTAAAACAATAATAATAATAGTAACAATAAATAACTCTAATAAGTTCTCCTAAGGGAAGCAGATATACATTTTGTCCAGTGTGCAATCTTCATGTTCAATACAAGGCTGACGAAGTGTAGTTGTGCATGTGGTGCTATTCTGCAAATCAATGTTCATTCTCAGACAATGCGTTTCTGTCTTTCCCTGATGAAATTGGTGATAGTATCCTGTGGTTGTACTATTGGCTGCACTTTTGGTTGCACAATATTATTATTCCACAAAATGGCCATGTAGCATCATCAACTCATAACTCCTTGGATGATGATTTACATTATATCACCCCAAAAGTAGAAACTCAACCAATTATTTTACACTGAAATTGAATCTCTCCCCCACTTATTAGAAGTGCACAGGCAATATGTTGAATGTAGAAGAGGCATTACACCAGTTTTGGGTGCATGGTGGAATTTTTTAAAGGATTCACAAAAAGAGACTTCTAAATTTGCCACAACAGAGCAGTAGGTTTCTGCTTCTCTTTTCTTAATGAAAGCAATATTATAGATCTTTGAGGGGGTAACCATCTTTTCTCTATTTTGTAGCATAATGCTTCTTATGCAGCATCATTCCCTTGTATTCTGGAGAAAACTGACAACTATAAAGTGCAAGTAATCACTTCTTAAATGCCCACTAAATTTTTATGTTTGTGCACAGACTGATAAGCAAGGTACATGTGGTCCAGCCCTGCCCCTTCCATGAACTCCCTGTCTGTGTTACTGTGAAGGTCTGAAAAGGAACTTTCAGTCATGTGACACTCTGTAATTACATTGAGCCTGATGTGATGTAGCTCCATTTCAAATTGTCCTATCAGCATAGAGAAGATGAGAGTGGAAGGGACAGGCCTAGGATAAACATGTACATCTTCTATTTGTGTAACTGTAAACATATGCATAGATTTGTTGTGACCACATTACCTGGGATGGCCCTTAATTATTTAGTAACCATTACCCTGGCTTTCAGAGCATGAAACCTTCCTTCAGTGTTTGTTTGTTTGTTTTTAAACTATAAGAAGTGTGACTAGAAAATACTGATGCTAGCCAGATGAGCCGATACTAGACTAAGGGCCTTTGTAGACTGCTAAAAATAGTGCAAATTGAGTCCACTTTGGCTCAGTACTAGGGAATCATGGGAATTGTATTTTTTTCTGAGACATTGAGCCTTCTCCGTCAGAGAGCTCTGGTGCCACAATAAACTACAGTTCCCATGATTCCCTAGCACTGAGTCAAGGCAGTTAAAGTGGACTCAATTTGCACTATTTCTGGCAGTCTGCAAAAGAATGAGCCAATAAGTATGCTCAATATAAGACAGTCTTATAGATTGCACTAGTCCTCTCAAATGTAATCCTATAGGTTTGTAAAAACAGAGTCAGACAGAACTTGAAATTTCCTGAATTGTAGCAGTGAAGTCCAAGCATTACCAGAACCATTGTCAGTCCAAGAGTAGGTAGCTGACAGGCATCATTCAAATGTCTAATTGAAAGATGCTGTTCAAGAGGCTATTTTAAGCTAAAGCCCATTCCTAAATACACTTACCTGGGCTGAAAGTGGCTCTTATGTCATGTATAATATACTGTTAGTATTTTTCTGTATCTCTTTAAGGATGCATCATCTCCAAAAATCAATAGAGAAAATGAGATTTATCTGGTGTTATGCTTTAGTCTACACTTGTCCACATTCATAATTATTTACATTGATGAATAAAGCAAATTGATGTTTCGAAACTGTTTTAAAGCTCACTGTTTTTATAAACAATTTTGAAAGTTAAATGAGCCAAGATGCAAGAGCGCTTGAATTAGGTGAAGAAGAGACAAAACTATGAAGAGATGAAATCTCATTTTTATGTTTCAAAGAGAGATTAGCAGGGGGTACACTTAACAGTTGTCTCTTTATTGATTAACATTCTCTAATGGGGAAAAACAACAACATATGATTCAAGAAAGAAGAAATATTTTTAACATTATTTTCCCAAATTTTCTAACTCCAGCTTTTACCTCCTCATATTGGAGCTCTGATCTTGGGAGAAATAAACATGGGTGTATGTGGAACATGGAAAGAGTGAAAGAGATCTTGGATCCATGGGAACCAAAGCCTGCCTAGCAATAATACATGCCTTTAATGTGGAGGAAATTATGGGCCTTTGCAGACTGCCAGAAATAGTGCAAATTGAGTCCACTTTAACTGCCCTTACTCAGTGCCAGGGAATCATGGGTTCTGTAGTTTATTGTGGCACCAGAACTCTCTGACGGAGAAAAATCAATGTCTCAGAAAAAAATACAATTCCCATGATTCCCTAGCACTGAGCCAGGGCATAAGTGGACTCAATTTGCACTATTTCTGGCAGTCTGGAAAGGCCCTATGTCAGCCTTTGTATACATTTCCTCACATGACTTTTGGCACCATTTTCTGGGAGGAGAAATAGTTATTTTTCTTTTAAAAAAAATGGAAGGAAGGGAGTAAGTACTATTCCTGCCTCACCCCTACCCAGAGAGCGAAAGCAATATTTTGAAATAATAATTACTTATCAACTTAGTTTCCGTCCCTCAATAAAAATATGTAATTCATTACTTTATGGTAACAAATTAATAAGGAGTAACTTCACCCCTTTTCCAGCATAAGTCTAACTTTTGAATATTATTTTTTAATTAAATGAAGAATGGCTTTGATAAACAGTGGACAAAGAATATCACATTGTTGAAATGCTGACTTGTGAGTTGCCTCACACTGCTGCCTTAAGGCTTTTTATAAAATAATGTTTTCAGCACAGTTGAGAAGCAGGAACAGGAACTGTTAACTTAAAAAAAAATGGTACTATAACAGCTGTGTTGAGGGCATCCTGGAACTGTAACAGTTGTTGCGTGCCTGCAAGTCATTTTTTACTTATTGTGACCCTATGATGAACCTATCACAAGGTTGTCTTGGCAACATTTCTTTAGAGGTGGTCTTCCAATTGTCCTCCTCTGAGACTGAGAGAATGCAACTTGCCCAAGGTCACTCATTGGGTTTCCACAACCAAACAGAGAGTCATATCAAGATGTCCTACAGTCCTAATCCAACCATCAAACCACTATACATGCTGACTCTGATAACAGATAAATAATTACCCTTTAAAAATAATATGTTTTTACTCTGCTAGCAGTGACCCAGTAGGGTGTTCAAAGGTATTATTGTTGCACTCTTGATCAAGACCTGGGAAGAATATCACAGTTTTGGTAAATCTGCAACCCTTTTACTGTTACATTCCAAGAAATCTCATGTGGTGTCTTCTTTTGTGTTTACTCATAAAACTGAAAAACTGTAGGACTGTGTGTGTAAGAACCTATAATATGAAAAGTACTGAGCTGAACCATCACCCCATCTAGGAGATGGACCACCACCCTATATAGTCCAGCACTGTTCACTGTATTTTTGACACATCAAAACCTAGAAATTGTTTTTTTGAAGTACAGCTCACAGAATCCCCCCATGACCAATAATCATAAGTAGCAGCTCGTGCTTCCATGTCAATGGATTGGCATGGGTTTTAGTGTGAATTGTACAAAAGCATTCCAAGGTGCTGAAACTACTTGAGGGACAGAAATAAATACTAAGGGAATTCCTTTAAAGTTTGGGAAAGGACCCAGAATACCATACTGATAAGAAAACCATTATCTACCCCAGGTGATCATACTGGTTGATAAATTCTGGGGTTTACAGTTTCAAAAAAGTAACTTATCCTACCTTTATGTTGCCCACAGTCTTCTAAATGTAGAGATGCCAGTGACTCAACCTAAGGCTTTCTACATGCAAAGCATACACTCTATTAAATGGCCATATGAATATGAATGAATATTAATATGATTGTTATGACTATTACTATAATTTTTATCTTAGAATGGAGTCGCCTATCTTTCAAAGTCAATCAGAAATGAATACTTAATTTTCCAAAATATCATTAGAAAGTAAAACATGAATATTATTAACACTGGAAAATGATTAAATAAGTATTAAAATTTATGGCTAATTGTAACTGTACATTAAACTGCAAAAGATCATTTGGAGTCTTTGAATGTCCAAACTTTATATAAAGCAGAAAGTTGAAAGTGACATGAGTGGTGGTGTGTGTGTTTTAAAGTCACACATTCTAATAATGAATATTAGATACAAACTCTAACATTTCATGGGCAATTCTGTTATATAATTATTACCCATTTTAATATGCCCATCCTAAGTGCATTTAATGAAGAGTTAGGCCTCACTCAACAGTTAGCTTTGTAGAATAAGAGGAGACCATGGCCATCAGAAGAACTTGTCAGAAGTGTAGAAAATTGTGCCTTGTCTGCAGTGGCTATAAAGATGGCACTATATAGCTCAAGTGGGCAAAGAGGATCAACATTTCCCTATAGCAAAGCCTGAGATCATCTCAGTAAGGCTATGTAGATGCTCGATTAGCAAATAATAATAATAATAATAATAATAATAATAATAATAATAATAATAATAATTTCTTACCTGACTCTCCCCATGGATTGAGCCAGGGAACAACAACAATGAACAGAAAAAGAACATCAGTTAAAATGCACATCAATTTAAAATTACAAATAAGATATATACATATTAAAATGATTCACATTTTAAAATTCATCATTTAAATTTCATAATTTAAAAATCATCTGGATAAGGCTTTTTGGAAGAGGCTGGTCTTCAATGCTGTTTTAAATATGGACAGCATGTTCAGCTGTAAAATCTCTTCCAGCAAGTCATTCCATAGTCTAGGGATGGCTGAAGAAAAAGTCCTCTGCTGACAGGTGCCAACCTAGTCTTGACTGACTGGAGTAAAAATCTGCCAGAGGCCCTGAGGATGGAATGGATTGTATGGGAGGAGGTGATCCTGTAGGTAACCTGGACCCAAACCATGTAAAGCTTTAAAGGTAATAACCAATACTTTGTACCTTGCTGAGAAACTAATTGAGTGTAACCCTATCCAGGACTGGTTGACACACCTCCAAACCCAGGTTAGGGCCCTTCACAGTAAGCAACTCTATCTTACCTGGATTCAGATGCAATTTGTTTTTCCTCATCCAGCCCATTATCTCCTGCAGACATTCATTCAGAGGACACACACTATCCTTAGCTGATGCTGTTTTGAAGGCATAAAGAATATATTTGGGTGTCATCAGTATACTGATTACACCCCAGCCTATGCTTCCA
>CM034703.1:47667396-47678718 GCA_020142125.1 Phrynosoma platyrhinos
TACATGCACTCGAAGTGGACTGTGTTCTGGACAGGTATCCTGGTCAAAATCAGATTGTTCTTATGAACTAGAGCCACTCCCCCCCACCCACTTCCCCTCACCTGCTCACTAACAGAGTACCCAGCAGTTTGCAGGTGCCATTGGGACGTGTAATGTAGTTACACTGGGATGGAAATAATATTTGATTTTTAAAAAATGGTCAAAAACATGTTTCTGAAGTGTCAAGAAACCCTGACAAGAAGAATCCAGGAGTGATGAGAATCTTTGCAGTTCAAGACTTATTCTGCATAAAATTTACACATAGTTGTTCTGCACAGGAAATAGCATTTTCTGCCTGGAAAATAATATTTCAGTGCACAGCAATTTCTGTGTAGAAAATGTTGTGTTCTGTGCATTTTTTTTAAAAAGCTATAATTGGGCATTTGTTCTGCACAAAATATGCCCATGGTTCATTTGTTTACAACATGTTCTGTGCTGAAAACAGAATTTTCTGCACCGAAATTAATTTTTCTGTATCGAAATCTTATTTTCCAAGAAAAAAAAAAGTTCTTTCTTGCAGAGAAAGTGCTGTTTTCTATGCAAATTAACCATGTGTAAAATTTTACACAGAAAAAATGCCCAATTATAGCTTTTTTCTGTGTAGAAAACATCATTTTATGTGAGAATTTAATAGTTCTGTGTAGAAATATTCCCATGCAGAAAATGCAGATCTCTGCACAAAACAACCACATGCAAATTTTATACAGAATAAGTCATGAATTGTGAGTAGCCTTCTAAAACAGTGGGGATTTTGAAGACTTTCTTGCAGTGAGAAGAAAATTGCTGAAATTACTCATTGTTACCTTTGAGAAGAAACATAGTAAATAAGCATATCCTTAAGTTACACACACATACCCATTCACTCCAATGTAATCCCCAACATAGCCAGGCATTACATCAATGAGTCTTACAGAAGCTCTATAAGATAGGCTGGTATGATACCCAATATTAAGTATAAGAGATTGAGGCATAGTTGCTTGCCCCAAAGCGCCCCTTTGTCTTCACATCTGAACACCAGATTTCTCTCTGTGCTACATGACTCTCTGTTCATCTCAGGTGAAAGATGGAAGAGCTGTTAACATAATGGAGGTTATGAAAGAAATTGTTTTTCCATTCTAAGGCTGACATCTGCTTCACTTACTTCATTAATAAACCCCAGATGGTGCTGCTCAGGAGGTATTTGCTACTTTATTATTTCCTTCTAATTCTGATGCATTGTTGTATGGCTTGTTTTCCATATCCTTGTGATTGAGGCCAATAGGATTACTATACCAAGCTCACTGTGCCACACATTATTATTCTACTATTGATTATCATTCTGCTTTTCCTGATCCCACATCTGTGAAGCTCATCTGATTTCCTGTCAGTCTCTGTTATCTCATAACAAAAAGACAAATATTTCTTATACCTTAGTACTGTTAGTCCCCTTCTGGGAGTATTTTTCCCTCCACATGGCTTGAATATTAAGATACAAGTGCATTCAGTCTTTGCCGTGGGCTATATTTAATTCCTCTCACCCCAATTCCCTTTCTCTCTCTCTTTCTCCCATTTGACATATGTGATTAGACTATAGTGGCTGAATTATTCTGTGAAGTGCTTTGTGTTGCAAGCATTGCAAGAGGTGTGATTTAAAATCCTGACTGCTGATGACCTCATTATTACATTGCTCTGCTGAAGTAGTTTAAAGTCACATAAGCTCCATCATGAGGGCACCAGAAGACCTAGCAAGAAGATTGCTTTCCTAAATATTCTGTCATTATGAGAAAGGAAAGATTTAAAGGTTGTTGTTTTTTTAATGACTTCTCTTGTGGAACATGTTATGAAGTATTGTAATGGTAAACCTAATGAGAAAATCTCCCCACCCCTTAACTTTTAAAATTATGTGCAATTGCAGTTTCTTTGCATTTTTAAAATATTCAGAATTATTTGCATCCAGACTTAAGCTCAAATTATAATGTTTAAAAAATCATCTCATCTTACCTCATTGTCCATGAAATGAAACGAAAATATCAGGACAGCTTGCCCTGATGTCACATGGTAAATTGTCAATATTTAACTTTGCAGAATATCACAAGTCAGCCTATCAGTAGCCATCAGTTATCAGAATGACCCTACCAATTACCTTCCACTTTTTTATTATTCTCTTTTTGGGGAGAACTGTGAAAGTTTTGATTTTTAAACAGACCTCTGAATCATACAATCAACTTAAATCCCTTTCTGGGGCTTTAATGTTGACAGCATTTCTGGGGCTTTAATGTTGACAAGATTGTGTCTGTAAATACATAAAGCTCTCAGACTTGCTCTGAGATTCCACCTCAACTTTAGGAGGAACATCTGGAAAACAAAATGGCGGTTGTGACACGCGCGGCTGCGCAGCGACCAAAACGCATGGCAGCGGCGGTGGCAGGCGGCAGCGGCAGGAATTGGAGGGGGCCGGTAAGTGGGGGTCCAAGGGCCGGAACCAGCCCGCGGGCCATAGGTTGCTGACCCCTGCCCTAGACTGTTCCACTACAAAGATGGTGGGGAATACATTCAGTGGAAATGTTTTAATATATGGATATAAATTATAGCCAAAACAATTTAACCAGTAGTATCAAAAGAACACAAGATGGAGATATCAAGTAATGTTTCTAACTATTTTAATGCTGTCCTATGAAGAAAGTCTCAAAAGTGAGAAAGCCAGTTTCTGAACCTCAGCATAGTTGTAGTCCTTTTCATATAGTGTTCTTACAAAGGCTACATGATGTGATTTCTGAGTTATGGGGTCATGCTACTCCCCAGGGCCGAGTCATGCTGTTCCCCAAGGCCACATGAGTGACATGCCTGCCTATGGGATGACATGATAAAGCAACTTTCTTTTAATTGGTTAGGTAACAAATTATAGTTTTATTTTCAAGGATGGGAATGACACTTATAGGATTTTCTGCCATGTGTGCCAAAATATATTTCACTGTCTTTGGGTACTGTGCATTTTAAACTGCATGGTGGAAATGTTCTTTATTTCTCCACTTCAGGCATCAAAATGTCTTGGGCTTGCCTTGTTCTCCACCCCTTTCTTTGGCTCAGACAAACTCCTTGCCCTAGCTTCTAGATAACCACATTAATGTCTGCTAGCACCAAGGACAAGAGTGAAGGCCTGCTCTCTGGGGATATGTATTAACCCCTTTATGTGAGAATCATGTGGAGACAATTTGTTTGGACTGTATGGTGCAAGGTCTATCTATAGATAGGCTCTCTGTCAGGTACTCAAAAGAATGATTAGGTCATTATATTATTATAATTATATTATCCCATGCATCTTTACACTAATGAATTATAAAGGATCCTTCAGTATCAAGGTTTGCATAAGAAGTAATTATAATTTGCAAAAGACCTCAGCTGTGGAACTTTTACTCAGTTGGAATTAAATGCTTTTTTAATGGAAATGCAAAGTATGGATTATGACTCAAACTTTCTAAATAAAGTGAATATTTTCCACAGCAAGGTTGTAGGGTTCATAATAAGTGCTCAAGCTGCTGCAGCCTTTTTCTCAGTGTGAAATGGTAATTTCATATTAACTTTAAATATGCAGTGGGACTCTTTCTTGCACAAAACACAAGGCTTCTTATGTCTAGTTCATTATTAGACATTTATTTCTGATGTATATTAGCAGGTTATTTGGGACACTGTGGAACAGAATTATTTTAAACATTAGGCAGCTGTTGAAATCTATGTAAGAAAGTAATGAGCTATTACCAAAAGAAAAAAAGAAAAAGAACCTTAAACACCATCCTACCATCTATATATCGAATTCTTTGCTGTAGAAGGTTAATATTTTTCTTCTTCCTTACCCTCTATAGAAGAAGATACATTTCTGAAATTTTGTCTTAGTTATTTTAATTTTTTGAAGTGGAAGGGGTAACAGCTGGGACCAACCCATTCAAGTTGCCTGTGCAGGTTTTTATGCTTGTTTGTTTGTTGTTGTTTTTAAAAAATTAAACCATTCCTTCATCTTGGCTCTGCATACCAGTATAATATTGGAAAGCACAACAGAGAGCAGAACACCTGTATGTGATACAGTACTGAAAACTAGGAGATTCAGAAAAGCACAACATTGAAACAGAGATTTTTCCTTTTTCATTACAGAAAGGCATATTTCAATCCAAGTTATATATCAAGAACACAAGTAGTATCCATGGTTTTATTTTATTTATAGTATATAAATAATAATTCTTAAATGAGTTACTTCTCAAAGGAAGCAATGAATAATTTTAACAATTTTATTCCTGCTGTGAGAAGATCTTTGAAAAACACACATTTTTTAAAGATTATTTACCATTTGGGACATATTCTGCACAGAATTCACGTGTAGTTTCCACATAAAACAGTTTTTTTTCCTACACAGAAAATGCTGTTTTCGCCACAGAAACAACTGTATGTGCATACAAGTCCCCAATTATGACATTTTCTGTGTAGAAAATAATATTCGTTAATACAAATATTATTTGTGCAGAACATGTGTTCTTTGGGGGGGGGGGGAAATTGCAAATTTTCTGCTGAATAAGTCTCAAACTGAAGTTTTTCATCAGTCCAGGATTCTTTTTATCAGGATTTGTTGACTCTAAATGTCCCCTTGTTTTTCAATCATATTTTGAATTGTATCAAACATTTTCTCAATTCCTACTCCATAAGTAGGGGAAAAAGTATCCTAAGAACTCCAGAGGAGATACTTTTCTGGATTCCTTTGCCAGGAGGATCTCACCAAGTAAGAGCTAGGCAGACAGCTCTTGCTCTCTGATGACAACCACTTTATCTGATGCTTCTGAAGCCAGGAAACCTTATGCTAAAAAATTCTTTTTCTCAGTCAGTCTCAAAGGTGCTACAGGATTCATTTGTATCTTTTTATGCTGAAACAGGCTACATGGAATCTTATGCTAGAAATTTCTTTTTCTCAGGGCTGATGTAGGCCAGGGGGTGGAGTTGAGGTGGGGTGACCACATGCTGGCTGCCCTGACTCCACCCACTGCTGCCATCACAGCATACCATCAGGGCTCCCCATTGGCGCAGCATGCACACACGTTGTGCCAAAGGGGTGCAAAAGAGCTGCTGCAGCAGCTCTAAGGACAGCTTTTTGCCACCCCCAAAAGGAACAAAATTTGCCCGCTCTTTTTGGAGCAGCAAAAAGGAGGATTGGGGCCACAGTGTGTGGTTGCTGCAGCCCTGATCCAGCACTCCCAGGGGTGGCAGAGCTGCCCTTTACAGGCCATCTGTATCAGCCCTCAGTTAGTCTCAAATATGCTACAGGATTCACCTGTATCTTTTAATGTTGAAACAGACTATATGCTTATGTCTTTGGACCAGGGGTAGGCAACCTGCGGCCCAGGGGCCGGATGCGACCCATCGAGGCCTTTGAACCGGCCCCAGGCTGGTCCTGCCGCCGCCGCCGACAACCCCTGCTGCCACAGCTGCCCACCATGATGATATTGATTATTGTTGTTATTACTTGTTCTTGGGGTTTTCTTGGCAAAATCTCCACAGGGGTTTTGCCATCATGGCTTTTCTGGGGCTGAGAGAGTGTGCATGCATATTTTTTTTTTTTTAAAAAAAATTAATTTTAAAAATTTATTTATTTTTGCTTCGGCCCCACGATTGTCTGAGGGACAGCAACCCGGCCCCCTGCTCAAAAAGGTTGCCTATCCCTGCTTTGGACAATAGCACACATAAAGGTCTACTCTCCAATTCCCTAGCCTTGGAAATGTGTCTTTTTTGAGGAGTCAATCAAAATTCCCTTCTAAATACAGTATTTTCTTATGAGCCACTTTGAATGAGCCAAGTACTTTTAACTGAGAGATAGGGCTGGAGAGCGGTTACTAGCTTCTTCTCAAAAGTTGTTACTTGCCCTCATTCTAAGTTAAGAGCACCACAAATCCACACAATACCTGCACAAAGTTGTGCAATATACTGTATAGCGTTGGTTGATTCTGTTAAAATTTGTTTCTGGAAATGAAAAAAAAGGAACAGTAAACAGAAATCTTGGTATGGGCTTTCTGAAACTGTGAATACATAGGTATCATAGGGTTTTTCATCACCAGACTGCCAGCTGAGAATAGATCCATCTTATTCATTCCAATTTTCATTAAACAAAACAAGCCCCCAGGATGAGAGACCCCAGTACAAAATGTCAAGACATCTCTAAATATCTTCTGTAACATGAAAGAGGTACATCAGTATGTCAGTGCCTAGCTATGAAATTATTGTAAAAAAAGAAATAAACAGGACACAAGTGTCTGCTTAAAATTACAGAGCAGCTACAGCTACATTTCTTCCCTCCCTATATGGTAGAGAAAATGGTGAAATGTAATAATATGATGTATAGCAGTGAATAAGTAAACATATCTTGTTTGCAGAAGAAAGAAAGTAGAAAACACTTGTAGTTAAAGAACTGTAGTGAGAAAGCTAAAATTGAAAAGGGCAAACTTGGGATAGAACTAAGCTTCTGGGCACCAAAAAGCTGCCAAGATGGCAAACGTTCCTTCTTTTTATTCTACTGCACTTAGAGAAGTAACCTTCAAGATTCTGTAATTAAAACTGAGACTGCAAACCCACTAGAAAGATACTTTCCCAACTCTGAAGGCTTTTTCAGGAAGTCCTGGCATCTACTTGTGATTACCTTGTAATGAGAAATTTGCTTCCTGCCCATGTGCAAATATGTTTAATTTTTATTATAATGCCACATTTCAGGTCTTAGCAATTACCTGTCAACATGCATTAAATGTGGGTTCTGGGGCAGAACTTTAGCATTGGTAGCAACATTTTAGGCTGTACAATAGATGTGTGTGGGGCAGAGGGAGAACACAGTAGGGAGCAGCTAAAGATGTTGATGCACATATCAGTAAGTATGAAAAAGCTGACATATTAGTAATGATGGTTAACAAGCATAAAGTAAGCCCTGTTGGATCATACTTTTCTAGTCTGGCATCCTGTTTCCCACAGTGGATAACCAGATGTGTATAAATGAGCTTGTACAATTACTTTAAAGATGAAATAATGATATGGTGAAACCAACCATAACTGAGCAGTTGTAGGATGATGCATAAATGAGTGGTGGTAGAAAAAATCTCTGGGATCTAGAGCATCATCCTGCCAACACTAAAGATATGAAGGAATTTTGGAGCACAAAATGAACAAAACCTCTAGTGTAAGCTTTGGTGGACACCAGTCCACTTCATCAGATATAGAACAAAGTCATTGAAAGCTTATGCTAGAAAATTCTTTCTATCATTCTCAAAGATGCTATAAGATTCTTCTTTTATATCCTTTTCTGCTGATACAGGTCTTGTCTTGCATGGGTCAAAAATCCCATTTTCCCCCTGTTCTAGTGTTGTCGTGTTTGGATGATACATATGGACTGCTGTGGGCAGTCTAGATGGTGTCCAGCACATCCCACTGTCGGTCATTCATTTTGAAGTCAGAATGAGGCCCCCAGTATGTGACTATATCTGGGTGCTTTGTTCTAACCTCAGAAGCAAGTGACCCACAGATGCACCAGGAAGCCCTAGAGGGATGCCTTTGCAGACAGCCACCATACCACATAAACAGAGGGCCAGGTAAACAAGGTAGGGAGGAACAGGGCAACTGTGGGGGCCAGGATACTCTGAGCTCCCCATGGAGTATTCTGGCCATGGCAGACAAGGCCACAGAGTAAGATGATGATGTCTTTGAATACTACCAGCACTCAGTTATGAATTGCTTCAGCATGTTTTTATATTCATTCTTCTTTTTTAAAAAAAACAAAAAACAAAAACACATTTTTCCAAGTTGAACCCTAACAGCTGGGAAAAATAACTGTCTTGTGTATAAAGTCAAATGTTGTTGAGATTGTTTCTTTTAAAAAAAACCTGCAGAATAATATAGAAATGGGATGAAATGTATTTGCAAGCAAATGTGAAAGTGAAAATGACATAGGCTAGACAGATTTATTCATCTGTATTCAAAGGTGCTTTCATATTTGCTTTTACCACTGCCTCAGATTGCATCTGCATCAGAAATCATTCCAATTCTCTGTCCCCATATAAACCTACCCAAGTACTAAAATCCTTTGCAGAGTCCTTTGGCTGAGTTCCAGTGCCTTCTGAAGCAAAGCAAGAGATAACTGTATAAAGGGCATTCTCTGTTGTGGAATGCTTTCCCCAAGTAACCAGCTCTGTTTTCTGATGCCAAGGGAAAACGTTTTTGTTCACCATTTTTCACCCCTTTTATTATTCCACTAGTTTGGAATATCTAACAAAAAGCATTATCCTGCATTGTAAATAATTTGTGGGTTAGGGTGGCTTCTCTCCTAATTTTAAACCCAATTTACTGCAGAATTCATTGGGATATTACAAATACATAATGTTCTCCCTTTTTTATATAGCTGAGAGAGGAAAAAATAATAGGTATATAAATCATATCTATATCTGACAGGGAAATGTCATCATTCCATATGTTTTCTGCCCAGAACTATCAAGATTGTCCCAAATGCAGAAGACCATTTCCATGAACTCTTCTCATACACACAAATGAATTTTGTGGCTATATTTCCCATTTCTGGATCTTTGCAGCTTGAGCTGAAAATTATTTCTGAATGTTCCTCCTGCATACTGAAGACTTTTTATTGAAGGCATTTATAATACCTAGCTGCAAAGTTTGGATGCGAATTTCTTAATAACTTGTAGTTGGGTAGATTAGTAGTTTCAATTTGGGACCTTTCTAACTGGATCATAAACATGAAGAAGCTGTGTGTATTTCCTCAGGAACAGCAGTGAGAGGTTATTTACTGATTATAAGCAAATAACATTAAAGAAAAACAAGACACGAATATGTATTTTCCATTGTTTTTCATAGACCTTCCTTTAACAGCACATTGTGCTGTATTCTCTAATAATGTCTGTCAGCCAACTTTTGAGGAATTATTTATAAATTCATTTGTAATATTAAAGTGCATTTTTCATCCTAATAGTATTCCAATTGATTGTTCTAAAAATAATTTTATCCGGGGGGGGAGCAAACAAAAAATAAGCTTTTTCCAATATTGGTAGTATCTAGATTTAAGCTCCTGTATAAGTCTAGAAAATTAGGTAAAAAAATTGACTCAAGAAACCTGAGTTGACTTATCCACAGGTCAATGTAAGTACTGTATCTTTATTCTGATTTAAAAGTTGGAACCATCCCCTGGTGAAAGGCAAGAGTATAATCTGTCGTGGAGGAACTGACCTCCCCCCTCCCAATTCTCTCATCTATCCAGCCTTAAGAATAAGCACAAAGAGCTATGTCTGCTTGAATTTTAACATTGTTTTGCTTTGCTTCATCCTTTAGATCCTTTGCTATATACCCCTAGGATTTACACTCAACGTATCCATGGGTCATATCAAAATCCATAATTAGAGCCCCAAAACTTACCCTTGACTTGTACATGAGGTTGAGTATATATGGTAATTAAATCCTAGTGGAGCCAATAAAACTAAAACAATGGAATCAAAATTAAATAATGTCTTAGACTTATATTGTAAATAGGGCTTCCAAAACCAAAATCATGAAATTACTGATCAGCCCTATGCTGTTTCATCCATCTAAAACAAAGGTGGCTTTCCAAATTGGATAGATAGGTCAGGAGTATTGTGTACCCTGAGACTACATGGCCAAAATCAAAACCTAGGGATGAGTTTTTGTAATATTATTAAGCATAATCATGATACATCAACCAGCAGACACAGTTGTTCAAAGCATGCCATTATTTTTTAAAGCAATGTCTAAAAAGAAAATGAGAAAGAAATTGGAAATTGGTTGGGAATTATGTTTTCCAATCTCTGAACTGAACAGAGGAAAGAAAAACCTAATAGCATTTCTTTCAGTATTTATTTCTTTCAGTTAGTCTCAAAGGTGCTAAAAGATCCATTTGCATACATTTTCAAGCTGTGCTTTTGGCATCTTTACAATAACTGCTTTAAACATCACATGGGAACTGTAAACCAACAGTCCTCCCTCCCCCCCCAAAAAAAAAATATTTTCAAGAAAAAAGAAAGTTTTCCAATCTCTACTTTTATATTCCTCCCACTAACCAATGCTGCTCACTGGTCTTTTTCTTTTTAAGGCAATATTTGTTCGTAGGAATATTTGGTACCTGTATTAAGTGGAGTGCAACAGGGCTAGCAAAGTATTATGTTGTAGTAGACACATGAATAATCACTCTGGATATTCTTGTAAGGTAAAAAAGAGAGAGAGAGAAACCTGTTTTTATTCTCTCACTAAACGTCTCTTAGGATAGGACTGGTGAAAAAACAAGTTTACCTATATTTGGTTAGAAGAGCCCCTAAAAGCTGGTTTTCATGTGCATCTTTTCCCCCCTGAGCTTTTAAAAACAGCAGTAGAGATTTTAAGCCAGCAGATGTGGCTCTAGCCAGCAAAAATGGGTGTGCTTCAGTTCTCAGACAACAACCAGACAATTTCCATGCAGAGCCCTAAAGAACTGAGACACAGATGGAAGAGGTGGATGAATGAAAGATTGGACTTTTGTTTGAGGTTTTACCAATGGATTTCATTTTGTTGTTATTACATGCATAAAGGGTGTCTGCTATTCTTAATGATCAGTCATAGTTTGGTTCAAATTACATATCTAGAGAACACAGTGATATGAAATTTGCAAGTATCCACTTAGAGTCCAATCAGCAAACAAGGATGGCCTTCAATACTATATGGTCAGAAAGGAAAATTTTCAAAGAGACTGCTTAATCGATAAGAGACCAGAAAAATCAGCCAGTGATTTTAATGTGGAGGAAATTCTCTTCCAATGCATATGAAGAGGGATTTCAGTTCAGTTAATCTTGGAAGAATTTACCAAAGTGAACAAAATTGTTCACAATCAGAATAGAAAGAAACTGATCTTCTATATGAAAAAGAGAAACCGATAGATTTCCACATCCTGAGATCAGAGAAGTCCACCCCAGTCACACTATTAAAAACAGAATTTTAACTGGAGATGTTGAGGATGTTATGCATGTCAGAGTTCATGTAACAACTTTGTACAGAGAGAGTTTCTCACTTCATTAGTCTGCTGTGCCTCTAAAACTCCTTTCTGTGAATTGAGGAATAGCTCAGGAACAGGAGATGAGTGTCTTCAGTTGGAGTGAGGAATCAGGAAATATCAGGTGGAGGTGGTATGAACAAGCACAGCAAACAACTTACCCTATATTTAATCTCTCTCTCTCTCTCTCTCTTGTTCCCAACCATTCACCCCTCTATTATTACCGTATTTTTCGGCATATAAGA
>CM034703.1:47690495-47708685 GCA_020142125.1 Phrynosoma platyrhinos
TGACTCCGTCCAGGACTGGAGACTGTATTTCCAGATCTGGTTTCAGGCTTGTGACTGTAAGTACCTCCATTTTGTCTGGATTCAACTTCAATCTTTTTTTCCTCATCCAATCCATTACTGCTCTGAGACAGTCATTAAGAGGAGAGATGCCATCTGAAGTCTGAACTGATTATCTAGTCATGGAGAAATATATCTGGGTGTCATCAGCGTACTGAAGACACCATGCTCCATGGCCTCTGAATGATCTCACACAGTGGCTTCATGTAGATGTTAAATAACATCGGGGACAGGGTGGCGCCCTGAGGGATGCCACAATTAAGCTCTATTTTAGATGAGCAACTGTCCCCGAGCCTCACCCTCTGGGATCTGCCCGAGAGGAAGGAACGGAAACACTGCAGAGCAGTGCCTCCAATTCTCTCAGGCAACCCAAGAGGATGGCATGATATATGGTGTCAAAGGCCACTGAGAGATCCAAGAGCACCAACAGGGTCACACTACCCCTGTCAATGCCCAGGCGGAGGTCATCGGTCAGAGCAGTCTCAACTCCTTATTCTGTCCTGAAGCCGGTTTCAAATGGATCAAGATAATCAGTTTCATCCAAGACTGCTTGGAATTGGGAAGCAACTGCCCTCTCAATCACCTTGCTAAGAAAAGGTAGCAAGGAAACTGGCCTGTAGTTATTTCTATCCAGGGGATCCAGGGAAGGCTTTTTCAGGAGTGGCCTAACCGCCACCTCATTTAGACAAGATGGTCCATTACCTTCCCTGAATGACACGTTGATTGTGTTCCGAAGAAACACCTTCAACGCGTCCCCCCCCCCGAACGACCAGCAAAGATGGACATGGATCGAGGGGGCAAGTCGTCTTCCTCACTTTACAAGGAGCTTGTCCATGTCATCGGTACTCACAGATTGTAATTGATCCAGTAAAATGCCATCAACTGAGTTCCTGGATGCCTCGTCTACGAATTCTGCAAAAACATTGGCATCCAAGTCGGCTCTTATCTGAGATATTTTATCTGCAAAGTAGATGTTAAATGCCTCACAGCAGGCTGTCGTTGAGTTAAGTAGGGGATTTGGCACAGGAGAAACTTTTGTCAACTCCCCCACCACCCTAAACAGTTCTGCCGGGCGAGACTCTGCAGACACAATACGTGCAGAACAGAAAGATTTTTGCACTGCACGTAAAGCCTCTCTATAGGAGTCAAGATGCTTCCTAAGGCGAGTTCTGTCGGATGAGAGATGAGTCCTTCACCATTTGCACTCTAGTCGTTGTCCAGCTCGCTTCATCCTCCTAAGCTCCTCAGTTTACCAGGGCCTACGATTCAAAGCAGGCAGGAAAGGATGCTTGGGAGCGATTGTGTCAATAGCCCTGGTGAGATTGGTGTTCCAAGTGTCCACCAAGGCTTCGACAGAATCACCGGCTTTACCAACCATTAAACCCTCTAAGGCTTTCTGGAAACCAATTTGTTCCATTAGCCTTCGAGGGTGGACCATTCTAATGGTTCCATTAGCCTTCGAGGGCAGACCATTCTAATGGTTCCATTAGCCTTCGAGGGCGGGAGGATGGACAGTGGCTCTTAGTTCTGCCTTGATCAGGTAATGATCCGTCCATGACAATGCAGACATTTTGTAGACCTCTACCCATGGATATTCCTCCTCCGTACTAAAGACTGCATCGAGGGTATGACCAGCACAATGTGTGGTCCCATCAACCAGTTGGGATAGGCCCATGTTTGTCATGGTATCCATGAACTCCCAAGCTGCACCAGTTAGATTTGATAAACTGGTCTCAAGAGGGATGTTGAAGTCGCCCAGAACCAAAAGTCTGGGTGACTCAAGCAATAGCTCTGAGACCAGCAAGGACAGCTCAGTTAGGGAGTCTGTTAAGCAACGGGGTGGCCAGTATACCAACAGAATCCCTAAACTATCCCTGGTTTTCAGGCTAAGGTACATACATTCGATATAAATAGTTTTCTGGATAGGCTTCCTGATCAAGGTTAAGGTGTTTCTATGAAGCAAGGCTACACCACCACCCCGCCCACTTTCCCTTATCTGCTCACTAACTGAGTACCCCACTGGGAGGATCTGCGCCCATGTTGCGGCGCTTGCATCCCCCAGCCAGGTCTCAGTGAAGCATGCCAGGTCGGCCGCCTCATCCACCAAAAGATCATGGATGATATGAGTCTTATTTTTGACCGACCTGGCATTGCACAGGAGCAGATTAAGGGTCTGTGGAATGGTTGGCACACTCTCCAAGTTATCTTGGGAAACAGAGTAAACTGAAGGAGGGATAGGTATTAGACATCGATCCCTCCTTCTTTTGTAACATTTGTTAGCTCTGCTACCGCCATAGCCTCCCTGCCCCCACACAACCTGAATGCCTACTCCCAGACTATAACTGGCTCCATTATATGAGTAGGGAGATGGATGAGCCAGCTGATTCCTGTCCTTAATGAATAGCAGCGTCTGTCAGAATAGATGGCGAAAAAGAAAAGGGGCTAGGAGGACCTCTCAACTGAGACCTTCCAGAACAAATGATTTCCCTCCTGATGACATTCTGGGAGTGAGATATTAACAACAAAAAATCTGGTGATGGTAATAGTGGTCCTGCCCAGTCCTCCGCGGCCCCAAACGCTGCCGATCACTGCATGGTTGCCGGGGAAGAGGTGGAATTCGGGCGGTGTAATATAAAGAAGAGTGCTTCGCTGAGCTTCTCAAAGAGAAAGATACATTTATTGAAAGGTCAGTATCCTCTGGAAAGCTGCAACTTCAGAATACTCACACACACATGATCAATCTCTTGTCCAAACAACTCCTGCCACTCCCAAGATCACATAATCTTTTATAATAACACAGTAACACAAAACAGGTGGATGAAGAGAGAGGATGTAAGACTTAAAGAAACATACCACATATATCACAGGTGGGGTTTTATCCCTGCCGGCGCTCCTCCCGGCTTCCACACATGTGGTGGCTCAGGCCACTTCAGATGGTCCTCTGAGGGTTGAAGGCCAGGGCTAGAGCAGTCCTCCATGGCCCCAAATGCTGCTGATCGCCACGTGGTTGCCAGGGGAGAGGTGGAATTCGAGCAGGGTTTTATCCCTGCTGGCGCTCCTCCCGGCTTCCACAGGTGTGGCGGCTCAGGCCGCTTCAGATGGTCCTCCGAGGGCTGAAGGCTGGGGCTAGAGCAGTCCTCCGCGGCCCCGCCGCCGATCAATGTAACAGTTTTCCAACTTTCAGAGCATATGTCCATTCTGCATAACAGATTCCTGGCTCACAAATGTGTCATTCATTTTGTACAAAAGCTTCTCAGTCTGCAGAGCCCAGCTCAGTCCCATGAAAAATACAGCTCAATCTCCTTGCAGGGGATTTAAATCTTCAAATTATTTTTTTTTAAATTCTTTGATGGTGGATTCATATGGACTAGATGGGAGTTCTTCATCCCTGGTATGAAGCCTTTAGGCTGCAATCCTATAGTTCCTTGGAGGTTAGCCTAGTAGAAAAATACAGTGGGCGCTCCACATTCAATGGAGGAACACAGTCCCATGTGAAAGTGGAAAAAATGCAAAAAAACAACAACCCAAAACAATTTTTTTTTAATCTTAGACAACACCTGTTTAGGAATCTCTAGGTCCTTCAGCACAACTCTGGTCAACATCCAGTGGAAGTTGACCATAGAACCATGCTGGAGGGCCTACAAATTACTAGAGAAGTGGGTTTTTTTAAAGGAATCTTTAGGTCCTCCAGCAGGACTCTATGGTGAACTTGCTGCAGAGTCATGCTGGAGGACCTAGAGATTGATAGAGAGAACATGCTAATCAAATCCACAAATAATAAAATCTGCAGAAGTCAAATCTGCAAATGTGGAGGGCCAACTATAGGGGGTTGGTGGGTTAATATCCTTCTCCAAGGTCAGGAAAACTGCTCTGCCCTTGGACAGGGAGACCTGACTTTCTAGGTCTCTATGTGGCTGATGAATGGTTCTCAAATGGAGCTTCCCCATCATCAAAAGAGGGCTGGATTAATTTTAATTAAGGTAAGAACTACATTTCAATCATTTTTGGCTCTTTCTAGCTCACTTTTGCCTCTCATCTTGCTTCTCTCTCTCTTTGTTCTACCACCTGGTTGAGATTAGCACTGCTCAGGGCCATCTGGTCCACACACACATTCAGGACCAGCTCTGCCATTAGAGTGAAGCAATAAACTCAGGAACTTATTAATGGCCTCTCCCACTGCAATTCAATGGTCTTCAAAAATCCAGATGGCATTCTTACCTCTCGCACTTTTTGTTCCTGATCTGGAATTAGTGTGCTGTTAATGCCCAAATGTCATTGCATTTTATTCACCAATTCTCTTCACTCTCCCTCTCCTTCACTTCATTCTCCAGGAAAGCTGTATATGTGTGTGAGAGAGAGAAAGAGGAAGGGAGGAAGAGAGGAAGGGAGGGAGACTGCAGTGACTCTGGAAAATGACTGGAAGGGGGCTGGGTCACCATTCCTTCATGCTTGCCCACTGACAAGGTAAAATTGTAGGAAAATGCTATTGAACTTTCACACTGTAAATCATATGTGACAGCAGCACTAAAGGGGGTCATTAACGGGTTTTTCATGTGAATAAAAAGTTTTGGTTTTACTATGGTCTTCTATGGCTCAGCCAAAGAGAAGGAGAAATTGAAAGCATGGCTAATGTTATCCTGCCTTTTTGATGGCCATGTGCAATAAGGGCCTAGGTGTTATGAAAGGCTGCATTCGGGTTACTTATTTAATATATTGCATTTTTCATTCTAGAGGTACTTGAGAGATTTTTTTTCTCCCAGGTGTCAGAATTGTGTGGTCAGCCTTTGGTACCAACACAATTTGATTTGGAGGGGCATAATTTCATGTTCTGCCACAAGTGACAAAACATACTGGATCAGCCCCACACATTTTAAGATTCTTCAGTAGATGTTTTCACATTCCAAGCTGGGCACTGGACTAGCTTATTAATTGTTTATTCCCTTCATAATTTTACAGGTCAGACTTTCTTTTAAGTTTCTACTCATTAAAAGAAGTTCATGTTTTAACTGAATTAATTTTGCAAAGCTTCATTTGTAAAAATCATAGTCTCATGTAAAGACAAACGGCCTCAAGCCTGAATTTCCATTTCAAATGGAAATGCATTTTTAAGAGCAGCAGTTTCTACCAGACTTTTTTAAAACTTTTTTTATCTTTCAGCTCATAAAAAATCCATTATCAAGCTGAAGATATGGAGCTGAAGAAAGTCATCAGCCTCATTTAAGAATGCTGAGGCATATCTTCAACCCACTTTGCCATTTATCTGTGTAACTTAACATCTAAGAGAATAAGATGAATAGAAATAGCTCATATCTCAAAGTAAGCAACATAAACCAGATTTGCATATTGGGAAAAATTCCTTTATTGAGAATTTGGGATTCTATTTAATTTAAACTCCCACTGTGCACTGTTATGCTGTATGTTTAGAGCCTATATATCTCATACACAAGAAAGGAGCATATGTTTAATGCTTTGATTCTATGAATTTCTACAAAGGCAAATATTTTATAGAAGCACTTGAAAGATTTCCAAGTGTAACATATGAACACAAATGGCACCCTTTCATTTTAAACTATGTGTGAAGCAGCAAGCCTCCTCGTTATAATCTTCCTTTCACATAATCTACTACAGTGCACTGACAGGCCCACTATCTTGGGATTCTGCAAGATAGTGTAGTATAATGTAGTATAAGAATTTGTAATATGTAGTCTAAGTATCAATCAAATTCAAATAAGTATTAATCGCATTCTTAAATAATACAGCTTACCTGATCCGGTTTAAAATTTAAAGCAGGTGGCATTCTGATATTATCAGAAGGATTCAGTCACTGAAATTGCCACTCAGGTCCATCCTGGGTCCATCCTCACTCCCAGGGGCATTCAGTGTGCCTCTTTTCAAAACCGGGAGTTTTCCGGCTTAAGAAAATGGCTGTCGGAGCACCCCTGGGAGTAGGGCTGGAACCGGGCTGGACCCAGGTGGTGATTTCAGTGTCTAAATCCTTCTGATAATATGCCACCCACTTTAAATTTTAAACCGGATCAGGTAAGATGTATTATTTAGAATGAGCCTAGCTTGTAAGAATTTGCCTAGGCTTAATCTAAACTAATGCACAAAGCATGGGAAATAAACAAGATAAATTTGAACTCCTGGTACAACAAAGCAAATACAATATAATAGGCATCACTGAAACCTGGTGGGATGAGTCTCATGATTGGAATGTAGGAATAGAGGGGTATAACCTTTTTATGAAAAATAGGCCAAAAAGAAATGAGGAGAAATAGCATTATATGTCAGGGATGTTTACACCTGTGAAGAGATCCAGGACTTTAATCCTGGAAATCAGGTGGAGAGCATCTAGATAAAAATTAAAGGGGAATGAAACAACAGCATCTCTGAAGATGCCAGCCACAGATGTTGACAAAACATCAGAAAGAAACTTTTCTAGAACATGGCCACACAGTCCGAAAAAACCACAAAAAACTAAACAACAGCAATGTTATTGTGGGAGTCTACTACAGGCCCCCAAGTCAGATGGAGGAATTGGATGGTGCCTTTTTTGAACAGATGACCACACATTCAAAAATGAGAGATGTAGTAATGATGGGTGAATTCAACTATCCTGATATTTGCTGGAAATCAAACTCAGCCAATACTTCAAGGTCTAGCAAATTCCTCACTTGCCTCAAAGACAATTTCATTGTTCAAAAGGTGGAAGAGGCAACAAGGGGATCAGTTATTTTAGATCTTATCCTAACTAACAGGGATGACCTGGTAAATGGAGTGCAAGTGGTGGGATCCTTATGTGGGAGTGATCATGTTCTTCTGGAGTTTCTTATACAGTGGAAAGGAGAAGCCAGGCAGACACTCATTCTAGACTTTGGGAGAGCTGATTTCAACAAACCTAGGGAAATACTGGGAGTGATCCCATGGTCAGGAATACTAAAGGAGAAGGGGGTTCAGGATGGATGGGAGTTTCTCAAAAGGGAGATACTGAAGTCACAATCTCAAACTGTTCCAATGAGAAGGAAAAATGGGAGGTGTCTCAAGAACCAGGTTGGGTGACAAAAGAACTTTCAACTGAACTAAGTTTTGAATGGGAGATGTATAAGAAATGGAAAAGGGGCAAAATCACTAAAGAGGAATTCAAACAATTAGCTAGTACATGTAGGGGTATAGTCAGGAAAGCCAAAGCAAAGAATGAGCTGACGTTTGCTAGAACGGTTAAGAACAACAAAAAGGGCTTTTTTGGGTATGTATGTAGCTAAAGAGGAAGGAAATGGTAGGGCCACCGCGCAGAGCAGATGGAGTAATTCTAACAAGGGACAGAGAAAAGGCAGAACTACTCAACACCTTTTTTGCCTTAGTCTTCTCACAAAAGGAAAAGGCTGCTCACTTGAGGAAAATGGATCAGAGGACACAATAGGGGAAATGTAGCACAGAATACGTAAAGAGGAAGTAGAGGAATACCTGGTTGACCTAAATGAATTTAAGTCTCCAGGAACAAATGAACTACATCCAAGGATATTAAAAGGACTGGCAAATGGAATTTCAGAGACACTGGCAATAATCTTTGAGAACTCCTGGAGAACAGAAGAAGTCCCAGCCAACTGGAGGAGGGCAAACATTGTCCCAATCTTCAAAAAAGGGAAAAAAGAGGATCCCAACAACTATCAACCAATTAGTCTGACATCAATACTGAGAAAGATTCTAGAACAGATCATTAAACAGAGAGTCTGTGAACATTTAGAAAGGAATGCCATAATCACAAAAAGTCAATATGGGTTTTTCAAAAACAAGTCATGCCAGACTAATCTGATTTCTTTTTTTTTCTTTTTTTTCTTTTTTTGATAAAATTACCAGCTTGATAGATGAAGGGAATGCAGTAGACATAGCATATCTTGATTTCAGTGAGGCTTTGACAAGGTCCCCCATGATATTCTTGCAAACAAGATAATAAAATTTGGGCTAGACAATAAAACTGTTAGGTGGATTAGTTATTAGTTGACTGACCAAATCCAAAGGGTTCTCAGCAAGGGCTCCTCTTCATCTTGGAGAGAAGTGACCAGTGGGGTGCCACAGCATTCTATTTTGGGCCCAATGCTATTCAACCTCTTTATCAATGACTTGGATGAAATAATAGGGGGCATAGTTATCAAAATTGCATATAACACCAAATTACGAGGAACAGCTAATACTCCAGAAGACAGGATGAAAATTCAAAAGGACCTTAAAAGATTAGAAAACTTGGCCAAAGATAACAAAATCAATTTCAAAATGGAGAAATGTGAGGTACTGCACTTAGGGCAAAAAAATGAAATGCATAGATATAAGATGGGGGACACCTGGCTTAATGAGACTATGGGCTTTTACAGACTGCCAAAAATAGTGCTAATTGAGGCCATTTTAACTGTCCTGGATCAGTGCTAAGGAATCATGGGAACTGTAGTTTATTGTGGCATCAGAGCTCTCTGGCAGAGAAGGCTCAATGTCCTAGAAAAAAAATACAATTCCCATGATTCCCTAGCACTGAGCCAGGACAGTTAAAGTGGACTCAAGTTGCATTATTTCTGGCAGTCTGTAAAGGCCCTATGTGTGAAAGGGATCTAGGAGTTCTAGTAGACCACAATTTGAACATGAGTCAATAGTGTGATGCCACATCTAAAAAGGCCAATGCAATTTTAGGCTGCCGTAATAGAAGTATATTATCTAGATCAAGGAAAGTAATAATGCCACTGTATTCTGCTTTGGTCAGGCCCCACCTGGAATACTGTGTCCAATTCTGGGCACCACAATTCAAAAAGGATGTTGAAAAACTGGAGCTTGTCCAGAGGAGGACTGAGTATTTTTAGCCTGGAGAAGAGACGGTTAAGAGGTATGATAGCCCTGTTTAAATATTTAAATATTCATATTGAGAAGGGAGGTAGCTTTTTTTCTGCTGCTCCAGAGAACAGGACCCGGAACAATGGATGCAAGCTACAAGAAAAGAGATTCCACCTCAACATTAGGAGGAACTTCCTGACAGTGAGAGCTACTCCACAGTGAAACACACTCCCTCAGAGTGTGGTGGAGTCTCCTTCTTTTGAGGTTTTTAAACAGAGGTTAGGTGGCCATCTGTCGGGGATGGTTTGATTTTGAGTTTCTGCATGGCAAGAGGTTGGTGTGAATGGCCCTTGTGGTCTCTTCCAACTCTAATTCTATGATTCTATGAATCAGTTGAAGAGGACCCTACTGGGGCAGGGACATAGACAATTCTTAAAACCCCGTAAGCTAAATGACCATTTTGGTTACAAGCTGTGCAGTCATAAGTTCTATTCAGTCAATAAATTGTATAGATCATAATCAGAGAGAAAGAGAAAAGAAGGAAGAAAGAGGTTTGACTTTTTAGTTTTACCTTCACATTCCCTGCCTTCCCAGTCCACCACTGTTCTGTCACTGTAGGACTGTGTGTAATGGGCTGAGGAAAATGGTGGGTCTCTTACTGAAGAGGAAACATTTTTATGCCTGCTCCTCCAACAGCTGCTCTGGGTTTGGGAGCAAATGGGTCTAAACAGTGATAAAGAAATAATGAAGTATTTTTTTAGTGGACTAAGGGGGGATGAAGACATGTGGCCGTGGTCTGCCCTGGGAAGTGGCAGATTGGAGCCAAGGCTGCCCCATGCCTTGGCCCCAATCCTCCCTTTTACCGCCTGGGAAAGGAGCACTAAAATAGCACTCCTTTCACAAACCACGAAAGGGGCACCCGAAGAGCCACCATGCGGCTCTTCGGCACCTTTTCCGGCTCAGCGTGTCCGAACGCTGAGCTGGAAGGACGTCATTGGAGCGCCCACCATGTGCAATGGTGGGCACTCTGATGACATCCTTGGGAAGGGGTTGGGGCACTCAGTGTGAGGCTGCCCCTCCCCTACCTTGCCTCCAAGACAGCACAAAGTGCCGTCTGCAAAGGGGGTAACTCCATATTTATTTGTCTTGGGAGTATGGCGTGGGTATTTGAATGGCTTTTTCACACATATGTCAAATGTGCTAAATGTGTTGGAGCATGTGTCATCTGGGATCAACATGCAGAAGACCTATACCAGGAGCAAAACACCACAGAAGAGTCTCTACTATGAAGTTCATTGCAGGCTGCAGAGGAAAAATCCTCCCATGCAGAAGATATTGGCAAACTGCTGGATTACTAGGTTCTGACGAAGAGGCTTTTATTCTTGAATATAGCTACATACATCAGACTGACAAAGTCCTATACCAGGCTCCTATTTACAATGTAACCACACTGAGCATTCAGCTCACTACTAGTATGTCACCCAGTTTCCTATCACCTAATAGCCATGACTCTGCAGAATTGAAGTTTGCTGACTTCATCTCCTGCCTTTCTGTCATCAGTTTCCTGTGTCCCAGGACTCTTCAAATGATGAGTTATTATGTCTCCCAACTGAACTCAGGTTACCTTTTTACCTTTGCTCCAGTTTCATGCCATAGCCACATCTATGACATTTTCTACCCAGAGTGTAATTTACTTTGACAATATGTGCATGTGAAACAAAACAGCAGCTACACAGGTGAAGATGTAGAAAAGATTTATGTTAAGAAAAATAACAAAGATGATGTTAAGGGGAGGCTCACATACCTTCCACATCGCATTGGCACTGGTTTTGAACAATTTATTTTCTTACAGTGAGTTCCTTTCAAAGTTTTCAGTGAGCAGTTGTTTTAGTCTTTTTCAGCAAAACCTAGAGAATCTAGTAACTACCCTTATCTAGTGAACAATTATCTATTCATAAAGACTGAAAAGTCTCATCAGATGCATGGAGAATTGCCTTAGTTTCCAGATTTTTATACACATGGTTGTGGTGAGAGGATTTAATTGGTGAGGTGAGAGGGTGAGATGAGAAGGTGTGGAAATACAGACACACACACACACACACACATCATTATATTAACTGGCATTAATACACAGCAGTTGGTCTGTAGAACAAACATTCTTGCATACATGAGCTCCTTAGCATGTCTATTTTGATGAAAAGTCAAATAAGTGAAAGAAGGTCAAACCAGACTGTCTTCTAGTTATAATAAAATGTTTATTCTGTATTTCTGAAACCAATCAGGTCATGCTGTTTTATATATTTATATATACATTTAGGCTGTGCGTATGATATTGTAATTTAAAAGTATAATTTTAATTATGCAAGTTGTTTATGTCACAAGTATTACCATTACATTCACTGATATATGGGAACTATGATTTATGTGTAACATTAGTATTTAAAAAAAATTATAGTGGGTCCTTGATATCTGCTGGGGTTTGGCTCCAGGACCCCCATGGATACCAAAAATCCATGGATGCTCAAGTCCCATCACATACAATGATATCTGTAGTATGAATTTCTAAATAAAAAGAGCAATGGAAGAAAACATGTGCAATTGACTCATCTTCCTCTGAACCACAAGGGCAGAAAAAACAGTGATAGGGTTTTTTTTTAATATATCTTCCTTCAACAATGGTTGATGGAAGAATATTCAATCTCATGAGTATAAATGCCTGCCTAAATTTAGGGATGTTCAAATTATCAAAGTACCTTGTGTGGAGGGATATTCTGTTTGTTTCCCAAACTATAGGATATCAGTTAATTGACTTTTGTGGTTTTGTATATCTATAACTTTAATTCATTGGGTAATAGCAGTTTTTGCTTATTATAGCCTAACAGTAACACTTGTGATATTGAAAACCCAATGGTGGTAATTTTCACATTTAAAGATTTTTTCCAGGTTGATGAAAAAGAATCCATTAGAATTAACAGTACCAAGCCCACTGGGTTGAAAATCATTTTAAGCCATATGTTAAATTTATGAATCCAGATACGGGCCTCCACTGATAGCAAACCAGTTTCCAGAGGAAGAATAGCATTTGTTACACAATTAGGAACTCCAAGAATCGATCTCAAAAACTTAGGGGGGAAGCAGATGGAGCAAAGCGTCATCTTCAGGACAAGGAAGGGGAGGGGCAGCTGCATGCTGGGCATCCCAGCCCCTTCCCGAAGATACTGTTGGAGTGCTGGATCCTCCGCATGTCCGGCGCTCTGAGGATGCCTATCCACCACAGCGTGCACACACGCTGCAGTGGAAAAGGTGCTGAAGGTGGGCTGGCAGCCTTTTGCGGCACACCTTTGGCGATTTGCAGAAGGAGCGCAATTTTAGCGCTCCTTCTTGGGGCAGCAAAGCTGTGCCACAGGGCTGAGGAATGTGGATGCCTCGGCCCCGATCGGCAGCTTCCTGGGGCAGCCCCGTGCCACCTGTCTGCTTCCCCCCCCCCCTAGTTTGAATGGCTTCAAGCAATGCAAAATTGCTAAATGAATGGATCTCCGAACCAATCTAGGCTGTCGGCAACCTCCCAGAGGGCATTCTCAGTAACTGCCCCCAGATTATGGAACAGCCTTCTGGATGAGATTTGTCAGAATACAAACTTAAACACCTTTAAAAAAGCTGTGAAAACGGATCTCTTCTGCAGGCCTTTCCTGATTAGCTTCTTAATTAGATCCTGGCCTCAGGAATAGTGTCTCCTTACTTCTTTCTGCTCTTGCTTGCTTGTGGCTTGTATTTGTCTGTTTAATTGTTTTAATTAATTTAATGTTTTTCTTGAGATTTTATGTTAATTTTTAATATGTGTTGTTTAATAACTTTTTAATGGGGGAAGGGTAGGTTTGTATTTGCTGTAATTTTAACTGTTGTAAGTCACCCCGATTGTTTTGACAGAAGGGCAGGGTATAATAAATTTTATTATTATTATTACAGAAGCTGCATGAGAATTTTGGCTTCAAAGACTTGTTATGCCACCGGAACAAATTGTTCACCCTTGTTGGAAAAGAAAGTGCAAAGCACCTTAATACTTCTTTGTACATTTGCTATCACTTTTTTTGATGTAAATTAGCAGAATTCCTTGCATAAAAAAATATTCCAAGATATTTTAAGATGATACCTGCTCGATGCAGTTATTATTAATTTTCCATTTGTGATTAATTTGCCTCTTTGTAAATATCATTATTTTAGTCTTATTATAGTTGATCTTCAGTGAGTCCTTCACACAATGGATAACAAGGGCTTTCAAAAGTCTATGTAACCCCACTCTAGTAAGAGACAAAAGGACAACATCATCAGCATATAATAATATTGATAGGGGTCTGTTTGAAATAGATGGATGATGTGATAATATATCTGACAAAGATGCAATTACCAAATTGATATAAAAATTGAAGAGTGTTGGCGCTAATACACAACCTTGTCTTACTCCATTGTAAGTCACAATATATCTTGTTATACTACCCTGTCTATTACAATGTACAACTATGCAGGAGTTTTCATGGCATTTACGAATTAAAGACAGCAGGTATCTATCAATGTTAGTAAACTCAAACTTCTCCCAAAGTTTAGTTCTTGGAACAAGCTCAAAAGCAGATTTGAAGTCTACAAAAGCAGTATATAAAGCTCCTTATCTGAAGATGAGTATTTTTCAGCTAGATGGTGGAGAACCAAGCCATGATCAATAGCAGAATGATTACTCCTGAAGCTGGCTTGTTCATCCTTAATAATCTCTTCTTCACCCAGCCAGTCTTATAATTTGTCCAACAAATGTAAAGCATACAGCTTACTTATGATGTTTAACAAGCTGATGGGCCTATAATTCCCCGGTTCAGACTTATCACCCTTCTTGTAAATTGGAACAATAATCGCCAATCCCCAGTCATCAGGGATAGATGTTGTTTGATCAATAGTTGAGAATAAAGCAGCTAAAACAGGAGCCCACCAGTCAATATTAGATTTGAATACCTCAGCAGGTATATTGTCATTGCCAGGAGCTTTTCCTATTTTTAATCTGGAGATCAAATTTTTGATTTCCTGGGCTGTAACAGGGGCCAGTATGTTAATTTTTTATCAGAGGTGTAAGGATGACAACTAGCCTGAGATTGATCATACAATTTCAAAAAATACTGTTCCCAGCAAGGGGCAGAAATATGATAGGTTTTGCTGTTTAAGCAGTTTAACCATCTTCTAGATAGCAATTTCCAAAATGCGGCTGGGTCCTTGTCTCTTGCAGCTTTTATCAGGCTAGCCCAATAATCTTTTTGAGCTTGTAATTTTTGTTTTGTTTTGTTTTCTCAGTCTTTTGTAGTTTTTCTTTAATTCAATCCATTTGGAAAAAGACATTTGCATATTTCCATTCCTATACCCCCTATATTTCTCAAGAAGTTTTCAGATTTATACAGTCTTGTTTCAGATTTATACAGTCTTGATCAAACCAGTTTTTGGAACTATAGACAGTATTAGCTTTTTCTTTTTCTTTTTTAGAGGGAGTCGGTTGACATGGCAAAGTCTTGATTGAAGCAATTAAATTTTGAAATGATTCAAGGTTCACTTGTGAAGAGTTTGTTGTTAGTAAAAATGTTGTGTATGGTAAGACAGTTTTCCATGTTCAAAGAAGCACTTATAATATTTTCTGTTTTTAGAGTCCATTTGGTTCCATAGGATCTCACTTCTAGATTACTCATTGTTGGTTCAATTTGTTCCACGAGGTCTGCCTGATCAACACAGTTTAAGATTAATGTTAAGGGGAAATGATCACTTTCTACTCACTATTCAATTACACAACTATACAACAAAGGGAACAGATCATATGAAGCAACAAAATAGTCAATTGTAGAGGATCCTCACTTTGTTACAAATGTGTACTCAGACTCGATGTCTCCATTAATCGAACCATTCACAATAATTAAATTCAGGTTGTTTGTCATTTGAGTAAAATATAGACTGGCCTTGTTAAATCCCTTATCCTTGGATTGTCTAACGGGCAGATTCAGAGCAGAGTCTAAGGGGAGAAGCAGATGAGGGCGTCTGGGACGCCCTGGGATGGGGCACCGCGGGACCGCGGCATCCGCACTGAGGCGCACCGTTGGTGCCTCTGAAAGGAGTGCTAAATCAGTGCTCCTTTCACAAGTCAGTGAAAGTGCGCCCTAAAAACGTAGGGTGCACTTTCACTGACTTATCCACCGCAGCGTGTGCGGACGCTGTGGCGGGAGGTTGCCCTTGGAGCCCGGCCGTGCGGAGGGCCGGCAGCTCTGAGGGCAACCTTGGGAGGAGGAAGGGGCACCGATCGTGCGGCTGCCCCTCCTCTTCCCTGCCTCGGAGACGACTCTATTAGTCATCTGCCGAGGCCCACAGTTGGGTTGTAAAAGGTGAAAATGAGAGTATAAATCTGCTTCGTGTGGACCAATTCTTGTGTTGTAATCTCCAGCTAATATCATGTAGGCATTTGGCTATAAGGTCATTAATTTGGCTATATATTGTTCTAACTTATCCCAGATTTCTTTTAGTTTTTTTTGTTTTGTTTTTTTGTTTTTTGTTTTTTTGGTGCTAGGGAGGGATGTAAACATTTATAACTAATAACCAGATGGAACTAAATTTAATTAGTAAAGAGATAGCCAAATTTGCAAGAGAAACAATAAAAGATTGAGAATGTTTAAGATTAGTAGAAAACAGAATCATCAGTTCACCACTCGGACGGCCACCAGCTTTAGAGGCATGCACCACAAGGGAGAGTGCAGTGTAGCCATTTATAGATAAATCTTTTTTATGCCAAGTTTCTTGGAGAAGAATTATATCAAAAAAGGTAATAAATTCCAGAAAAGATGTTTCTTCTCCATCCAGTGATATTCCATGATAGGAGTTTTAATTTACTTAAATTAGATTGTGTCTGCTGTCATAAACACATTGCTCTGTTACGTAGTGGGCCTTGAGATCTAACAGCTGTTCGGCTGGTTGACTGTTTTAGAGATTGTGACTTTTGGGGGATACGCAGGGTTACTGTTGTTTTCTCTTCAATTTCTGGGATTAAATGTACATTACGGGTACTGGTAATCATCTCCTCTATAATTTCTAATGATGGAAAAACACCAGCAACGTTCGTGGACATGAGATCACATATGCTTAATGACCTATCTATTTGAGGGATATCTTGTAGAGGGCTGTTTCCTGAATCTTCCAGGTATCACATTTCCGTCCATGTTTGAGGATTTTTCTCAACTGAAACCACACTTTTATTTTTCCTTTCATGTGTTTCATTTGTTCTAGGTTTTTCCATTGTTTGACTGTCTATCAGATATTGTCTCAAACCTTCTAGCCTAGTAAGAATTTCATTCTGAGCAAGATGGGGTAAAGACATAAAGGTGTTAAACATCTTTCTTCCTCCAAAAAAGGAAGGTTAGTTAAGGTCCTTGCTTGGCAATCATTCATATAAACATTCATAGAATCACATTTTCTGCTAACACTAGATGCTGCAGAAGCTTGATTCTTAATTTCCCTAAATGGTTGATCTCTCATATTCTAGTTTTTGGTAAAAGTTGATTTGAGAGAACGAGTTGCAAGCTGGAAAAGCGGCTGTGAAAGTGCTATATTGATGAAAAATCTTGAAAAAAATATATCCTTGGCTGCAAATATAGGTTTATATCTAAACAACACCATAGCAAACCTTGATTCTCTAAATGTGATTAATGCACACACTCTTATGTTGTTGTAATATAAGTATTTTATATAAGTAATATTGTCAAAAGTAATCTAATAAGGACACATTTCATTTAGAAGGGACAGAGAGTGAAGCTTTCATTCAGTTTGAGTAAACACAGCAGGAGGTTTAGGGAAGTTAGACATTATTAATTTATGCTGCAAAAGAACTAGTTTCCATTTTTTTTTAATTTACATCATTTGTTGGAATTTCTTTCTTCATTGTATATAAAGAGGAACTTATATGCTGCTCCAAAGACTTCAATTCCATCATTTTAACATGGTTTAGGGAGCCCACAGGGGAAAGATTTGTTGAAGCAATTTCTTTGACTTTAGATTTCTCCTTTACTGAGATATTTTTATGTTTTCACAGATTAGAATGCTTTTCTACATGATAAGGTCTCCTGTAATTCTGATCTGTTTCCTCCATATGCTTCTTTTGTATTGGACACTTCTTTTGGCAGCATTCATCTTTCTGTGGAGCAGAAACTAACAAGGATGATTGAAGACAATCTTTCCTATCTTTTTTTTCCTGTTGGCTTACAATAAAAGGATTCCATTTTAAATGCATATTCACCAAGGTGGTCAACAATAAATTAAATTCAGTTAAGAATTTTTTGATTGTTGTTATATCTTTTAACAACAAAGAAATCCAGTCCTGGTCTACTGTTTCACTTATCAGCTTTCGTGACCTAATGACACTTCCAAGGATTGAGTTTATTTGTCTCAGTTCAGTTTCAAATTGTTATTTTGCGTTGTTAGCAAAACCAGCAGATCTAGGCGAAGGCTGATTTTGCACACTGAAAACATGGAGTAATTCAGCTTGCTCAACATTGGCCAGTTCAAGAGCAAGGTTTGGAAAAGAGGAATTTCTGAGAATAGGTTCACAAGAGCCAATGTTATCCAATGACCAATCTGCCACAGCATCTGGAGGAGTTACATCCTTAACTTCAATGTTGTTAGGCTTTATTTTAAATTCAGTACAACTATCAGATAATTCATGTCTGCTTTGGACATTAAACTGAGTGATCTTTAACTGCCCTTTATCCCTCTTAGAGGAAGGTTCAGCAAGGGGAGAAATTCCTAACTTTTTATAATCTTTCCTGGTCATCACCATTTTAATCAATTTTTTCACTGTGACTCACAAAAACTTATTCAGCAACTGAACACTAACCAATCGCTATATTCCCTGATATCAAACCACTAGATTTCCCAACATAGAAAGAGTATAGCTAGACACTAACTGTGTACCAGGTCTAAACTATGGTCGTACCACCTAACACCGCATTACTTCACAAATTATCTAAACATCCACTCTGTCACACCATTTTCAAGATCAGGGGTAGGCAACCTTTCCCCTTTAAGGGCCGAGGGACTTCAGCTCCCAGAAGCCTCAGCCATGTTGGCCAATAGTCCCATGTTGGCCAATAGCTTCTGGTATTCTGGGAGCTGAAGTCCCTTGGCCCTTAAAGGGGAAAGGTTGCCTACCCCTGGTCAAGATGATAATATTTGGAATATATTAGTTAACCCCCTATCTCCAGGAAAAAAACTACTAAGCCACTTCTGCCACTGGGAATGGGCTGGGGTGGGG
>CM034703.1:47759679-47770629 GCA_020142125.1 Phrynosoma platyrhinos
AATGCTCAAATCCATGGATGGCAAGTCCATGGATACAGAGGGCACACAGTAGTATGGTGCCATCTGACTATCTTAAATTGGTGTTTCTTCCTCCTATTTTCATGCCTCCTATCTCTGAGACTATTCATGCTTTACGTATATGATATGTGCAGTGTGCATGTGAAACAGATAGGTGGTAAAAAAATAGCCTTGCCTGACCCCTTGCCAATTTGGAAACCATTATGTTTCTACATGCTCTCTCCTGAGAGTAGTCTCTTGCCCTCAGTACAGGTTATGCATGAGGACAATAAAAGGATGTGGCACACCCATTTTTTTATAACCAATCCATAGTTTTTCATGAATGACACAGACAAAGACTCTGCTATAATCTATAAAGCACAGGTTGATTTTCTTCTGAAATTATTTAGTACATTCCATTATCCAACATGCTTGCAATAAGATTCCTAGTGCCTCTCACTTTCCTGAACCCAGCTTGGGGATCCAGTATTTCTCACTCCATATATCCATGATGGTGAACCTATGACACACGTGCCATGGATGGCACACAACACCATTTTGCCCGGCATGGCTCCTCCTCCTTGCCATTTCCCAGCCTTCGTCTGTCGCTTGGAGACTGCGGGAAGCCGGAAAAAGAACGAGGGGAGAAAGAGCCACGGGCGTACTACCACCAAGCACCTGTTGCTCCTCCCCAGGGACCTATCCTGGCCCCCAGCTGCCTCTGGAGCGACAGGCAGGAGCCAGGAAAAACTCAGGAAGGAGGAGGAACAGATGTGTGCCTCTTCCTCCTCCTTCCCAGGGACCTTTCCTGGCCCCCAGCTGTCTCTAGAGGGACAGATAGGGACTGGGAAAAGTTCAGTGAGGCAGAGGAATGGGCTCCTGCCTCTTCCTCCTCCTCCTCAGGGACCTTTTCTAGCCCCCCAGCTCCCTCCAGATGGACAGTTGGGGGCCAGGAAAGCTTGGGGAGGAGAAGGAATGACACATGTCTCTTCCTTCTCCTTCCCAGGGACCTTTCACAGCCCTCAACTGTCTCTCAGAAACAGCTGAAGGCTGAGAGAAGGGCAGGGGAGGAGGAGCAGCTGGCATGTGCCTGTTGCCCCCCCAACCTTAATAATAATAATAATAATAATAATAATAATAATAATAAACTTTATTTTTATACCCCGCCTTTTACCTTTGGGCAATCAAGGCAACTCACAACAATTGCATATAAAACAAATCCATGTATTAAAGCAATGATCCAGTGGTTATTTTAATCCCTGATGTCCCCTTTCTTAGGGATTGGAATGTATATTGGGTGTTTCCAATCTGTGAGCTGATTTCCATATTTTTGCCAGATTTTAGTTAGAACTAGAGTAGATTATTTCTCTGTAGCCTGAAGCAGCTCTATTGGTAAAACTGCTCCTATTCCTGATTATTTATTTCTCCCAAGTGCTCTGAGTGCAGCTTCCATGTCACTTTCTAAAATTGGAGGTTCATCTTCAAATAATTCCTTGAATGAATCTACCACCCTTTCATCTCTTTTATATATTTGTTCAGTGTATTATTTCCATCATCTTTTTTATTTCTGTTGGTTCACAGAATGTGTTCCCTTGCTGATCTTAGTTCATCATCATTCTTGGTTTAAATTTCCCTTTGATTTCTCAGATCTTGTGATGAAATCTCTTGTTCTTCCTTTTTGTTGGCATCTTGTTTCTACATATTGATTCTTATAATTGTTCTCTTTGTCCCTGTACACAAGTTACTTAACAGTTGCTGTTGTATTACAATGTTTATATGTTCCATTTCTTGTTTTACTATGGCTAACTTCCCCTGGTTCATGCTTCTCACTTTCCATGTTCCCATAATATGTGCTGTGCAGCTTCAGACTCCCATTTCACTAGTCAGCATGTCTACAGCTGAACATCATTAGTCACAGGTCTACTCATAGTTGTCCTCTGCTGTAACTCAGTAGCTCACAGTGTGCCATCCAAACTAGGAGTTTCATTTTCTGTAATAAGAACTTGAGCTTTGGGAATTTTTAATTAGCTCAAAATTATTAAGCAGGATCACAACCCAATGTGTAACAGGGAGGAGAGAGAGAGAACCATTTCAGAGGCAGCATTATTCCAAAAAATTGTACCTTTATGAAGGGGAGGGGGGAATAAATCAACAAGCAAACACACACATACACATAGAGGAAATATGGAATCTGTAACGAAGTTTTCACAGACAGAATAGTTACCCAGAAACCTGGCACTCTTTGTAGCGAAGCTGCTTATAGAGTGAAGTTGTGATGGAAGCAGCAGAGGGAGTCTGGTTAGGAATTTCAGGGAGGGCATGAGATCCCTTCCAAAAACCAGCTCTCAGAACACAGATTTGAAGGTCTTATATAGTGTGAAAATAGCCTGGAGCAAAGTTTGATTATTGTATATCAAAGGATTCCAGATAGGTTGTCATTGAAGTAGATCATTTTCAAAGAGGGGAGATGGGGTGTTGATGTTATCTAGCTCTCAGCCAGACACATCCTGGTTGTAAATCTGTGTCTCTGGAATTCAGAGGGTGTGAATGTCCTGTTTTGCAGCTCCTAACCCTGGCCTTTTGATCTATTAATGAATTGTTGAGGCTGACGTGACCACTCAGTTGTATATGTGAGGTCCTCACCTTAAATCCATGGCAGCTTGGGCTTTTCTGGTTTAGGGCCATGACAGGAGATCCACAAAGGGGGGGGGGTTATATTAAAACAATGATTGTAACACTTCTGGCACTGTCTTGTTTCATTTTGGATTGTCTCATCATAGGGTTTTCATGGTAGAAAACTTTTAAAATGGATTTACCATGCCTCCTTTTGTGCAATATTAACAAGTGTTAGCTATGGTGCTGCTGCCATTGTCTCTAAGAGATCCTCTGCCAATGTTATCCCCCACTATTGCTGCTGCCAGTAATAGTTTGGCACATTTAGTCTGGCTCCTCAGCAAAAGCCTGTCTGACATGGGAGACCCTACTGGCTACATTGCTATCATCAGCATAGCCTCTTGCCTCATAGAAGCACACAGTCCCACCATCGTGGATAACCTATTGGTGGGTTATTTTTGCTTTCCATCCTTTTTGCTTTTTCTCCCACTGCTGGGATGTGGCCTCTGAAAATTTTTCTGAAACTGAATTTGCACCCTGGATTGAAAGGAAACTGGCAATGGGTCCTCCACAGGTATGGCAGCTTCTCCTGTCACAAATGAAAATGTGACTACCAGTCTTACAATTCCTGGCAACTTATTCATGCTGTTCATGTTATTTCCATAGAGGAACTGGCCCTGTGAGGATCTTGGATAAAATAGGAATAAGAAAAGGCAATCGCCATAAAGCTCAGCTCCTGATGGTGTTTCGTTTACTGCAATTGAATGCAAAAAAGCGAATTATCATAGATAAAATATGTTCTACAATTGCCATGGTTCTATCCTGTGAAGCACTAGGATTTGTAATTTGCTGAGAATCTTATATTTCTTTGCTAAAGAGCTCTAATCCAGTGGTTCTCAATCTATCTAATGTGGTGGTCTGGCATTAACCCTCTCCTCCAGTGTATCAAAAACATGTACCATATTGGTTACAATTCCTCTTTTTTCTTTCCAGGAAAGCCACCATGATCAGCAGATGAAGGCCTCTGTACTACCACCAGTCCATGGGCCTCCACTCTGAGTACCACTGTGGTATAATCCACTCTCTTGAGCTACAGCTCTAGAGTTCTCTAGCAGAGAAGTATCTCATCAAACAAGAAATCCTTGCATTCTTAAAGACGGAGCCATGGCAATTAAAGTGGTTCCAAACTGCTGCCATTATGTAGTCCAGACACACTTGAACAAGATTAGAAGCAAGAAGTAAACAAAACAAAACAAAACAAAAAACAAAGTTCAGAGTGCTTCTATTAAGAACATGGATAAAAATGGAGTAGAATATGGACTGGTATATCTCTACCAATTATGGTGGCCAGTGCCACTGTTTACCTATCTGAGCAAATTGTCACTAGAGAAGGTATTTCCAATAAAGTTTTCCAAAGCAGGGAGAAGGAAAGAAGGTTTGTCATGTCTCTGCTGCAGAAATATTTGTGCAGGATTAAAAAGTTGGCATCACGGCATGGAGCCAGAAGCTACAAAAGCAGCAGGCGTAATATATTAGGAAAGGAAATCTAAAACACACTCTCTAGAATTGTAAAGGGGATTATTGGATAGGTAATCCTCTCATAATGCTTCACAATATGGTGATGAACAATATTTCCTCTGAAGAAATGCATGTTTGAAGGCATGCAACTACTACTTTGCACTATACAATTTTCAAAATTTCTCTGTGTTTATTGTATTTTATTACTTTATCACTTCCATTGCTCTATTTCCCTGCCTGTGACAGATGATGTATTTATTTGGTCATAGCTAGATTAAAGAATGTCTGGTTTGTTTTTAATCTCTCTTTACAAAGGCACAACATCACCACCATCCCCATTTCCAGTATAAAGGCAACTCACCAGAACATCAACAGAAATTTTACAGAGCACAGGGGAAGGATTTGCTCAGTAGTGAAGACAACCAATAAATAAAGATGAGCAAGAATGTGATGCATATTCTATAACAGAACCCTTCAGGGTAAAGGTGGGAAAGATCATGGGGAAACTTGATTAGGTTTCACTCTTGAGCTTAATTTACTTCATAAAATTTATCTACAATCACAGAATCAGGGTTCTTTATATCAATACAGATGCTTGAAGATTTTAACCTTTGCACATTCTGATTTGAACTGAACTGACCCATACCTGTGGGCTAAGGTATGGATCAGAACCTAGTTATCCATCAGAATTTGCATTTCCTAATTTTTTCAGTGTCACTGTCAACTCAAAAGGCATACAAAAATACTTTTAAAAATGCAAATTTTGAAAGTAAACACTTCTGCAAATATGTATTTAGACACATATTTAAATGCAAATCTTCACGCATAAAAATTCACAGCTGTATGTAGAAATGAGAAGCAACAGACTTAGGGTGATAAACACATGTGAATGTGTCACCTTTTTTCCTCTGTAACCATCTTTGCCACTCTATCTTTTTTTAGTGCCCAAGCATTAAACCAATAATGAAAAGAAAGAATGAAGTGCATTTAAGTATAAACTTTATAGTATAATTCTATTAATGCTTATGCAGAAACAAGCCCCACTAAGTCTAATTGAGCTTGCAACCACAGCAGTTTTAAAGTGCTGTAATAGTGCAAGTCTAGTGTAAATGACTTGGATGTCTGAACTGAAGACAAATGTAATTGTTCTCTTTAAAGCTGCAATCCTATGTTCATGTACCAAAGATTGGAAAATATGTGTGTGTGATATCTCCAATTTCCAGTCCATGTAAAATTCCATGTGACTCACATCCCCAGTGTCAGATTTCTGATGCTGGAAAGGAAAAAAAAAAAAGAAGAAGTCAGATTGGAGACATGGGATGGACTGGAGAAGGCCTGGGTCTCACTAGATCCAAATGCCTCCTATTCACCATCTACAGCTTCCAGTTTGGGCTGAGTATTTCCATCAGCCCTGAACTGGTACAAATAATTTGCTTACAATCCGAGGGAAATAGATTGGGGGGCAGAGAAGAAAGTGCTACTATGCTCATATAGCTTTCACCTTGCCAGCATGAGCATGGCAGGGATTTGGATATCCTGGAGGTTCTGATATCAGAGCTTTCCAAGGTTTTTATGTGCTTCTGAAATTCTTGTTTATCATTCTTTTAAAATTAGTCTAGTTCATATTTAACTGCACAAGGTGAAAACACTCTATATTTAGGATAAACCATTTCTATTCCCAGCATGCTACAATCACAGAATCAGGGCTGTTATGAAATACATGAATACAGATGCTTGAAGATTTTAATCTTTGCACATTCTGATTTGAATTGAACTGACCCATACCTGTGTGCTAAGGTATGGTTCAGAACCTAGTTATCCATCAGAATTTGCATGTCATCACCATCCCCATTTCCAGTATAAAGGCATCTCACCAGAACATTAACAGCAATTCTACAGAGCACAAGGAAAGGGTAAACCTCCCTCAGCCTGAGGGGAAAATCTGAGAACAAATATTAGTGCAGTCTCAAGACTGGGTTTTTCTACTATGTTTACCCCATTGGAGAAATGTTGACATTTTATGACTTAATAATCTACTGCTTTCGAGCAGGTTTGGCTAAAGTCTTTCACCTGTCCAAATATATGATAGATGCCAACAGTATTATCTTCTGCTGCAAATTCACTCTTGATATAAGCTTTTTTTTATTCTGATCACTAGAAAGTCAACTTTAGGAGGAAAGGACATGTGCTTTATTTGAGTCATACTTTTGTAACCTCTCATGCCCCATCCTTCAACACACTGCAAGGAAGTAAATCTTGCGGACTGAAAAAAGTGATGTCCTTCACTTTCAAGGGCTCCAGACTCTATCTCATATCACTGCATCTATCTAAAGGTCTTTAGGATCAAAGTCTAAGGCTGCTAACAAGTAAAGTTATGAAGATGAAGGAGTGGACAAAATATTTGACAAAATGGCTTTTCCATGAAGTTTTCACAGCATGGCCTTTCCAATGAGTCCCTTTAAAAGCATTCCATTATGAAGACATGTTGAAAAAAACAGATGGGATATCTTTTTCACATCAAAAAAATATGTTATGTATTTAAATACACATTTGATGGCGTATTTTTCACAGAAATGCAAATTTATTGATGCATTTTGTTCTAAAAATAATGCATTTTTATATGCATTTGTAATAAGCTGAGCACTGCATAGCAAAATTCACTGAGAAGCAACGTTTCAAGGACAACTGTATTTTGATCTGCATGCTAATCCAGGAAGTGTGGATCAGGATTGTTTACTCCAAAATGTAGATCAAAAGACATCCTTGAGCAACTCTAATAGGATCACTAAAAGGTCAATTTGGTGTAAAGTTTGTTAACTACTAGTATTTTAAAATTTCTACTTATTCTAAAAAGATTAAGAAAAACATCTGAGAACACTTAATTTACACATAAGAAGTGCTTTAAAGTGCTATCAGACTGCTCTAACTGTATAGTACAGATGCACATCTTAAATTGCAATTGCAAGGCAGAGGGCAGAGACTTATCTTCTATCTTCTCTGGGATCTTTTTTTTTTGCATGAGGGGCAGGACATAATTGTACTAAACAAACAAATGAGTAAACTAAGATGAAATATATTTTAATTAGTTGGTAATTTGTTGGCTAATTTTTCTTCAGGTTGAAAATCCCTCATCTTAAATGCTTGAGAACAGAAGTGTTCCATATTTTGGATTTTTTCAGATACCATAAATTACCATATACCTAGGATACCTATATTTGCAAATGCATAATGAGACTGGAGAGAGACTGAAGATCTGTGAAATGGCAGGAATCCAAGCATAGTGCTTGGCACAAATCTGTCTCCCACCATTTCAGAGATCCTTGCATCTCTTCACCCTCACAAATACATTTTGTACTTCAGAATTCTGGGTATGGGATACTCAGCATTTATCAGCATCATCATCATTCACATCAATGGTGCATTTATAGAAAGCTTATTAATAAACTGAGTTTTCAGCCACTTGCCTCTTTTATGTTGTCAAGTAGCAAAAATGCCTGACAAATATTGCCCATTCAAATTCAAAGTATTCAACATACCATTCAATTTTCTTGAAAACCAAGAGTTTTCATATAGTTATATTATTTTGTGTGTTCTTATGTTCAGTCTATAGCTTCTCTCTGTATGTCTCTTGTCTTTTCCCCCAGAAAGTTACAGCCAGGATTCTTCAGATGGGCAATGGAGTGGTGTACTAGTAGATTACCACCTGTTACCTTCTAAGCCAAGAACAACCCAGAGATTCATAAATCAGTAAGAATTTTTTTAAAAAATCAAGACTGACATTCTATAGAAGCAGGGAACAATGAAGATAGATATTTTTATTTCCTCTGACATTGCTTACAAAAAGATATATGCAATCTGTTGCTTGCATTATATGAAGTCTGCATATGTCTTTGCACATTCTTTATGAATCTTACATAGGAAGCATCATTACTTCCTTTGAATGTCCAAACTCCGCTGGACAACTATTTGATTGCATGTCTGCAATCAGAGGATGGGGGTAAATCCACACAATTTATAATTACAATTTACAAATTGACAGTTAATCCCCCAACATGATGATGTAGAAAATTAATAATAATCTAAATATACTCAAAGAAATCTAACATTAACAAACAAAGCTTAACATTCTAGGAAGCAAAATGTCATGTATGAACATAGAACCATAATATTAAACACAAAGCAGGGTAGCACGTTAATTTTGGGGACATAACTGGATACAAACACAACCCCATCATTATTCCAGTGTTCCTGTATCCCTACTGTCTTCAGGATGAGAAGAATATGTGATAGGAAAAGATACAAGCACGTAGTTTTACCCATCATAGTACCTTCTCATATAACGGTCTCAGTTGTGTGACAATGCATATACTATTTGATAAGAGCAATTTTCTTTGGTGGCAGAAATAGTTTTCTCTCTCATTCCTCTGCTACTGTGCACTGACAAATAGTGCCTTTCTGAAGTGTAAATAGTGTCTTTCTGAGGTGTAATGAAGCATTATGCCAGTGTGAATCACCAAGAGGATTCCAGCCTGAGCCCTTTGAGCCCTTATTCTTTATTAAAGAACTGAACAGATAGTAGTTCAGAAATAGTCAGTTGCTTTTGAAGTAAAAGAACAACCACACAATTTACTAACTGAACTTGTCAGGTATCTAGGAACAAATCAGAAAAGTTTCTTTCAGGTAAAGGCCATACCTGGGCCTCCCTGACGTAACTGTAGTCTTGTCTATTTGCTATCTGACACAAAGGACATCTCAAAGAATAAAAATATTTTGTTGGAGCTAGAAAGCACCAAAGATAGAAATTCAGTACCCTGGGGAAGAAGTGCTGAACTTTCTCTAGTTCTTTCATAGACACCTATTTATCATGAGGCTGGGTTTGGGGGGAATTTTGTCATTTCTGCATATTTGACTGTGCTCTCTATTAAGAGGCATTTCTGAAATGTATCAGAGAGAGAGGTTTGCTTTCTTGGAAGATGTAAATCTTATATTTAAATGTCCTCTACAGTTTGTTGTATTAAAAAAATCTACAAGCTCATTCTTTTCCAAAGTTGGCTCCAATGCCTCACTATCAGACACAAGCTGTGGGTTAAGAACTATTTGCAGAGAACCCAATTATCATAATTTCACTAAATGCTGGGAGTATTGATTAGTGGAAATAGCAATATAGCAGATCTCCATCTCCTCTGTCCCCCATGGAGATTTTATTGTAGTAGCCCCGTTGATTAAAACGTCCAAAGTAATAAGTTGAATTTAATTATGCCTTCAAAATCCTTTCCATTTATTAACATGGTAAGTACTTGTAGATCAAAGAAAATTTCATCTAATTGGGAAGAGCACACTATCATTTGTTAAATGGCACTCCCTACTGAGCACAACAGGAAGTTCTGTTTAAAAAGTGATGGCATGATACAGTGACATATCGATGCTAGATAATGTTTTCATTAAATAAATGAATATCCCCACTGCAGGTTACACAATTTAATTTGCAAGTAACTTCCATGGAGTGAACAAGGCTCACCAACTGTCTAAAAGATGTTCAACATATGCAATAATATAATACCTAGCTTTTAAAAACTGAATTATTGCTTTAATGTTGCATTGCATAGAACTACTTTGTACTGAATAGGGATATGGAAGAAATTTGTTGGATTTGTCATTCCAAATTTAAAAACCTATTTCACACATCCTGAGACTGACTGTAGGGCAGAATTCATCTTTGATACTGTTCCAAGGACTGTGATTTTCTCCCCCAGGGGAAAAATTCATAGAACTCCATATCTATATTTCAAAAATATACATGACTAAATATGCATGTTTTTAAAAATGCAAGTGAAACATGTTTCACTTTATGCGAACAAAGGCATACAGGAATATATACATTTAAAAGTGCATATGAAATGCATATATTTGGGGAAAGCAAATAGAAATGTATACGTAGTTATTGGTAGGAATAGAAAGTTTCACAATCTGATTTGTAACTGGAGCAGAATGCGACTGTGGGCCAGAATGAGACTGTGGGCCAGAAATAGGGAAACAAATTTTGAGAGTAACAAATTTCAACAGCATTGGTGCTAGATGCAAGACAGTTGCTGTGAGACTATTCTCTAATCTACAAACAAAAATGAAATACCACATGTTGGGTAAGTACAGAAGAGAAGACATGGTAATGAGGGCATTCTTAATCAACAGAAGGTTCTTCAGGTTTCATGCTGAACCCTAAAAGCCTCTTTTGAAACCATTTTATCTACATTGTGTGAATCTTCTTCATAACAGCCAGAACACAGAAGAAACTTGTTTTAAAAACAAATGTTCAGTCCAGCTAGTGGATATAGTTAGTGGGTTCATATGCAAATTCCAGTAAGGTGTTATATGATTAATGGGTCAAGGAATATAAAAGACAACTTGTCCTTCTGATGTCTGCACATATGTCTAGGCATATACCTTGACAACAGTACACGTGAAAGGGATCTAGCAGTCTTTATAGACTACAAGCTGAACATGAGCCAACAGTATGATGTGGTAGCTAAAAAAGCCAATGAAATAGGAGTATAGTGTCTAGACTGAGGGAAGTAATAGTAACACTCTATTCTGCTTTGGTCTAAATTGACTTAGGACTTTATAACATGGGGGAAAGCTAGTATTAAAATGGTATTCCTGACACCAAGCTAACATACCCAGCTCCCTAAGCCACTCCTCATAGGGCATGGTTTCCAGACCTTTTACTATTTTGGTCATCCTCCTCTGGACATGTTCCAATTTGTCCATATCCTTTTTGAATTATGGTGCCCAGAAATGTACACAGTATTCTAGTGACTTTATCCC
>CM034703.1:47856770-47866926 GCA_020142125.1 Phrynosoma platyrhinos
ACATTAGTTTGAGGTGTTAATGTAATCCTTTTTGGACAATAATGCCATATGGTAAGGCCCAGTCTAAACAGCGCACAGCATCTGCTGACTCTAAAAATCACCAGTCTGTACCTAAACTGGTTTATAATCGTCAAGATAGGGATGATGAGATCGTGGCACATTTGGCCCAGATTGCTTACATGATGCAGGCATGTGAAGCGCTCTCTGAGCAGTTAGCTTAACAAGGGCCGCGGGGTGGGGGGGGCTAAGGTGGGGTCACAGGCTAGCACTTCTTAGGTGGTGGATCAAGGTGTATGTGCACTGCTGATTCAGATGCAACTGGCTATGACACTTTCAACACCTCTGGTGGTCATGGCACGTGGTTCCTCTACTACCTCAGCTATGGAGGTTGGGCATCCAACCGTAGCTGGTGTATTGGAGCTTCTAAAGAAAGTTCCTGGTGTGGGACAACAGGGTGCAGCTGCCCCTGTGTTGGATCAACCCACTTGGCGGATTGTAAAGAATGTTCCTGGTGGGGGACAACAGGGTACAGCTGCCCCTGTGTTGGATCAACCCACTTGGCGGATATGTTAAACTTAGTTCAAAAGGTGTTCATGTCAGGTAAAGGCAATGGTCTGACTCCTGAATATGTGGAGGCTTACAACAGAGATATAGCAATTGCTTCGGAGAAACATCTTAACACACGAGCTGCTTCTGCGACGCTCGCGGAGGAGCTCTGCAAGCATTGGCTGATGCTTCACGCCATGCGAGGAGCCCAGGTTTGGCGCATGCTTTTAATTTGGTGGCATTATGGCCCTCTTCAGTGGTGGGCATAATGGGCGGAGCTACAAAATTGAGCACCCTACATTTGCAATGGTGGCGGCACCCTGGACAAATCCTGGGCTAGCTCAGGCTCAGGATTTTAGGGTACAGGACAACCAAAATCTGGCTTATATAGTAGGTAATGCAAAGGGAAATGCACTGGTGGGAGCTTTGGAGCATTTCTGAGGGCAGACAGGGTGGTTGTCTGTAATACATATGCAGGTATCTCCATGCCCCTTGGATCACACCTTCCCTTTGCTACTAAGGAGAGAATATAGAACAGTGAGTACATTGAATTCATTACGCTCACTGTCTGGGATCCCATGCCGAGGATCATGGTTAGGTTTGGGTGGATTTTGCCCTACCAAAAGAATTTCAGTCTCACAATTGCCCTAAGCTTGAAAGGAATTTTGTGGACTGAATTAAGGGTTTTACCATATGCAGATGTGTTATTGATGTGAAAGAACCTGATAGATCTCTCGAATTCTACATAGATCAGGAGATAATGATTATGGAAGACACAAAGTGCCAATTAATTCTAGGGTGGTCCACCTGGCTGCTATAGGATGAGCATTTCAGCAATGCAAGTAAGTGGTGGAGGCAGCCCTGCAGGTTTGACAATAAATGCAATGCCTGCAGAGGTAATCACTTAGGATTATCTGGTAGAGTGTGTGAGGCTTCAAGGGAGGCTGATGAGATGCAAAACTGAGGCCACGCTACACGAATTTCAATCCATTACATGTTAATTATACTTTGTGTGCGAGGTTGTAGTGACTGGGGCACAGTTGTAAATTGTCACTAGAGGTCTGATGGCCCCTCTCCTCATCACCACATCAGAATTAATTCTTGGATGAGGGAGGATTTATAGATCTGGGAGTCAATATTGGATCATTTCATGGTGTGTCCTTGTGGGGAGATCTGAAATGCTCTTATGGGCAGAGTTTCAGATACACTCCCATGCTGGTGGGGCACACGGTTTTGGGGTACATTCCTAACGGTAAGTGGGAGTTTGAGGGATGGCCACAATCTTGGGTTGATAATGGGTGGATACAGGACCTCACTTTCTTAGAATTTTCTTTCGTGGTGACGGTCCATTTCTGGCAAGACCAATTACAAATAATATGGTGTGATTCTGGTGTGATAACTAAAAATGTAGTCCACTTAGTGATCTTCCAGACCTCTAAATCTGCTAAGGTATTAACACTGGTTAGGATTATGGTGGCACAATGTTTGAAGTTTAATGTTTTAAGCTCAATATATTCTTGATTGACTAAATCTTTTGGAGGAATTCCTTTCACGTTTTCAGTTTTGCAGATTCCGTCAACTGGCTCCCGAGACAGCAGCTCGACCACGGGAGGTTCCAGCGCATCTTTGGAGATTTGGACAATAGAAATCAACAAGGCGACTCTCCAGTCCATTGCCCCTTGGGCAAGCAAGTCGTATCAGCTCGCGTTTTGAGCATGGGGATGTTTCTTCTTAAATGTCAGGGAGGCAGAAGGTTGGCCCTTGAAGGTGAAGGTTATCATCCATTTTCCAGGCCACTTTAGGCAAGTGGGTTTATCTCCAGTGACAGTAAGGGCTGGATAGCAGCGCGGTCATTTTATTTAAAGCCAGAGTTTAATGACCCCGCTGCTAAATTTAGGGCTTTGAGGGATGGGCTAGGGAGTCCATATATTACAGGATAACTGTTTGCCATTATCAGGTATAATACTGATTAAGTTTGGCAATATCTCCCGTCAACATGATTCACACCAGAAGATGTGACATTGCTTAGCGGCAATTTTATTGGTCTTTTCTGCTGCCTTGGTAATTAGTGAAATCATCCCTGGTTTTCTAAGGATGAATCTGGCTAGATTCTTTCATCTTCGGATGGCCATATTTCTGAACAGGAGATTCATGTGACCATTCGGTGGCAAAGACTGATCAATTGGGGATTGGGACAATCTGTAATTTGGTTTAGGGTACTTGACGGCCATATTTGCTCAGTGTTGACGGTGTCAGAGTGCTTCAGAATAAGGCCAAGAATAATGGGATATGTATTTTTACATATCTCTGGCCTTCAGTTATCACAGTTTCAATTTTAGATGGGGCTGAGGGAAGCTTTGAGACATATTGGTTGTGACAGTGGCACAATTTTATTTCATTATTTTAGGATTTGGACAGCGACGGCTGCTGTAGTACTTAGTTAAGCAATATTTCATGTTACAAACTTGGCTGAGGGCATTTTAGGGCTGTTAATTTTTATGTGTGCACTTGATACAAACTACATTTTTATTTCACTGACATGTTTCCTATTGTATTTAGCAGATTTGAATAACAGGGACATATGGATGCTGGGACGCAGCTTAGTGTCTGGGGCTGAATGGGACTTCAGTGATGATACGACCATGGGATTGTGAGATGTCAGAACTGTGAGGTGGTTTGGTAGCAGAGGAATGCTGCTGGGCACTCTACTACCTAGACATTGAATGGTTGGAGTCTTTTACACATCCCAAGATCTTACTAGTTCAATTATAAGAAACTGATTTCTTAAAACTGATGGCTTTACAATTAGCAAAAAAGAATTGTTGCTGGAATGCAAGAGGTGAAGTGAAGGATCCCAAATTAATGTGCTCATGTGGTCAAAGTTGTTCCATCAGTGATCTTGGTCGCACTCAACATTGGCAGCTTAGAGCTATGGTCAAGACCTGGGGGGGGGGGAAATGGGAGTTGTTATTGTTGAGTATGAAGGAATTCAGGTTTTATGCCACACTTGTACAGGGCTAATGGAGTCTATCTCTACCAGGTGGGAAATGATGTATTTGACTTCTCTGGAGTCATACATTAAAAGAGTGATGGGGGGAAGGGATGCCAAGCTAGGCTGGCCCCCTCCTGTGGCAGGCAGAGACCCCCCCACCTCTCAGGAAATAATTAGGTTAATTGGAAAATACTATTTGGGTTAATAAAAAATTCTAAATTCGGTATATGTCATTAGATTAACCACATTTCTATGATGTCATTTTAACCTTGGATGATTTTATAATGTTATGATGTCATAAGAATCCTTATGACATCATATCTGGTTGGGGGAGGGATGATTTCTTGTTGTGATATCCTGCATAAACTAATGGACTTGATGCATGCCGTGTTAGAAGCACTTAATTCATAGCACTTGCGCTTAACTACACGTACTCATGCGTGAAGAACAAATTCTTATTGAAGAAAACTGTTAGTAATTTTTAATTGATTAATTGAATTGATTAACTGTTAAGTAATTTTTTAATTTTTTAATTGATTGAAACTGAGACCCTGTACAAAATAAAAGTTGCGGCCAATGATTTACCCAAAATACTCGCGTTTGGTGTCCTTTGTACCAATGCAACACCAATGTTGCTGCAAATGGGATCTGAGAGGTGGTTATTCTCCAACTGGAGCACCACAGCAGAAGAGGCCTTCTCCCTTATCCTTTCATATTGTGATCCCACTGGTGGACACAAAGGAGGAGCACACCATGATAAGACATGTGCTGTACAAGTTTGTACTCCCTTCAAAGTAGGGCTGGTAACTTTGGCAGAGTTGTGGGGCAATGAGGGCCACATTAGGGCTAAAAATTCACCAACATTATAAGGATAGGCTGTATTTTTACCACTGTTGTTGTTGTTGTTGTTATGTGCTTCGAAGTCATTTTTGAATTATGCTGACCTTAAAGTGAACCTATCATAGATTTTTCTTGGCAAGTTTCTTCTGAGGGGGTTTGGCATTACCATCCTCTGAGACAGAGAGAATATGATTTGCTCAAAGTCACCCAGTGGGATTTTATGGCTGAGTAGGCAATCCAACCCTGATCTCTATAGTTGCAGTCCAACTCTCAAACCACTACACCACACTGGCTCTTCACCCTTTCTCTAATGGCACAAGTCTGCAGTGTTGGAGATACAGTTTGGTTTGGGACGGGGGTATTGTTGTCTGTGACTCAAAGTACATTTAACAGTGGCACCAAGCACAATTTTGTTGGTGTGCTAGCATGAACCTTTTCTAGCAGCTCACATTGTGGCAGCATCCATATTAGACTGATGCAATGCAATATGGAAGTTCCTACTGAATACAGTGTATGACTGTTTATAGCTGCTAGGCCTTTAATTCATACATAGAATCATAGAGTTGGAAGAGACCACAAGGGCCATCCAGTCCAACCCCCTGCCATGCAGGAACACACAATCAAAGCACTGCTGACAGATGGCCATCCAGCATCTGTTTAAAAACCTCCAAAGAAGAAGACTTCACCATACATATATGAGGGAATATAACTTGATAGTCCTTTTCAAAGTATGGGGTTTGAATGATAAATTCTAAAAAGTCTGCAACCAGTGTATTTAAAAATCACCTGTTCTCACTCTTTGTGCCACCCTGGTGTAGTCTTTTCTCTGTGATAAGGCCTCATCTGTGAAAGATTTTTTACTTAGCTATCCATCTGGCAATAGCCACCAGGCATACAATAGATTCCCCTCTGAGTCACAGCCATATTTGTTCATACCATTTTACAGAGTTTTTTCTATATTTCAGACATATTTATAACTGCACAAATAAGCTGTATACTTGGCCCTGCAGATTTAGGTATGGGTGCAACTGAACTCTCTATCTTGTGTTTCTCAACAATTCTTACACAGAGTTATATTACCTCTGATTTATTATTTTTTGTTATTTGCCATCAAGTTAACTTTGAATTATGGTAAACCTATGAAGGAGAGACCTCCAAGACCAAATGTTGCAAGCTCAGGGTTGTGGCTTTCTGGATTTAATCAATCCACCTGTAATGCAGTCTCCCTGTTTTCCTAGAGCCTTCCACTTTAGCAACCATTATCATCTTCTCTAATGAGTCATGATGTCCTATTATATGTCCAAAGTAGGGTAGCCTCAATTTAGTAATCTTCGCTTCTAGTGAGAATCCAGGCTTGATCTGTTCTTTTATGGGGCTAAAAAGATAGCCCCTAAGGGGCGGCATCCTGCCACCCCTTTCCTTCCTAGATCAGGGCTGTGGCAACTGCATGCTGGGTCCCCAATTTGGTGCTTTGCCACTCTAAAAAGAGCTGCTAAATGCCACTCCTTTTTAGAGCTTTAAAAAGCCACCCTTGCTGCCATGGCAGCAGCTTTTCGGTGCTCCTTTGGCACAATGTGTGAATGCTGTGCCAAGGGAGTGCCCTGATGCCATCCGCCATCTGGTTGGGTGGGCGGCATTGCGGCAAAGTTGGGATGGTTGGTGTGTAGTCACCATGCCCCCTCTCCACCCCCAGGCTGGCCCTTTTGTTCAGTCTGTACAGCCCCTATGACACATTCATTTGTCTTTTTAGCAATCCATGGTACCAATATCAGAGGCTCTGTAATGAGGAGGAGGAGGAGGAGGAGATTGAGATTTATTTCTTACCCACCTCTCCCCATGGATTGAGGTGGGGGACAACAATAATTAACAGATAAACAATATCAATTAAAACATCAGTACATTGCAAAAGTCCAGCCTTGGGGTTACTGGAGATAATATATTGCTATCCTTAACAGTGACCATCTGCGCTCCTGACCTCTGTGAATTTAACCACCATGAATCACAGTCTTGGGGAAAAGGTGGGGTATAAATAAAATGATTGATTAATAATCCAATCCCCCTTTCAACTACTCAAGTTGGCAGTGGTTGTATAACTACAACTATGTCAGTTAATTCTACAGTGCAAGTATATGGTAATTTTTCTTTTGTCATGACCCTCCATCATTCTGCTGTTTAAACAAGGGCTAAGCATGCATTTTAAACCCCCAAAACAAAGTCTAGTGTGTTCTAGTAAATCTTGGCATATGCTGATGACATCATCAATGTCTATTAAAACATTAAAACATAGTGTCTGTTAAAGCTGATGTATGCTTCACTCTTCATGGTATGAATGGGCTGATCTACCTGCCTTTGCTGTCTCTGAGGTTGGTGAAAAAATAGAAATCACTTTGGAGGCCTAGGGAATGGAGTAGTGTAACAAGAGTATAGAGAGAGGAGACTAGGAGACTAGGGAATTGTAGGATAGGATGTGGAGGAATGGATGCTGTTGTGGCATCCTGAAGGGAGGTCACATTGAAAGCATAGCCAATACTTTTGCTGAAAGATTTCTACCTTGTTCATTAAACAAGCCTGCTGCTTTTACTAATAATCAGTAATACTAAATAAATAATATTCTAATTATTTGGTCAGTTAGAATTTAATTATTTTTAATTAACTGAATCACAAATTGTAACACTAAAGCTTAATAAAGATGTTTTCTCTTAATTACAGAATTACATGACAGCTCCTTCAAGAACTACATAAAGAATACAATATATGTTAGTATTCTTGGAGATGAAGAGTAATCATTATGCATTTTAATACTATTTTACTAGAGAAATCTAACATAATTCCTGATAGAGCACATAGGTAAATAATAATAATAATAATAATAATAATAATAATAATAATAATAATAATAATAATAATAATAATAACCTGCCTCTCTGTAAAATACAACCAAGGTGCTTACATGATCAACCAACAATCCTGTCCCCCAATAGCCCCCCCCAATACAATTAAACAATCAAAATTTAAAAACATACTTAAAAATAACAAACTGCAAAAGCATTATAGCAAATGACAAATAATTTAAAATAGCTATAGCAGAAATCAGGGACAGACATAACTATTTTCGGTGGCTGGTTACCTATTCAGGAAATGCCTGCCAGAAGAGATCCATCTTAACAGCTTTCTAAAAGTTGTTTAAGGTGGTCAAGTGATGGATCTCATCCAGCAGGCTGTTCCAAAGTCCGGGACCAATTGCCGAAAAGGTCATCTGTGCAGTTGCAGATAATCTGGTTTCTATAAATTGCAATAAATTATTCCCAGTGCACGGAGTGGATTATATGGAAGGAGGCAGTCCCGAAGATAGGTTGGATCCAAGCCATTTAGGGCTTTAAAGATAATAACCAACTGTGCCCGGAAACTGATAGGCAGCCAGTGAAGTGATCTTAGAATTGGTGTTATGTGGTCTCTTCTGGTTTTATCTGAGAACAGCTTGGCTGCCATATTCTGTACCAACAACAAATAACAACAAATCCTTATTATGGCACAGGGCCAGCGTAAGAAGAAAATAAACAATTATACAAATTATAAAGTGTATTAAAAGCTTTAGCATGATTGTATGGTTATCGACTATCAAACATCTCCATAGCGGAATTATATATATCACTAGAGAAAAATGGTTATAACCCAAAATATAAAAACCCAAAATATAAAAAGCGATAAAATGGTGACCCCTTTTGGCCTAATTTCATAAGCATTACTGCATCTGTTTTAAGAATTTTTTATGGCAAATAATTGCAACTGCAAGGAATTTAGCAACTTTAACAGTTACCTGTTCTTTGCAGTCAGAAAGGAGATAGTTTATATAAAACTTCTCTTGTCTGCCAGGTAGATATTGGAGAAGCGAAGATAGGTATAAGGCACAGGCTTCTGTCTAAAGGGAACAGCGGAGCAGGACATGATTAATTGATTCAACTTCTTCAGAACCACAGGGGCATAGCTGACATTGATAAGGCATCTTTTTATATTTTCCTTCAACTATAGCTGATGGAAGGATATTCAATCTTGTGAGCATAAATGCCCTTTTTAGCTTAGGGATATTCAGAATATCAAAATATTTAGTGTATACAAATGTTCTTCCAGTTTCCCCAATTATGGGATATAGTGTTGATTGGCTTTTATGGTTTTGTAAATCTATATATTTAATTTGCTGAATGATGGCAACTTTTGCTTTATTATAACCTAACAAGGAATATTTTGTACCAATTGAAGTTTCTGAACCAGGCACAAGGGTAGCCCCATGTACAGTGCATTGTAGAAATCGAGACAAGAAATTATCAGTGCATGTACCACGGTTTCGAGGTCCCTAACCTCCAGGAAAGGGCACAGTTCACATATCAGTTCGACACCACAATTAAGCTCCTTTTTTTTTTGCTGAGAAACTGTCCCTGAGCATCACTCTCTGGAATCTGCCCAAGAGAAAGGAATGGAACCATTGCAATGGAATGCCCCTAATTCTCTCAGGCATTCCAAGAGGATGTCATGGTCTATTGTGTCAAAGGTTGCTGAGAGGTCCAGTATCACCAACAGGGTCACACTATCCCTGTTGATGCCCAGATGAAGATCATCAGCTAAAGCAGTCTCCACTCCATATTCTGTCCTAAAGCCAGAACTTGGGCACAGGCCCTTCCAGCTGGGTCCAGATAATCTCTTTCCTCCAAGCCAGCTTGATCACCTTGCTCAAAAAGGGTAGCAAAGAGACTGGCCTATAGTTGTTCATCTCCAGAGGGTCAAGGGAAGTTTTTTTCAGAAGCGGCCTAACCACCGCTTCCTTCAACGAAGATGGAACATAACCTTCCCCAAGGGATGCATTGATGATGTCCCTCAGGAACATCCTCAAGACATCTCCTACCTGGACAGCCAGCCATGAAGGGCAAGTTGTCTTCTTCGCTCTACCAAGGAGCTTGTCCATGTCATCAGTACTCACTGGTTGGAACTGATCCAGTATAATCTCATAAATGGAGTTGCTGGATACCTCATCTATTGATTCTTCTATAACACCAGCATCCAAGTCGGCTCTTATCTGAGAGATTTTATCTGCAAAGAAGTTGTTAAACGCATCACAGCAGGCTGTTGTCAGGTTAAGTAATGGGTTCTGCACATGTGGAACCTTTGTCAGTTCCCTTACTACCCTAAACAGCTCTGCTAGACTGGACTCTGCAGATGCAATACGTGCAGAGAGGAAAGATTTCATCACTGCATGTATTGTCTCTCTATAGGAGCAAAGAAATTTCCTATGATGAATTCTGTCTGATAACACCCAAGTTTTCCACCAGATGCACTGTAGTCATTGCCCAAATGGCTTCATCTTCCTGAGTTCTTCTGTATACCATGGTTGACAATTAGAACCGGGTTGGAAAGGACGCTTGGGAGCAATCATGTTGATAGCCTTGACAAGATTTGTGTTCCAGGTATTAATCAAAGCTTCAACAGACTCGGCGGTGTTACCAACCATTAAACCCTCTAAGGCTTTCTGGAATCCAGTTTTTTCATTAGCCTTCGAGGGCAGACCATTCTATGGGTCCTCCACCCCCGACAGGATGGACAGTGTTTCTAAGTTCCACCTTTATCAGGAAATGATCCATCCATGACAATGCTGAGGTTTTTATTACCTCCATCCATGGATATTCCTGTTCTGTACTGAAGACCGCATCAAGGGTATAACCTGCACAATGCGTGGGCCGGGTGACCAATTGTGATAGGCCCATGTTTGTCATGGACTCCATGAACTCC